>JAHUXG010021865.1:0-195904 GCA_020740815.1 Sciurus niger
ACATTCTAATTTAATCTTCTATGGATATATATTTAGATTGATATTTCTGGATCATGAAGTCATTCTACTTTTATTTTTTTCATATGTGATATTTGAGATAAAGCCCAAGGGTGATATTCCACAGAACTACAACAAAAGGCATTCTAAAATTGTTTCGGACACATTGTTTCTAAATTTCTGTGACTTGCCTCATGTGTGCATGGCCTCACAATTAGCTGAGATTTCACATATGTAATTTGAAACTGTACTTGACTTTTTAAATTTATTTTAAATCTTCCATACTGTTTCCAAAATGACTCTATAATGTACTGTTGACTGTTTTTTAAATGTAACAATCAATTAAAACTAGTACAGCACATAAAGACAAAGGAAATCAGGTCTAAATTAAAGTAATGAACCAAAATATTAGGAATGAAACATTAGATAAGTGAGTTATAAATTACCCAAAGAATGCTGAATAATGATTCCAAGGAAGTTTGGTGAGTCAAATTCAGAGAAAAATTGCTAATACAAATAATGAGAAATTCTGTATGTTAAGAAATCCTTAAGAAAAATTGTCTGAGAGAGGCAGGAATTGTGTGTAAATCTGTAATACTAGCAACATAGGGGAGGATGAGTAAGGAGGACCTTCAGTTCAAAGCCAGTCTTAGCAACTTATTGAGATACTGTGAAAAATTAAAAACCTGTATAATATATAAAGGGAAGTGTGAGATAAATCAGAGTATGCCACTATGAAAAGCAATGAATCATAATTGAAAACATTGAGCAAATTAGAAAAAAATTATAAGAAATAAAGAAAGCAACTTGCAAACTAAGAGTAATTAGTTCTTCACTTTTCAAATTGTATTTGATTACTAATGCATTATTATGAAACAAATAAAAAACAACTTGTCTAACAAAATTAAATCTAAAAGTAGAAACTGCCATTAGTTGTGGCAGAGAAAGAGTGGGCAGAAATGGAGCATGACCTGCTCCAGGAGCCTTCTGTGGTCCTCCAGCCCCAGGCTGCTGGGTAAGATGTAGTTCTCAGGAAAAGATCAGTCTCTTCCCTGCAGAGTCCGAAAACTCCCGCTGTGACTCCCCAAGGGTTGACCTAGGCTGTGAAGGATTGGGAACTTTGCCTGCCTGACCTGATAGTCACATTGACCTTTCTCATTCCAGAACCAGGAATCCTTGGGTTTCAAGTCTCCTGGCCCAATACTGTCTATCCTAGCCAAAGCTAGCATTGAAAAAATGGCACCATTGGGTGGTGGGGTCATAGTATTTCAAGAATATTTGGTCAACTATAGGAGCTGAGTCCAGAATGGGGACAAATTAATGACATAAAGTTTGTCCAATCAGCACAGACTGGGGCCCTCTGTGTCCACTATGTGCTAGTTCCATTTGATGACACCATGTCCTAAGAAGGTAAACACAAATCTTATCCATCCCAGAAGGTGAGCAAAGCTGTGGAGCATGATTTGTGGAACAGTGAACACATTTGGACAGTTATGGTTTGTTCTACCAAAGAGAGAAACTGCAAGGTAAGAAACTATATGCTCTATTGGAAATCTCCAATACCCTTCAGGTAGATTTACAGGGCATTTATAGAAGACCTGTATATATATTATAAAAAAGTTGCTATCATCTTGCCCCCAAACCTATTAAAACTTTTGTTATATCTGAACATTCTAAATTTTAAAGAGGTTACTTATATATGTTGCAGTTAGAATATAAGGTTATGTAAATACCTATCTGTTTTAAAAAGTCACAAATATCCTCTGGAAATAATTTTGAAAGGAATTGTTGGATCACCTCTAGCAGTGACATTGTCCACATTTAGTTAGAGGTAAGAGAACATGAAGAAAATTTGAGCATGAGAAGGGAGGATCCAGAGCAAGACTGGTTATGTGTAAAAGACATTTTTTACATTATGACCATTTCTTGGTGTGTACATTTTACTCCTCATTCCTGTATATATATTTAAAATTCTGGGAATTTTTTTAGAAATATCAACATTTTAGATAAACTAATTTAAAAGTAGAAGCAGTAAAATATGAAACATTTTGTAAATTAATCAAAAAAATTCTATGTAATGTTTTGTGGAGGGTAATAACCAAAATCCCTGTTGAGTAATAAGCATCATATGCTGGTTCTTTGGAGCACCATGGCAGTGTAATTACAATGAGGCAAAAGTAGCTATTGTTACTATGTGCATGGGCTTTGTTTTATATTGCACTTTACATAGAACATATTAAGGACAAATGAGTTCTTGTCTACATGCACCTTTTTTAGATGCTAAAGAGGTTGCCATTGATGAAAAATGTAGAATCAGTAAACACAATTTCGTATGTTTTGTTAAAATTTTTATGAAAGATTTTCTTCTCAAAATTGGAATATTATATCAGTTGGGTTGCTGAAGGACAAGAATGCTCATATTTTAAAGACATCTTTAAATTAGAACTATTGTTAAATATTTGTATTTCCTTCAATACTGAATATACACAGTGGAAAAATTGAGTTTTTAATTGAAACCACTAGTCTGTCTAGATGTTTAGAAATCCTGGTGAATGTTAAAAGTAGAGGTAGTGAAATAACAATTCATAAATCTGTATGTTCTCTCTAATATGTGAGGCTAACACAATAAGTTGGGGAGAGTAGAATAAAGTTTAATTGGATTAAATAAAGTGGAATTAAAGGAAGTGGTGATGGGCTTAAGAAAGGCAATAGATTGAAACAGGCATAACTTTTCTATGTTCATATATGAATACATGAGCAGTGTAACTTCACAATGCACACAATCCCAAACATAGGAAATTATACTCCAAGTATATCTTAATACTTCATGCATAAAAAGAAGAAATTAAAATTAAAAAAGGAAAATAATAAATCTAAAAGAAATAAAAATATATGCAATCTACTTGGAACTCTATATCTAAGGAAACATAGAATAAAAACAAAAGATTAGAAGGGCATTACATAAAAATTTTACCAAAAGAAACCTTGCTTGGCTAAATTATGATCTACACAATTTTAATGCAAGAAGTTACATGAGATAAAATATATTTTAATTTTAACAAAAAATCTTTGAAAGAGGTAAAGTAGAATATTATATGAAGATAAAAAAGAGCTTTTCTTAGAATACTGTAATAAAAGTAAATATAGTTTCAACTCACATTGTACTTCCAAGAAATAAAAATTTAAGATTGACAAATAAAGAAATAGAAAGCAACACTTTAATACTAGGATACATCAATCCATATTTGCTGTAAAGGAAGTCAAACAGAATTGTAATCAAAAAAGAGAAGACTTTGAAAATAATCTAAAAAGATTTGACTTATATGCTAATTGTTCTCAATAGCATATGAAATATATAATTCAATCAAACAGTAGGAAAGGAAAAGACTAAAGGTTAATAGGTATGTAAATATTCAAATTATTTTGTGATCATAATAGAAAAATGTTAAAAATCAAAACGTGGAAAGGATATTCAAAAATCCACACATATGTGGCAATTGATTGAAGAAGTTTGAATATGATCATTTTCCAGAATGGAAAGATTAAATTAAAAGACCTTTGAACTCCTCAAAGATACCTGGACACTCCATGTAAATGTGTTATTTATTGCAGAGAAAAGAAAACAACTTATTATTGAAATTTTATGGAATCTCAAAGTATTATGGTATATCAAAAATATTCAAAATAGAAACAAAATTGGGAGAAAGTTTTTTCATGATTTAAAAACATTAAACACTACAATATTCAACTGGCAATAGTGACACCAATTAAGACAGAAGGACATAGTGAATTCTGACTTTAATAAATTCTTGAACACATACCAAACAAGACAGTTGAACACCAATGTTTGTTATAATATTATTCAACACAGCTGCCATGGGGAAGCAAACCAAATATCCCTTGAAATGAGTTAACGGAGTAATTTGGAATATAGAAACTACATAATATTTTTCAAGTTAAAAAAGTAAGACATTTTTGCAAAATCTATAATCAGGATAAATCCTCAGTACATTTTGATAACTGAAATATATCACTACCACAAAGAAAAATATAGCAGAGGTATTCTTTATTAAGACACCAAAAAATAAACAAAGAAAAAATTCTTCTGATCAGAAATGAGAAGGACATTATTGATGAGAGAAGGCAGAAATGAGTGCTTGTTTACATGGAAATTGATTTATTGACTTTTGGGATGTGAGCCTTCTACAGATATATTACATCATAATTTGAATTAACATTGCTGAACAGTATATGTGATATATTGGCGAGATCAAGCACTGTTTGTGCTTTCGATCACAAATAGAATTTCAGAACCGCATAAAGATAAAAACAATAGTAAAATGTTTGAAAGTTAAATTTAAAATGCTATGGCCCTAATTCTGTAATTAAGAACAAATTCATAAATATATAAATAAAGGGCATGCATAAAATCTGCATATAATCCAGAATTATTAGTGTAGTTCTGAGGCAGAAAGTTTATAATCTCAAGGCCATCCTCAATAACTTTATGAGATAGAAAGGGGTTGGGGTGTAGCCCATTAATAGAGTACCCCTAGATTCTATCACTATTACCTTAATTACGGAAAATATTCATTACTATGTATATAGACAGGACAAAAAACAATATAAATAAAATATAAAACTCAATTATAAAGGTCTAATATTTATAGAAACAAGGTAAAGCACATATAATTTTTGGCAATAGAAACAAAAATCATGCATATATTAATTTCAATATTGTATTAACTTCTGAAGTAATAGAAATTGCCACATACTTATAAAACATAGCAAAAACTAAAACAGTAATATGTGAAGGGAGAAAACTTGTTTGACACCATGAAATCTACCCAATAAAATAAAAGAAAAAGGGAAAGGAAAATTTAACCAACAATTTGTATATAACCATAGATATATTATTTACAAACAGTTTCATGTAACTACAAATTTCAATTATGCTTATGTACCAAAAAAGCATTTATTGTGAATCTTTACTTTCACTTCACAGAAAATCCTTTACAAGTATTTACAAAGAGAATGTATAAAGTAATTTTAATGAATATATATATATATAATGTGGAACATATTTAGGATATTAATTTTTCACAATGGTTTAACCTAGAATTCTCCAAAAATGTGCATGTACCATGTGGAGACCCAAAAATAACAGAATATCTTTTAGATCATGCTGACACTCACTGGCAAAGAGGAGTTTGGTTGGTTAATTTAAATGAACTGGGACATCACTGGAAAGAAATAGAAGATTTGGAAAAATTTGAAAACTTGATAAACAAAGGACAGTATATGTTCAATGACAACAGGAGAAATCAATCTAAGCTTCTGAAAAATCTTTTCTGTTTGATAACTTCTCCATCAACATTTTGAAGTTTGAATTTCCCCTTGATCTTTGGAACTCTCAACTGTGTCTTCTGCTATGTCAGGCCACAATATTTTATATCACTGAATTACTCTCAGTACCACTCTTCTAAAGTGAAAGATATATAACCTACCAAGAAAGGGAGCAATTGAGATGAAAAGGAATGTCTTTAACATTTTATCTGTACCAAAATATGTTTTTTTATTTCATGAAAGCACAAATATGAAACACATTCTTATAGAGAAGTTCCCAGAAGATATTCTGCAAGGGAAGAAAATTAAATATTTATAATTAATTAAAAATTATGATGGGAAGTAATTCTTACTCAGGAAGACCAAGTTTCTGAAATTCTCAAACATCACATCTCTGTATAAGTTTTGTTGAGCTGGCTGAAGGTATTCCCACTCCTCCTCAGTGAAATCAATGGCCACATCTCTGAATGTCAACAGATCCTGAAATAATAGGTAAATAAATAGTACACTGAATACTTGATCTTTCACAGACTTTTTAATTTAATGAGAGTAGACTCCTATGGAGATGATGATTTTAATTTCTTATTAATATATTTTTAGAAACAGTGACACTCTTATATACCTCTGAAGAAAAATAGACATAAGTCCAAAGGGAGGATGATAATTTCACTTTTATGAAATAAAATATAAAACTGAGGCATCAAAACAAGAATATAGATTTTGAATTTTATTTATCATGAGCTAAATTGTACATATCCCTCAGATGAGACAGTTATGGTAACCAATATAGGGGATCTTCAGGTATAACTGCACAACCATGAACCAGAAATTTCTGAAATGAAGAATCTGATTCAACAGTTCTGTGATGGAGCAGTTTTCTGAAAATGTAGCAATTTCTCTAGTTATTGCAGAACCAGTAAGATTAGAGAAACTTTAGAAAGGCAATGAGGTTGACTACTTAAAGGAAACATTTACTCGTGAATTTCAGTTCCAATATTTTATGGTATTTATGTATGTTATTAAAATATCAAATGGAAACAATCCCATTCTTATGCTTTTTCTCAAATTTAAACTTATTTTAATAATTTTATACATTTATGCATTAAAGCTTTGGTATATGTATACAATGTATTATGTTTATAACAGGATAACCATCTAACTCTTCAAACAATTGTCATTTTAATTAATTTTATTGGTTCTTTTTAGTTCTGCATGACAGGAGAAACCATTTTCATGAATGTATGCAAACATTGGATACATCTTATTCTAATTAAAATAACAATTGTCTTGTGGGTGGGCACGATTGTGGAACTCAGTTATTTTTTATATGTATAGATAAGAAAACTAAGTTAGATTTATTCTACTGTTTCCTATTCCTCTTACCCTCCTTCTTTTTCACCATTGTTTAATTTTATGAAAATTTCTGACCCTCACACACTTTATGTGGTATAGATTTCACATATCAGCAAAAAAAAATAACCTTTGGATACAGGAATTGGTTTATTTTACTTAGTATAATATTCTTCAAATCCATCCATTTACTGGCAAAAGTCATGGGGACATCCTTTTTGTGAGACTGAATAAAAATGCATTGTGTATATATGCCCCAATTTCTATATCAATGACTGCTATTACTACAGTACTACTGCAAGGCATAATTCCCTTAAAGAGAATAAAATGACCTTCTTTGTCTCTTCTGATTAACTCTGCATTGAAATCCAATTTACTTGATAAGAGAATAGAAACTGCTGCTTGTATATGAAGACAACATGAACAATATATTTTCCCAAATTTTGCCTTCATTCTGTGCATGTATTTCTTTGTTTGTTTACTGAAGAAAACATATGACTGGATCCTGTCCTCCACTTCAACCTGCAAGCCCATGTCTGTTTTAGATGAGCTGAGACAATTTATGTTCAGTGTTTTTATTGAAATATATTTTTTAATTTCCCAAAATTTTGGTTTATTCCTAGTTTTTAATTTGAACTGATTCTCTTTTGATTATTCTTCTAGTGTTGTTTCTGCTTTGCTAGTTTTTGTTTTATTCTCCATATATTCTTAAAATATTTTATTGAGTATCTTTCATAGCATCAACTTTAAGCTGTAAATTCTTGTATCCTTCGTTTATCATGAAAGGTTTTTATTTAATCTTCAAGTCAAAGACTTCATTTTGCTTTATATACTATTTTTGGTTGGCATCCCTTTTCTTCAGTGTTTGGTATATGTTATTCTAATACCTCCTATCTTTTAGGGTATGGGTTAAAATACCAGCTGAGATTTGCATTGCTTTTTCTGAAAAAGTGAATAGTCTTAATCTTGCCATGTTAAGATTCTTTTATCTGTATGTTGGGCACTTTCAAAATGATGTGTCTTAAAATGAGTCTCTTGCAATATTATATATCTGGAGTAACGTAAAATTTCTGTATTTGATTTTCCATTTTGTTTTTAAGACTTGCAAAATTTCCTGATGTTATTTCATTGTTTAGATTGTGCATCATTTAGTTTTTATTTCAGAACCTTCATCTTAAAATAGAGTCCCTTAACATCATTTATCTTTAGTCATATTTTTCTTTAAGATTATATGGTTTGTCTTCAAGTCCTGAAAAATCTATTTCTTGTTGTCTTATCTGTTGGTGATACTTTCCATTGGATTTTTAATTTGATTTAATAATATCTTCATGTTGAGAATTTCCAATTAATTTTGTGAAAGGCCTATATATCCTTATTGAAGTTAATTTTCACTCCTTGTATTTTCTCTCTTCTTTGATCTATTTTGTCATCTTTTACCTGATAGATCAGTTAAATAAACTTTCTATATGTCATCTCTAACATTTTCTCCATTTTTGTGTCAATGGAATCTGATTTTCAGGTATACTATGTTGTTTGGTATGGTTTGTTCCATTCACTTATCATATTGTTTGAGTGTCCACCCAACTTTCTGGATGGATCTGAAGCAGCAGAGTTTCTTTCTTTCTTTTTTTTTCAGAATTTCTAACTTATGAGTTTATAGTGTCCCTCTATGTAATAAGCACCTCACAGTTTGGGGACAGAGGTCAATTAAAGCAAAAACCTATGTTAACAATATACAGCAGTACATTAGGTACTTAATTGTATTTTGACATCTACAGTGTTACTTGTTGTAATATTCAGATATAGGAGGATCAGCAGGATCAGCAATTTCTATCAGCAATCATAAATTATGTCTGAGACAAAGTCAAACAACAGGTGTTGTCTATGATTTCTGCCATATTAATCACTGCTCTGTAATTGGTAGTGGAAGACATTATATACATCAAGTAGCATTAAGAGATGTGAATTCAGTATGAGGATAGAAGAGATAGCAAGCTAGAAAATATTTGCAATTTTAAAGGGTAAACAGGGCAGATGCAGTGGTAACATAGGATGTGTTGTTAATGAGGAAGGGGAGAAAAATAGAACAAAGAATACAAAGCAAGAGTGAAGATAGAATTTGGTTGTTCACAATAGAAAAGGAAGTGGGAGACATGGGAAATAGAGAATACAGTGCTGGAAAAAAGAATACAAAACAAAATCAAGCTATGCTAATCAAAACCTTGATATTCAAAAAATTGATCATAAAAATAATTACCTTCAACAAAATGCTAGAAATTATGAAATAGAAACAAATCTTTATATGTATAGGTGTTTTTGACCAAATTGTTACAAATTCAAGTAAAATAAAACACCCAAAACAACACAAAGCATAACCAAAAAAGAGTGAACAATCTGAATGAAAGGTTAAGGAATTATATAGTCATTTTGACAAATAGTGAGCATATGTATTTGCTGTCTGTTCCCAACTGATTTTGTTTCTTGAGGTTTGAGCTGATTGTGTGTGTATGGGCATAACTTCTTGATTTCTTCCTTTTTAGTGTGCTGCTCACCAAGTTGCCAGCAGGGTTCTAAGATTTCTAAACTCCCCTTCTTTTGAGATTGGTGGAATGAATGGCAGGAGCTATCCATCCATTACCAGTTTGTTTTCCCCTTTAGGTTATCTAAGAGCAATTCCCACAGGTAAAATTTGTGGATGCAGGGATGTAGTTTTAGTGAGGTACTTTTTGCTTTATTTTGTGGTGAGTTGCTGGTATTGTTGAGTCAACATTCTTTTAAAGCTTGGCAGATGTCAATCTGTGATAGATTGGGCAGGTCAGGTAATAAAATGGTAGTTTGGTTGGGGCAGCCTGTGGCCAGACAGCAATGTTGGTTTTTGGGTCAGGTTGGCTTGGCAGGAATTCTGCCATCTGGCATGCTGGGCTAAGGGTCAAGCAGTGAAACTGCAGGTTTAGTAGGTCAAGTTATAGGCAGGGTGAGGCTGAAGGTGTTGGCAGACTAGGTCTCAGGTTTCCAGGGGCCCAGAGAGATTATAATCACAGGGATCAGTCAGATAAGGCAGGCCAGAACTACTTGTTTGTCAAACAACTTGCAATGCTAGGAACAGGGAGGACACTACAATGTTTGATGTCAGTGACTCAGCAGGTGCTAAAATAGGTGAGTGCAAGGGAAAAGTGGGTGCTGTGGTCTTGGAAGTGCCAAGAACCAGTCATGTAGGTGATCAGAGGATCTACTGCCGTGACACCCATTATATCATCAATTTGATCCATTGTAGCTGGTTTCACTTGGAATCTCAGGGAGAAGTCCTATTTCCACTACTTGAGTTCTGAATAGCTGACCTAGGAGACATGTTTTGTCACTGTAATACATCATTTTGCCTTCCTTGATAATAATCTTATTTGATTATTTCAAATGAGTACATAAAGCTCTATAAGTTTTTCATATCTTAAGTCATAAAATCAAAATAATGTGACAGCAGTAATAATGCTCATTTTTATGATATTTTATGAAGTAATCATTAAATGGTATAACTCAATTTTTACCAAAGTTTATTTGATCTGGAATTCAGATTTAAAGATACATTAAGGTGAAAAGACATTTTGAATATTAAAAGAAATATCAGAGGAGTTCAGTTATTTTTAATGAAATGAGCAATGGACACATGTTAAAAAGACAGAAAAATCAAATAGATCAAATGATATTTAAACTTTTTATGTACACATATAAAAATGTAAACATTATACATTATAATAATTGTTCCTGTAAAGAAAAAAATATATAATCAATTTTTTAAAACAGTAATCAATTTTTGATAGAGATTATTTTAAAACAAATGATTGAGTCAGGCACAGTGGCACATGCCACTAATCCCAGTTATTTGGGAGGAGGAGCAACATAGCAAGGCCCTAAGCAACATAGTGAGACCCTGACTGAAAATAAAAAACAAGAATAAAATTGCTGGGGATATGTATCTGTAGGTACAAACCATGGTCAAAATAAATAAATAAATAAATAAATAAATAAGACTATATTAGTCAAAGGAACCATGAGAAGGATGATGGGTATCATCTCAATTTTTTGCTTAAGGAGGTGGCAATCCCCCATGAAGAAAAATATCCCCTTAAGAGTGAAGTATAACAAGAATGAAGTCTCTTGTGGTCAAGTTCTTCAAAGATGAATTTGATTGTATTTGCCACACCATACAATAACCCAATCCTCCCTATTTAAGAGAAGAAATTTTCAAAAAACCCACTGATGCATAGTAATTTGTGCAAGATCTGAGAGCTAAAAGTAACATAGATTTAGATAATCATACAATAGTACCACATTCATATCCTTTAATAATGGTAATGCCAGGTAATAATGGTTATTTAAAAGTATCAATTTTGAGAGATGATTTCCTTTGCATTCATTAGATAAGGTATTCCTAATCACTGTTCTTGAATAAAAGGCTTTAATACAAATGTAATCTCCAGTATTACTGGGTTTTCTTAAACAAGGATTTAATTTCTTGTAATTTTTTGAATAGAAGTTTAACAAAATTGTTAGCTGAGGTTTATGACTGACTCAAGAAATTATTTCACAATGTGTGAATGATCTGCTTATAACCAACTCCAACAGTGACCTAAGATTTTTAGATACTGTATTGCTGCAGTGAAACATCTCACCTCATGTCGATATGAATGTCCAATAAAATGGTTGAGATTTGTAAACAGGTCAACTATCTAGGATTTCACATTACCCTATGGATCTGAATTTTGATGTCAGATTTAAAAAAGCCTTATGCTGACTTCTATAAGTCTATCTTAAGTCTTATAGTAATCAGTAACCAGAGACATGCACATTGTTTCCTATAAATGCCAGTGTTATGATTAGATATTAGTTGTCCCCCAAAGCTCATGCATGAGACAAGGCAAGAAGGTTTAGATATTAAATAATTAGTTTATGAGAGTTTTGTCTATTCATTGCATTAAACCTCTGATAGGAATGGAATTGTAACTCTAGGCAAGGAGGATATGGCAGAAGGAGAAGGATCCTGGAGGCAGGACTTTGAGAATTATATTTCATCCTTGTTGAGCAGAGCACTCTCTGCTTTCTGGCACAATCTTCCCAGATGCTTTTCTCCACCACACTCTCCTGCCATGATGTTCTGTCTCATCCTAGTCCTTGAGGAATGGAATCAAACATCTCTGGACTGAGACTTCTGAAATTGTGAGCCCCATAATAATCTTTTCCTTCTCTAAAATTGTTTTTATACAGAATTTTGGTCACAGTCATAAAGATCTGACTAAAAATAGTCAGATGCTGGTCCCTAATTTGGACTGATAGGTCAACTCCTGCATGAGGCCTTAAAATTAACAAAAAAAAAAAAAGGATTTTATATACTAGAAAAATAACCTGCCTTTGAGAAGTCAAAACAGCTTCCTGACACTCCCTGCCCTACACCTGCTTGACATATAAATTGTGATAAGATACTATAGAGATGAAAAATAAAGTACAGTTCTTGAATTTCTCAGCTTGATCATACAATGAAAGGAGGTTTCTCCTTCCTTTGGGATATGATTGCCACTTGTGATATATGACAAGAAATTGAGAAACCCAGTCTCAAACATTTCTTTAGGGAATAATACATCTCAAGAGAGAACAGCAAATGCAAGACATTTCAAAAGACTTCACAAAAGAGGAAACATTAAAATGATAAAAAAATGAATATGAATATAAAGCAACACTATTTAATGAAGTTAAAATTCAAGCTAAATACTATTGTATGCTCACTAGGAAGGAAAACTCAGTCACACACATGCAAAAGAGACTAATGGTCACAAAGATGTTAAGCGTTATTTCATGATGTAAGCAATTGTACATGGTATGTCTCCTTTATGATAATTCAATGATCTCTATAATTAAAATTTTACCTATTCTTACTGTGCTCAATAAAATCAAATGTATTACATGAATGGCTGTGAGAATGAGTGAAAGAAGGGATTTAAAAGGACATTTGGAAACATTCTATTTTTAATTTATTTTATTTTATTTGTTCTCATTAGTTATACATGGCAGTAGAATATATTTATACATTTTGATAGATCATACATAAATGGAATGTAAGCTCTGGGAACATATTTTAATAATGTACATGACATCTCTGTGGATTGTGGTGCTGGTTTTGTGGATATGTACATATGACAGAAGATAAAAGTATACATGTAAGAAATATACAGGTTATTATGTGCTAATTAAATCTCCATAAGACTATAAAAAATTGGGATACATCTAAAGCTTTTGTTAAAAATGAAATATAGAAACATAAATAAGTAAACAATAAAATGACTAGGAATTTTTTAGCAAACCATCCATGCTAATAGTTAAAAAATAAATTTTATAAAAATAAGAGTAGAGAAAAAAACCTAAGCAAAAGAGTAAAACAAAAACTATTGAAAATAAACATAACACAGAAAGAATCACAAATGTCAATGATGGTGCTTTTTAAAAGCAAATGTGCCAGATGTGGTGGTGCATACCTGTAACCCAAGTGACTCAGGAAGCTTAGGCAGGAGATCAAGAGTTCAATGCCAGTTTCAGAAACTTAGTGAGTCAGTTAGCAACTCAGTGAGACCATATCTCTAACTTAAATGTTAAAAAGGGCCGGAGATGTGGCTTAGTGGTTAAGTGTCCCTGGGTTCAATTGTCAGTACCAAGACAAAAACAAAGCAAATGAAAGTGAAAGAGCTCTGGTAAATTCAAAAACTCAACATGTAAAAACCATATTGATTATATACTAAGCAATTGTGTGTATATGCATATATATAATGATGTCTCACTTGAAGTGAATATATTCTGGAAAACTCATTCTAAGATGATTCAATTATTTTCCAAATGTCTGAGTTGTAATGACAACAATCTAGATGGTACAGACTATTACAAGGCAATGCTATCTGATATATCCATTCCATTGATATACATGAAAACTACCAGTGACCAAATCCATGATGCCACAAAAGACTGATACTATGAAGTGAAAACAAACAGTACAGAACTCATAATACAGTGAATACATGGCCAAACTCAAAAGAAATTCTTAATAAGTCTCTTCTATTTAGACAGTTTTAAATCCTAGAGATTGTAGTGCAGGGAAGAGGAAATTGGCATTCTTTCCAAAGAAAGGTGTTAGGATATTGGAATATTGTATGATAATAAATATGCTATTGTACCCTTCACTCATACCATATAAACAATTTTTACATAGTAAATATAAATATAAGAATTAAGAATAAATAATAGTGAAATATAAAATGTAATATAAAGCATCCTAAAGTTGACATAAGAAAGAGTGAGACAGGATGCATATGGTGGTGCACACCTAAAATATCTAATACCTTAGAGGATAAGGCATGAGAATCAAGAGTCTATGGTCAGCTCAAGAAACTGAGCAAAGTGTTTCTGAAAATAAAATTTAAAAAAGAGCAGAGGATATAGCTCAGTAATAATATACCAGTTTCAATCCCCAATATCACAATAGGGATAAAGAAAACAAAAAAAACATTTAAAATTTCAAAAATTAAACAAAATCATATCTTTAAATTTATAAATTACATAATATTAATATAAAAATTTGATTCATCAAGTATTCTATGAAATGGCACAAGGACAAATGATGTAATTGCTTCATATATAATCAAACACTTATAAGAAGAAAGACACAGACTGCAAAAGAAAAGCAGGCAAAAGACTTGAATAGCAACTTTAAATAGAAGATATCTAACTGTTTCATAATCATGAAAAACTAAACATCTTCAGAGATTAGGTAATGTAAAATAAAACCACATCATGTACACAAAATTAAATAATATTGATGATCATGTGGAATAGAGGCATTCTCATGAAGGGAAAATACAACTTATACTGTTATTCTCCACGTGCAGAAAGTGTATTTTCTTAAGCAAACATACATGATACACCACCTCCAAACACAGAGACTGAAATTACAACTCCTGGACATATGAGGAAATAACTATGTTCCTGCAGAGTTGAAACCCATGGGCATGGTTAGAGGGGATGTACATTTAGAAAGAAATAAATAATAAACTGTGGACAATAATGGTTCTAGAAACCAGAAACATTTTCTGTTATATCCAGTTTGACATATACTAAAAAGCACCATGTATATTTTATAAAGACGTCACATGAATGCTATATTTCATATGTGAGTATATTTAAAAAGGTGCAGAATTTGAGAAAATACAAATACACAGAAGTACATCAAAGAACGAATTGCACACCCTATGTATTCATGGTAAAAGTATCATTATAAGGATGACTATTTTCCCCAAGTCAATCTATAATAATATTCCAAGAAAATTAAAGAAGGGGAACAAAGTGAAACATCTAAAATTCTCCTGGAAGATTATACATCTATGTAATAGCCAAGAACTCTATGATATGTAAAAGCAAAAATTACCAGCTATCAATTATCTGACACCAATATATGCTATAGAATTATAAAATGCCACAATATAAAACTATATATACCACAATAAAATATTGTGATAATATAAAGATCAAGAAATCACAATAGAGAAAATTCCATAGGTAAATCTATATGCACGTAAACATTATTTTTATTATTAAGTGAAGAAAAATGGCCTATATAAATTAAATCATATCAAGAAAATTATTTAATGTGAAAGAAAGATACAACCCAGCCTAAAGGTACATATTAGAACCAGAGGCACAGAACACTTTTTGGAATTATGTGCAGAATGTGTGTGACACTGCAATTATACCCCATCACTGCCCAACAGAAAGCAGATATAAAGAGGGATGATTATAGAAATATAGCAGAACATGAACCTCCTGACTCTCAACTCACTTATGGATATACCAAATAAATACTTACTGTTGTGAATCCCTCTTAAAGTTATAAATTAGTTAGAGACAAATAAAAAAAAAGCCACCATCAGATAAGTAGGAAAAGTTGGGTTATACTAGAACACTAACATTCCTTGAGCAATAATTCTTATAACTGGGACAGGATGCTTAAATCCATGTCACCCTCAGTAGAGGAAGACAGTTTGGGTCATAAATAAAACACATTTAACTCTAAATCATTTGTAGTTTGAATTTTAACATAACTGGTACACACAGAGAAAGAGACCAGATATACATGAGTATCAAAATCAGAGAAAAAGAGTGTTTTTCTATGAAAATGCAAGGTCCCTTCCATGGGACCAGAGAAGAAGAGGAGTTAAATCTCAAAGGTCCCAATTTTTACTAAAAGATATTTGCCAGTGTAATCTGTGACATGTTGCTAATAGTTGAACTATCAACGCAGCATCAAAGAGTTAAAAAGGAAAATACAGTCTATGATAGTCAAAGTGATAGTGAGGTACAACATGAGCCCTCTTCCTCAGTGCACCTCAGTAATAACTCCAGAGCTAAACAATTCTTTCTCTAAGAAATTTGTCCAAAATTCAACTTTCTTCATTCAATGTACTACATCCTAATCTTCCAGGATTTGGGAGCACTAACAAATGCACATTTACATATCTCTCTGTATCCCAAAATATGGCTCCACATTGACATGCAAGAATTTTCATGGGTTGCAATCTCCACCAGGAATGAAGAAAAATTGTTAAATGTACAGACTCCTGTTTATTTATAAAATAGGTTCACATCACCTTCTTTAAATGAATATAAGGCAGCATGGATTCTAACTTTCAGCATAAATTCACTGCACCCCTCATTTAGGAGAACTACTGCAGCCTAAGTTCATCTGTTAGAATGGAAACTACCAAAAGATGGAAGAATAACTTGTACTCCAATTATGTGGATATGGATAAAATAAACAGTTGCAAAATGTGCTAGAATATGATTTCAGTAGGGATAATTTTTTAAAAGACTTGAAAGTTGAAAGTTCTTTAAAAATTTACAAAATAATAATATTTATGGGTGTAGTCCCAAAGTATTTGAAATCAGTATGTTAAATAAATCATTGCATTATCATCTTCATTATCACAGTATTTAACAGTAGCCAAGGTCAGGGAACAACTGAAGTGACCTTTGGATGAAGGGCAAACCAGAAGATTTCTCCCAGCTTTTTGGGCATTTGACTACTTTCCTGAAAAGCTAGAGTCCCTAAATTTAGTCTGCCCTCTTACAAAATAAGACACAAGTACTGATATTCACTAAACTCTCAAGAGATATTAGGTATGCTTGCTGTGGGATCCTCATATCAGAAAGTGCTGAAACACAGTACCAGGAAAATAGCAGAGAGGGGAAGGAGAACCTTCTGACATAAATTCCACCAGGGTTTTTCTCAACACAGACATGTGACAAGGTGCCTGGCCTTGGAGAGACAAAAAAAGAATACAAGCACATATTTTTGCAAAGGTCAAGTGAATTTTCTCTAATTTCTATCATGTGAAATTCTCATACATAACAACAACAGCAATGAAGGTATTTGCTTTTGACTTTTTCTATGATACTGGGGATTTGTCACATGGGCATGTTAAATCTGAACTGCATACCCAGTTCATGGTTTAAAATTTTGAGACAGATCTTTCTAAGTTGCCTATGCTCAAGTTAAATTCTTGATGTTGACCTTGAAATTGTAATCTTCATGCATTAGCCAACTGAGTCTCTGGGAATATAGGCCCAAGTAATTACATCCAGCCAAAAAAGCATATTATTCATAAAGTTCTATCCAGTTCTTGGTAAAAAAAAAAAAAATTAAAATACTGTGCTCATTTTAAATGTAATAGAGAAAAATAATAATACTGAGAAAGGAGAATTTGTCATTGGGAATATGGACAAGGAGGTGGATATTTAGGATCTTATTGACATACATATAAAGGCTGAGGCTGGGTGACAGTGTTCTGGGTTTCACATTTTGCTTCCATTTAGATCAGTCAGGAGGATTCAGCCAGGATGGTACACACTGGTATTTCTAGCAACTTGTGAGGCTCGGCACAAGTTCAAGGCCAGACTCAGTGTCTGTTTCAAATAAGAAATAAAAAGTACCAGAAATGTAACTTAGTGGTAAGGGATCTCTGGGTTTAACACATACTACCACCATCCCACCAAAAATGAAAAACAAACTCAGGGAGAGAGAAGATCTTAGACAACTACACACTACAGACCACAGTCTTCCTCATGACAGAAAACAATACTTGGAGTTGTGATTCTGATGATCATGCTTCTCCACAATTCACCACACAATCTGGGAACATTCTGGAATGCTGGCATGTATTTGCTCAGATAGGACTTCAGGTACTGCTTGAAGATATTCTTCAGAAACAGGAAAGAACTTCTGAAGTCTACTGATGACATATACCCTATTTGACAGGATAGTGGGGATTCAGGATTAAAGATCAACACCTTATTTTGCAATTGGGCCTTAGATATAATTTCCATTACATGATATTTTTCTTTCTATGATGAACACCCCTAAATAAGCAAGTGGGCTTGGAATCAAGATAAACTTTTTTTGCCAGTCATGGTGGCACAAACATGTAATTCTAGCAGCTTGCAAGACAGAGGTAGGCAGATTGCAAGTTCAAAGCCAGTCTCAGCAACTTTGCAAGAAACTGTCACTTAAAAAATACAGAAAAGTGCTGGGGATGTGGCTCAGTGGTTAAGTGACCCTGGTTTCAATCCACAGTACAAAAAAAGTTGTTTACAATTGAAAGCCCTAACACTACACTCTACTGCACCACATGACTCATACAATTTTTTTTTTATTATTTTAGAATTTGGTTAGTGGCACTTATTCAAAAAAGAGGATCTCTCTCTCTCTCACTCTCTCTCTCTCTCTGTGAGTGAGGGTGTTTGTGCATAAATATAATTTTTAATATATTTTGCTTTTTTTCTGATACCTTAAATAGAATGGACCATGGCCAGCATTTGGAGGGAGAAAATCTAACTCTGGAAGCTTTCTGCTTAAAGTTCCCTGCTTTCACTCAGGGTAGTGTCTCTCCTGTTTTTTGTACCTGAGAAGAAATATGGGCAAGAAATTGTGTTCCTTAGCTTAAAAAAAGCAGGGAGCAGACTGGCCTAACCCATGTATATACATATAATATGCACATATATTACATATAAACAAAACCTTTTTATATACCTGATTGTTTATGTGGTGACTTTTCTTAGATCTAAGGAAATTCTGCTTCAGTTTATAACAAGGAATGATACAAGCCAGAAGTAATCTCAACCCTCCTTTAAAAACCAGCAAAAAATACAGGTTTCTATGTGATTGTCTAAACATAGCTGAATGTGGGTGATAGAAACATAGAGTAGAAAAGTCTTTTATTGGGGACACAGAGTAAAAGCAGTTCAAGGAAACAATTAGTTATACCACCTAGAAGCACCAGAGAATAGGAATTTAGAATTTAGACAGGAGGATTCAACCTTTTATGTTGGCAATGTGGATGACATTGGTGCCTACAATGAAAAGGTTTTTACAAGTTTTTGCAAGAAAATTCATGTGAGTGGCATATAAACAATCAGTATCTACACAACATTTTTCAGGTGGTTTGTCAGCTAAGGCCACAGCACATACAAATGTTACTAGTCTCCATGACAAGCATGATCTACCTTTGTCCTCTAAAATCATTTTCATTTTAGAGATGAGAAAACACAGGTTTCTGGATATTAAATGTCAACTAAGCTGCAAAGAGAACCACCCAGAGACAGAACTATATGAAATCCCATCAAAGTTCCTCAAAGGTGCATTTGCTCCTGGTGTAGAGGATGTGTCAGAAGAAATAATATTTTCTCTCCATTTTTAATAGAGTACTTAGACAAGATATACCAGGAGCAAAACAGATTTTTTTCCCTCCTTCTTGTTAAGTAACTCTTCAAAAACTGAGTTATCAACCTAGATTCCTTATGAGGTAATTTCTTGGAGATTACAGGGTACAAAGAAGCACACCACAGAGCCAGAGTCTAAATATGACTCAGAAAATAAATAAATTTAAAAGAAATTTCAAAGAAAAAATATGTAACTATTTCTAAATTTTTATGTCCTTTCATTGCTATTTCTATAACATATCATTTAGAAAATAATAAATTATGATGCATATTTCTAGGATTTGCCAACACTTATTCTGTGTATTTTGTAATAAAGACCAAAATCCAGAGAAGAGAATAAATGATTCACTGTCAATATCATTTTTAAAAAATCTTCAAGGAAGAGAAGTGGATGTTTTAGTGAATGTGTCATTCAACAATTTATGTAGTCAATGATTTTGAGTAAATATATTCATTTTCCTGAAGGAATGGGGAAGTGAGATTTTCCTTATTATTTCCTGCTAGAATTTCCAAAGATAAGCTCTAGAATTTCATTTGAAATAACCTCCAAATAGAAAACATAGAAGATACCTACAGCACAAACCCAGGGAAATAAAAATGTAAATATTCTATTTTTTTTAATTAAAAACATAATCCTGTTTTTCTTGAAATCCAAATCTATCTGCCTTTTTGGATACATTTTTTATCTTTTAAGTCAGAAACAAAAAAAGAAATGCAGGCAAATAACTTTAACTGTCAATTAATAAAAGGGATATCTATAGCTAAGATTTCAATAATCATAAGAAATTCAAAATCTAAAGAAATATTAAAAATATTTAGAGAAATATAAAACAAAATTTCATCATAGACACAACTAAATAAAATTGATGATGACATAAAACAAGTAAATATTCATAAACTCAAGAGTTTATTATTATTTGTGAAAATTCTTGCTATTGAAAATATATAATGCTTACTGTCACAGAGACTAAGAGAAATTATAGTATTTTTGACCATGATAACACATAAGAACACAACAATATTCACCCAAACACCAACCCTACAATTTCAGGGGCATGGTTAAAGAGAATATACATCTTGGAAAATAAATAAATAATAATCCATGGGAAAAATGGTTCCTAGGAGCTAGTTACATTTTTAGTTATAGTACATCCAGTTTAAGAAATAGTATAAAACACCATGCTTAAGTTTTATATATGTGCAATATGTATGTGATATATCAGTTGAATATATGTTTAGAAAATATATGTAGAACTTCTGAGAAAACAAATATCAGAAACAAAAAAAAAATTCACACATCCCATGTGTAGATGATGACACTTATCCTTACAAAGATAACAATTTTTCCCCAAATTAACCTATAACATATCCCTGTAAAATTGTTATGTACCAATATGAATATATCATAATGTTTCTACATTTATGTGTATCTATAAGGCAGTAATTATAAAACTTTAAATAAATGAAAGAGAGGAAGAACATAGAAGGAGAGGAAAAGAGGAACTACTGGGTACTAAACTGAAGCAAATTATATTCTTTGCATGCATGATTATGTTAAAATGAAGTCAAATATTATGTATAACTACAATGCAATAATAAAAATCAACATGCTTTACCTTTAATGAAATAATTAACCAAAATATAAAATTCTAAATTTTATCCACAAAATTATATATATATATAATTTTAGTCAACAAATTTTTCAATTATAAGATCAAAAGGAGTACTTATCATTACCTGACATTCATGAATATTATGAAACTATACTATTACAATAATCTTCAAGGAATCACAGTATAAAGTAAGTCCATATATAAATCCATACATATGTAAAAATTATACACTTAATTTCAATAGAAAAATCTAAATAAATCAAACCATAATAATGCCAATGTTACCAACTAACCTAACCCTGTCTCAAAATAAAAATAAAATTAAAAACTACTAGGGATATATCTCAGTAGTAAAGTATCCCAAGACTCAACTTCCAGCAAAACAATAAAAAGAAAAGGAAAGAAAAAAGTGAAAATAAAAATTAGCTAGCTCAGGAGGAAGTGAGGTTTCTATAGGTCACAGCTCCTCTCCTGCTGGAAAATGGCATGTGGAGATTTGATGAAGACAATTGGGCCCACGTGTCAATCACCTGCATCTGGTTAGCTGCTGTGTCACAGGCACACATGCCTGCCAAGTAGTATTAGAGGTAGGAGTTGAGGATGCCCTTCAAGGATAAGGAAGAGACAGGGTCTCTGCCACTAATGTGCTCCCCACCTGAATGGCCAGCAGGACTGAGGGTACACTACCCAACAGGAGGGCTCAGGCCTGCAGGCTCCAGGGACTGTGGAGAATACCGATCTGCCCATTCCTGTTCATGCACAGTCAATCGTGCCATTCCAAGAGTCTCCCTCCCCAGACTTGTGATTGCAACTGCCCACTCACCATTTCCTGGTGCTCAGGAGCCAGTCTTTGTCCCTAGGGATCTTCAGCCCCTGCACAGCAGAGGAAACTGGGACTCTGAAGCAGGAGAGTGAAACCTAGAACTGAATGACTGATATGGTGGTCTCAGGGGAAACAGGAAATGTAGCAGAAGCCCACCCCCAACTCCCTGGCAGCAAACAGTATTGGACAGTTCTAAGTGTTGCTGATTGGACAGGGCTTCAGACCTTCCCCTAAAGTCAGGGAGCATTCTCCGTGAGTGACAGCAAATAATATCCAATCCAGGCATGAATAAGACCAGAATGACAGGTTCTTGGTTGCAGTTTTTTTTCTTTTTTTTTGAGGTTTGGGAATTCCTCCCCAAAGGCTCAGTCTACTGCTATTATAAGGCAATATTTCCATCTACAGGTAGGATCTAATCCAATCAGCAGAATACTTCCATTTAACATAAGGCACAAGGTCATTTCTGTTTATGGGTTTTATATGCCAATATATTATTCATGAATGAAAGTAATATGACAGTTACTATGAAATGTTATTTAACTCTTCTGCTCTCTGTTCTTGTTAGGAGACAGACTAAAGTTTGAATGGGAACAACCTCTAAAACCTACATTATCTAATGAAAACAACACGTAAGGTGCAAATGTAATTTAAATATTTCTAGTATTCACATTAATAACATCAAAAGAAAGAGTTGAAATTGATATTAATAACATAACAATCTTTCCAGAATACTACCTTTTTGTGACTTAAAAAATACTACAAATGAAGTACATGTGTTTTTGGAACTACATGATCAAGTTTGACTTTCTCCCTCCAACCTCATTTCATAGTAGCCACATTCCAGGTTTGAGGGCTATGGGTGGCTTGATGACAGGGACATAAAGAACATGATCTATTTCCTTATATGCTAGTGTTGAGGGATACAGTACCCAGTAATATTTCTCCTCAGGCACAAAATTAGAAGAAACAAGACTCTGAGTGGGAGTAGAGAGCTCAAAGTAGGAAGAGTCCAAAAGTAGATCATTTTTCTCACTTCATAATGACCACAGGTTTTTCACATTTCATGTATCATACAGAAGAAAAAACAACTTGGGTTTCTTAGGGGTTAGGGATACAGCCTGCATTCTTCCATGGCCTGACTATTTGCATACATGAAATTCAAACTTATTTGGCAATTTGGGGTTAGACATAATGGCCAATCTGTAATATCTGTTTCCTTCTGTGGACCTACTTTCACAGTTAATAAGCAGGTGGGCTTGGACTCAGTTTGAGCTCTGATTCCAAAGTCAAATTAACTCCACTAGATCACAAAACTCTTGAAATATTTCATATTCTCATCAGACTTGGAAAGTAAAAATTCTTCAATGCAGCAGGATTTGTGATATATGTACATGAAATTCAGTTCTGTGTATTACATGGCATAATACAAAGAGAACATTCTTATATACATGTATCATCTTGGGGCTCCCATTCCAGAATCCAGGTAATCTGATTCAGTTTACATCAAGGGCAAATGCCAACCAGATTTTATCCAAACACCCACTTACATATCAAAATATAGGTTGATGTCAAATATGTGGAAGTTAAACCAGGGTTTATTAATTATAGAACATGCTGACCTAGAGGATTGTAAATGACCACCAAGTGCTGTTTTCATACCAAAGTGGGACATGGGCTATAGAGTTAGGAAGCAGAAATTTTTATTGAGGGCATAGAGCAAAAGGAGGTCAAGGAGGAACATATAATTATTGGCAGTATCATGAAAAAACAGATAATTGGAATCTGGATTTCCAAAAGAAACCATTGACATATTATGTTTAGGCATAAGAACAATATGAGTGCTTATGATGTAAAGGTAATATAATTCTGAAGTAAAATAATATGTAAGGAAATGGCTAAGCACTATCCAACCTTAGACCATGGACAAGAGAGTAACAAGAAAAAAAGGTTTTTAAATGTCAAAACCCAGAGAATCCTGGCTGAGAGAAGTTATGGAGATGGGGCTATAGAGATTTATTTTTTTGCATGTAACAATCATGAAAAACCAATGGACTACTTCTACGTCATTTGTTTGTGTAAACTTGCTCCTCTTTGTGTGAAATACTTTCTTAGGAAAGGTTAGGTTTTAAGTTTTCTAAAATAACTAGATGTACAGTGGAGAAGACAGGTAAATGGGCTTCCAGAGCAGATAGCTAAAACAAAAGAGTAACAACAGAAAATAAATATTCAGTGCCCAGTAAACATCAAAAATAATGGGAAAATATGTTCTCTTATTTCCACATTTATGTAGATTTACACCTATTAATTTTCAAGAGAGAGTAATACGCTCTATATTTCTTTGGGAATGGGAATGTAGGTCATTCAAGTGGTAAATTCCTGGAAAATGTTTATGGGGATCCCCATAGTTGGGTATTTGTCCTGGATCTATTCTGACAAGCTCCAATTCCTGCATGTTTAGACCATTCTCCAGATGTCTCATCTAACCTTACACCAAAGATATCAGTATTGCTTTTTTGGTCTATTTGCTCTTTCCCCAAGGAGACAGAATTAAGAATATCTACATGATATCCGTGAATATCTACATGGAACTCTATGAACAGATTGTCTTACATGTAGGACAATAATAAACTCTGACCGTCATGGCTTATTCCCCATGGGAAATGCCCCAATGTATATTTTTATATCAGATTAGTTACTTCTAAATATGTGCATAGGCCTCCATACTTGAGTGACACTGTTTTATAGAATAAATTCTTTGGAGGAATATTTGAGTAGAAAAAAATAGTATCCAGTACTTAAATATCAACCCTACCAGCTATGTCCAGAGACACAAAAAAGTTCTGTCAGAGATTCTACATGAAATATCCTGCTCCTATCATTGCAGATCCCCTGCCATTCTCATACACCTAACATACAGAAACAGAAGGTGAATGCAAAAGAATTCCTCACATATGATCCCAGATTAGGACTTGCTTGGATTGGTCTTCTCTGGGCTGCTGTCTTTTACCTGTGGGTGCCTCCTGATAAGTGGTGATATGGGTCTGGTGTGAGGGCTGAGTCAGTATCTAAAAATGCTCCCACTCTGGACATTTTTGTGCCTAGAACATTGGAAGCTTTGTACACATCACGAAAATACCTTGCTGTCTTGTAGATCTTTCTTCTTTTTTTTTTTTTTTGTTATAATTTTGTATTTTTTTTTTATTATAAAATTGTAAACAAATGGGATACATGTTGTTTCTCTGTCTGTACATGGCGTGAAGGCATACCATTTGTGTAATCATAAATCCACATAGGGCAATGTTGTTTGATTCATTCTGCCATTTTTTCCCTTCCCCCCTCCCCTCCCACCCTTCCCCTCCATCTATACAGTCCTTCCTTCCTCCATTCCTGCCCCCCTCCCTAAACCCAACTCCAACCCCAACACTAACCCTTCCCACCCCCCATTATGTGTCATCATCCACTTATTAGCGATATCATTCTTCCTTTGGTTTTTTGAGATTGGCTTATCTCACTTAGCATGATATTCTCCAGTTTCATCCATTTGCCTGCAAATGCCATAATTTTATCATTCTTTATGGCTGAGTAATATTCCATTGTATATATATACCACATTTTCTTTATCCATTCATCAATTGAAGGACATCTAGGTTGGTTCCACAATCTGGCTATTGTGAACTGAGCAGCTATGAACATTGATGTGGCTGTATCTCTGTAATATGCTGATTTTAAGTCCTTTGGGTATAGGCCAAGGAGTGGGATAGCTGGGTCAAATGGTGGTTCCATTCCAAGTTTTCTAAGGAATCTCCACACTGCTTTCCAGAGTGGCTGCACTAATTTGCAGCCCCACCAGCAATGTAAGAGTGTACCTTTCTCCCCACATCCTCGCCAACACCTGTTGTTGCTTGTATTCTTGATAATCGCCATTCTAATTGGGGTGAGATGGAATCTTAGGGTGGTTTTGATTTGCATTTCTCTTATTACTAGAGATGTTGAACATTTTTCCATATGTTTGTTGATTGCTTGTAGATCTTCTTCTGTGAAGTGTCTATTCATTTCATTAGCCCATTTGTCGATTGGATTATTTACATTCTTGGTGTAGAGTTTTTTGAGTTCTTTATAGATTCTGGAGATTAGTGCTCTATCTGAAGTATGATTGGCAAAGATTTTCTCCCACTCTGTAGGCTCTTTCTTCGCATTGCTGATAGTTTCCTTTGCTGAGAGAAAGCTTTTTAGTTTGAATCTATCCCAGTTATTAATTCTTGCTTTTATTTCTTGTGCTATGGGAGTCCTGTTGAGGAAGTCTGGTCCTAAGCCGACATGTTGAAGCTCTGGACCTACTTTTTCTTCTATAAGATGCAAGGTCTCTGGTCTGATTCCGAGATCCTTAATCCATTTTGAGTTTAGTTTCGTGCATGGTGAGAGATATGGGTTTAGTTTCATTCTGTTGCATATGGATTTCCAATTCTCCCAGCACCATTTGTTGAAGAGGCTATCTTTTCTCCATTGCATATTTTTGGCCCCTTTGTCTAGTATGAGAAAATTGTATTTATTTGGGTTTGTGTCCGTGTCCTCTATTCTGTACCATTGATCCACCTTTCTATTTTGGTACCAATACCATGCCGTTTTTGTTACTATTGCTTTGTAGTAGAGTTGAAGATCTGGTATTGCGATACCCCCTGCTTCACTCTTTCTGCCAAGGATTGCTTTAGCTATTCTGGGTTTTTTATTCTTCCAGATGAATTTCATAATTGCTTGCTCTATTTCTGTAAGGTACATCATTGGGATTTTAATTGGAATTGCATTGAATCTGTATAGCACTTTTGGTAGTATGGCCATTTTGACAATATTAATTCTTCCTATCCAAGAACATGGGAGATCTTTCCATCTTCTAAGTTTTCTTGAATTTCTTTCTTTAGTGTTCTGTAGTTCTCATTGTAGAGGTCTTTCACCTCTTTTGTGAGATTGATTCCCAAATACTTTATTTTTTTCGAAGCTATTGTGAATGGGGTAGTTTTCCTAATTTCTCTTTCTGAAGATTCATCGCTTATATATAAAAATGCCTTCGATTTATGTGCATTGATCTTATATCCCGCTACTTTACTGAATTCACTTATGAGATCTAAAAGTTTTCTGGTGGAATTTCCTGGTTCCTCTAAGTATACCATCATATCATCAGCAAATAGGGATAGTTTGAGTTCTTCTTTTCCTATTCGTATCCCTTTAATTTCTTTGGTCTGTCTAATTGCTCTGGCTAGAGTTTCAAGGACGATATTGAATAGAAGTGGTGAAAGAGGGCATCCCTGCCTTGTTCCAGTTTTTAGGGGGAATGCTTTCAGTTTTTCACCATTTAGAATGATATTAGCCATGGGCTTAGCATAGATGGCCTTTACAATGTTAAGGAATGTTCCCACTATCCCTATTTTTTCTAGTGTTTTGAGCATGAAGGGGTGCTGTATTTTATCAAATGCTTTTTCTGCATCTATTGAAATAATCATGTGATTCTTGACTTTAAGTCTATTGATATGGTGAATTACATTTACTGATTTTCTGATGTTGAACCAACCTTGCATCCCTGGGATGAAACCCACTTGATCATGGTGCACTCTCTTTTTAATATGTTTTTGTGTGTGATTTGCTAAAATTTTCTTGAGAATTTTTGTGTCGATGTTCATTAAGGATATTGGTCTGAAATTTTCTTTCCTCG
Organism: Sciurus niger; assembly: GCA_020740815.1. Taxonomy (NCBI): domain Eukaryota; kingdom Metazoa; phylum Chordata; class Mammalia; order Rodentia; family Sciuridae; genus Sciurus; species Sciurus niger. The sequence continues at coordinate 27,638 of JAHUXG010021865.1, forward strand.
ATGTGTCTCTGTCTGGTTTAGGTATCAGGGTAATATTGGCTTCATAGAATGAGTTTGGGAGGTTTCCCTCCTCTTCTATTTTATGGAATACTTTGTGAAGTATTGGAATGAGCTCATCTTTAAAGGTTTTGTAGAACTCAGCTGAGAACCCATCTCGTCCTGGACTTTTCTTTGTTGGTAGGCTTTTGATGACTTCTTCTATTTCATTACTTGAAATTGGTCTATTTAAGTTGTGTATGTCCTCCTCGTTCAGTTTAGGCAATTCATATGTCTCTAGAAAACTGTTGATGTCTTTGAAATTTTCTATTTTGTTGGAGTATAGATTTTCAAAATACTTTCTAATTATGTTTTGTATTTCCGTCTTTTCTGTTGTGATATTTCCTTGTTCATTCCGAATTTTAGTGATTTGGGTTTTCTCTCGTCTTTTCTTTGTTAGTGTGGGTAAAGGTCTATCAATTTTGTTTATTTGTTCAAAGAACCAACTATTTATTTTGTCAATTTTTTGTATTGTTTCTTTTGTTTCATTTTCGTTGATTTCAGCTCTGAGTTTAACTATTTCCTGTGTTCTACTACTTTTGGTGTTGGTCTGTTCTTTTTCTAGGGCTTTGAGCTGTAGTGTTAGGTCGTTTATCTGTTGAGTTTTACTTCTTTTATTAAATGCGCTCCATGAAATAAATTTTCCTCTAAGTACTGCTTTCATAGTGTCCCAGAGATTTTGGTATGATGTTTCTTTGTTCTCCTTTACCTCTAAGAATTTTTTAATTTTCTTCCTAATATCTTCTGTCATCCATTCATCATATAATAGCATATTGTTTAATCTCCAGGTGTTGGAGTAGTTTCTGTTTTTTACTCTTTTTTTAATTTCTAACTTCAATCCTTTAGGATCTGATAGAATACAAGGTAGTGTCTCTATCCTCTTGTATTTGCTAACATTACCTTTGTGGCATAATACATGGTCTATTTTAGAGAAGGATCCATGTGCTGCTGAGAAGAAAGTGTATTTGTTCTTGGTTGGATGGTATATTCTATAAATGTCTATTAGGTCTAAATTATTGATTGTGTTATAGAGATCTATGGTTTCTTTGTTCAATTTTTGTTTGGAAGATCTGTCCAGTGGTGAGAGAGGCATGTTAAAATCACCTAGTATTATTGTTTTATGGTCTATTTGGTTTCTAAAATTGAGAAGGATTTGTTTAACATACATGGATGAGCCACTGTTTGGGGCGTAGATGTTTATGATTGTTATATCTTGCTGATTTATGCTTCCCTTAAGCAGTATGAAATGTCCTTCTTTATCCCTTCTGACTAACTTTGGCTTGAAGTCCACATTATCTGAAATGAGGATGGATATTCCAGCTTTTTTGCTGAGTCCTTGTGCATGGTATGTTTTTCCCCATCCTTTCACCTTTAGTCTATGGGTATCTCTTTCTATGAGGTGATTCTCTTGCAGGCAACATATTGTTGGATCTTTCTTTTTAATCCAATCCACCAGTCTATGTCTTTTGATTGATGAATTCAGGCCATTAATATTCAGGGTTATTATTGAGATATTGATTTGTATTCCCGGTCATTTTTTTCATATTTAAAATTTTATTTATTTATTTATTTCTTTTTTGACACATCTTGGTTCCTCCTTTATTTGACAGTTCCTTTAGGATAATTCCTCCCTTTGCTGATTTGCTTCTTTGTTTTTTATCTCTTCCTCATGAAATATTTTGCTGAGAATGTTCTGTAATGCTGGCTTTCTTTTTGTAAATTCTTTTAGCTTTTGTTTATCATGGAATGATTTTATTTCATCATCAAATTTGAAGGTAAGTTTTGCTGGGTATAAGATTCTTGGTTGGCATCCATTTTCTTTCAGAGCTTGAAAAATGTTGTTCTAGACCCTTCTAGCTCTTAGGGTCTGGATTGAAAAAAATCTGCTGATATCCATATTGGTTTCCCCCTGAATGTAATTTGGTTCTTTTCTCTCACAGCCTTTAAAATTCTGTCTTTATTTTGTATGTTAGGTATTTTCATTATAATGTGCCTTGGTTTGTGTCTGTTGTAATTTTGTGTATTTGGAGTCCTATAAGCCTCTTGGACTTGATTTTCCATTTCATTCTTCAGATTTGGGAAATTTTCTGATATTATTTCATTGAATAGGTTGTTCATTCCTTTGGTTTGTTTCTCTAAGCCTTCCTCAATCCCAATAATTCTTAAATTGGCCTTTTCATGATATCCCATAGTTCTTGCAGATTCTGTTCATGATTTCTTACCATCTCCTCTGTTTGTTCAACTTTGTTTTCGAGGTTAAATATTTTGTCTTCAATAACTGAGGTTCTGTCTTCCAAGTGTTCTATCCTATTGGTTATGCTTTCTATGGAGTTCTTAATTTGGTTTATTGTTTCCTTCATTTCAAGGATTTCTGTTTGGTTTTCTTTCAATATCTCTAACTCCTTATTGAAATGATCTTTTGCTTCCTGTATTTGCTCTTTTAACTGTCGTTTGGTGCTATCATTCAATGCCTGCCTTTGCTATTTCATCTCTTCATTTCCTTCCCTAATCATTTTAATTATGTACATTTTGAACTCCCTTTCTGTCATTTCTTCTGCCATGCTGTCGTTGGATTTTATTGATGTAACATCTAGATTTGTTTGGGGCATTTTCTTCCCTTGTTTTCTCATATTGTTCAGGGATCAGTGGGTCATTAAGATATTGCAGATTTCCTCTATCAACTTATAATGTCCCTGAAGATTGCTAGTATATCCCCTCTTATCCTTCAGTAGCCTGAAGTCTTGGAGGAGGTTGATAATGCAGAGCTCCACGAAGAAGCTGCCTCTCTAGGGGTGGTAACCCTCAGGTGGCGTATATTCCCTGCTAGTGGGCGGAGGTGCCTCCACTTGTTGACCAATGGTCATCCAATGGGGAAGTAGACTGTGGGCTGAGGCAAGGCCTGTTTGTGCCTATGTCTCTGGCTTTACCGTCCCTGTGGGAAAACCTCCCCCGGCTGGGAAGAGTCACTCGGTGGGGACGTCTCGCTAGTCAGTTGCCCTCCTAGAGGTTCCCCTCAATCTACAACTACCTCCTGGGCTGGGCTGTCTTCTTCTGCAATGATCCCAGGGGCCCGGACCTACGTCCTGGGCCTGGGAGCCTCACCCTTCGCAGGCGAGTCTCCTTAGGCTGCCTCTCCCAGAGAATCTGCCCGCAGCCCTGGAAACTTCGCTCCGCCCCTAGGCGTGTCTCTGTGCGGCTCTTCCAGCAAGAAGCCACCTAGCTCCTGGGACCCTGCTCTGCACCAATCGCCTGGCTATGCAGCCCCTCCCCTGAGCCAACACCTGGAGCCCCGTACAATAGCTCCGAGACACAGAAACCCGCCACACACCTCCTCCTCCAGACAGCCGCCCGGTTTCTGACACAGTCACTAGGAATCCAAACAACTCACTTCGGGTCTCCTCCTCCCGCCAACCACCCGTAGCCCTAGGCAGTCACTGCAAGTCCAAGTGACCCACCCTGTTCCTCCTCCTCCTCCTTGGGGTAGCCCCCCAGGTGTTCAAGAACGGTGGCTCCGAGACCAGGTGACTCACCACGCTCCTCCTCCAGGCAGGCCACCGGTGTTCAGGAGCGGTTGCTTTTAGTCCAATCAGCTCACCACTCGCCTCCTCCTCTGGCAACAGCCTGTGGTTCTGATGCAGTCACTCCCAGGCTAAGCGTCCCACCACTCTCCTCCTCCAGGCAGGCCACCAGTGTTCTGGAGCAGCTGCTCCGAGTTCAAACAGCTCGTCACGCAGCTCCTCCTTTGGCAACCGCCCGCAGCTCTGATGCAGTCACTCCCAGGTCAAGCGACACGCCGCGCTCCTCCTCCTCCTCCGGGCAACCTCCCGGCACTCAGGAGCGCTCGCTCTGGGTTCAAACAGTTTACCACGCAGCTCCTCTTCTGGCAACCGCCTGTGGTTCTGATGCAGTCACTCCCAGACCAAGTGTCCCGCCGCGCTCCTCCTCTTCCTCCGGACAGTCCCCCGGCGCTCAGGAGCGCCCACTCTGAGTTCAAACAGCTCACCACGCAGCTCCACCTCTGGCAACCGCCTGTGGCTCTGATGCAGTCACTCCTAGGCCCAAGCGACCCGCCAGGCCTCTCCTCCTCCTCCGGGCAACCCCCCGGTGTTCGGAAGCAGTCACTCTGGGTCCAAACAGCTTGCCACGCAGCTCCTCCCCAGGCAGCCACCCGGAGCCCCAGTGGCTGCTCGAGTCCAAGCGCTATGCTGAGCCGCCTCCTCTACGATGATCCCAGTTGTCCGTGTTTACCGCTCCAGCGGGGGGAGGGGCGTCTCGCCGAGCAACTCCACTTCACAAATTCCCTGTGTTCCGGGGCTACCGCCCCATCCGGGACGCCTCCCCAACAGGAGAGACTCACCCGGCAGCTTTGAGTTGGTCCCAAGTCTCTCACTATCTCCTCTTTTGAATCTTGCGTCCTGGAGCAGCGTGAAATGCAGCCGCCCTCTAGTCCGCCATCTTGGCCCGCCTCCTAGATCTTTCTTAACATGAGCTAAACAATGAAATGTCTCCAGAATGTGGGTACCACAGTTGTACATTCTGTTGGGTTATAGTGCTAAAAAACCATCACATCTTCAAAGTTTAATTACCTGGGCCTCTTTCCATAATAAAACCTATCAAAATTTTCCTTTGGAGTGCTGAATTGTCATCTCCTTAACAATCCAAAATTAAACAAACAGGGATGGACTTTCAGCCCCTTGGGAATTTGTCAATGCACTATTGCCCACTTCTGTGGAGGCTCATAGCAGGTATGGCAGGTGCCCTGGAGAAGATTTGCATCTGGATGTCAACATTAGAACTTTGATTTCATCCAAGTGAGTTTAATCTATATCTTGAGCTAGCATCTGGGCTGGAGCCAGAAAAATCACAATAATTCCAGAATATACTTGTTAGAGAGCTCAGAATGGTGTTAAAGCAAGCTGTAATTCTGGGTTCACTAGTTCACTGGTGAGAAATATTTCCAGTGGTCACAAGATGGCAGCCTTGCACAAACCCAGGTCAACCTTCCTGCCCATGCAAGTTCCAGGCTAGTCACCTGGATATCAGTCAGTGGTCACTAACCTGCCTCTACAAAACCCACAAAAGCACTGCCCACATGTGCATATTTAATTACACTTAAACACTCTATTATTTTCAAGGGGAAAAAAAAAGCATCTTGAACTACTCACCCTGGACTGTTTGTCTTGCTGTAAACAGAGTTGACTTGTTTCAAACAGAAACTCTGTGCCTTATTGCTCTGAGGTTTCTATAATGCTAAAAGTCACATGATACAGAGAATATTTATTATTAAATGACCTCAAGGGTCTCCCTTTTTATGTAAAAAATATTTTACTTTCACTGTGAGTTCAGGAAAGCTGATTCCAGACTTTTGTAACTATGTGAAAAACTCCATAGATGTGCCAATAAATAAATATATAAAGACATTCTGTAATCAACTAAAATGCATCCTTCTTTTTGACATAATAAAATGTGGGAGACCTTGGGACTCCCTGCTCCCTGGGATCTCTACAATATTGTAGAATGGGGATGGTAGGCATAGTTCTCTCTGCTCGCCTGTGTAGCACCCAGAATGTCTACATTCCACTCAGTCTTTAAAAATTTTGGTAAACAGCACTAGGGAACAGATTCAGATATATGGCAACGACCTAAAACTATTTTATCATCAGGCAATGATAACATCAATTTGATTCTCTGTAACTTTTCAGTAATTTTTTTTTTATTTTTTGCTTTTCAGTAAGAGCATTCAAGGCAATTGAGTAACAAGATCTTCTCCTTTTATAAAATGGGAACAATGATTCTCTTGAAGGTTTGACTGCAAAACTTATGAAACAGGATCAGAATTCCAATAAAGCCCAGTACATAGTTGTCTAAAATGCAGTGGAAAGAGAAAAGATAAGGGAGTCAGCAGCAGAGGAGAAAATGCAGCGTGGTGGGTCCAGAAGCCACAATTTCCCCCATGAAGGGTAGACTGAAAAGATCCAGGTCTAGAATTGGGTGAGGAATAACAACAACTTGGGGTGTGAGCTGCTCTCATGTTTACCGGGGATCTGGGAATGAATGCACTGTGCTTTGGAGGGTAAGGAAAGACACAAAACACCTCTTTCCAAGATCTCACACCAGAAAGAGGAAACCAGAGACAATAGGCATATGGCGTGTGCGCGGGTCATAGAAACATGACAAGAAAGAAAGAGGATTTGACACATTGCAAATGCTTGTGGTATGCTTTTTCTTCTCAGTAATTCTATTAAAGTGTTGGTTATTATGGAACCACTTCTGGTTTGATATTCATGCTTTGCCAGTTTAGGTTCTTCACACTTGAATATCCATAGACCTCAGGGGGATTAATTTTCTGAGATTGTGGTGAACTCTTCATTCGTAGAGCCAGGGTTTAGAGTTGCATATTCCAGGATAGGCTGGTTCAAAATCTACATCAGGGGGGTTGGTGCTGTGATGTTAGGAAAGCCTTTGCTCACGGTTCTTGTGCCAGAAAAATATAGGAATCTGTATACATATATTCGGCTGTCCCTTGTGAGCGACAGAAAGAGACAGAACTTTCAAGGGCATTGATGTACTTGCAGTGACATTAGGGTCGGTGTTCATGGTTGCATACAGAATGAACGGAAAATAACAACTTCCAGTATTAGTAGTGTTTGAGGAGGCAGTCTATATGCTGAGAATTTGTGGGTTGAACATGAACAGTGATGCGTTTCATAGTGTCTCTTCTCTGAAGTTATTTTCCAGGAAGACCCTCTCCAGCTTTTCTTGCCCTACAAATGTCCGCACTCTCCCGTTTAGAAAATTCAGATTGGAAGCTCTGCACCATTCCACTTTCAGCAGGGTCTATGTTCAAAGCTGGTGTTATGCCTGTGAAACTGAGCTCATATGCCTTCACCAGGCTTTTATTTCAATCACCAGCTTTAGGCTGCTGCCCCCGGGCTGGTTAGATGACTCCTGGCAATGTCGCACAAAGCCCTGGGACCGAGGGGCATTTGTCTGTTCAAGAAGAGAACCTTTTTGTGAATGCAGATTGGCAAGACATTTCTGCATCTTGAGATGCTTTGAGGTGCCCCGGGAAAAATCCCACCCGGAAAGCTTCTGGGTGCAGAGGAGTTCTAATGTAGCAGCCAAGCAGGTGGGGCCTGGCAGTTGCAGTGAGCACAGAACTACTCTCCTTTCTTGTCAGGTCCGTCCTGTACTGCATCGAACATGCTGAGTGAATGACTCCCTCCTTTCTTCATGAGCCACCAGAGGAGCCAAACACCTTCACCTGGAGCAGGCACATCCCATGTTCCAGTTGTCTCCTTTGCAGTCTTTGTAGGTTAGTAAGGGAAACTGGGCAGATGGAATGTGATGTGTCCCAATTCAATGATCACTTCAGCCCTGGCGCTGCACTGCATGATCCACTTAGCTGAGCACTCACCACCTATGTCTCTGTGTGTCTTCTAGACCTCTAGGCTAGTTTCCTGACTCTGAAGGAAAGCCAGACATTCCCACTCCTTGAACAGAGGGGTCAGAGTTTAATACACTGGTTCCCATAGTAAGGGGGTTGAGCCACTTCTTCTCAGGCAGTCCTCAGTACCAGTCTGTTCCACTGGACATTGTCAAGTTTCATAGCCTGCAGAAGAACCAGGTTTGCTGGCTGTCAGTATGAATGGTGGGGCCAGTGGATCACAACACCACCTAGCGGGTCTGGGTGGAAGTGCGAGCTGTCAGGCTTCAGTGGGAAACCTGGTCCTGCCTGGATATGGAGGGATTTATTGCCCACGGGGATGCATGCTGCTTACAACCTGGTTTCTAGTTGACCAGTCAACAAGGATAGAAACATTTCTTTAAAAACACAAGACCCTGGCACCAGCTCCCTTCCTCTATCATCTTATCCTCCCAGGTGTGCAGGTCCTTTTCTTGAATGTGGGCTTTATGCGGCCAGGAGCGGAATGGTCTATGCATGCCATGGGATCTGTGTTGCCACCGGGCCTCTCCTCTTTGACCCAGGTGGAATCAGGGGTGCAGGCGCCATGTCACGTGAGCCAGTCTTCAAAGATCATGTTGTCCAAGGCTTCACAAACACTCTGGGGAGTGCAACCATGTGCCTTCTCCTAAGGGAGCCTAGAAGGCCCACACCCTTCACAACAATGCTGTCCAGAGCCTGCTCCCTCCCCTTTGATTAGAGGACTTCTCCCATGAATGTTTTTCCTATCACAGAACTGGTAAGCAATTGATGCATTTTTCTGAGTGGAAGTGAATGGACCTGTTTGAATGCAGAATCAAGGATATGACTTTCAGCCATGATCCCTCTGTAATGAATCTTGAGAGAAATAACTGAAATCATAAGGAGCAGAAAATGGAAACTGGATCAGCAATGTTGTCTTTTTGCCACCACGTTTCGCTTCTGGGACCCCAGACCCCATGAGCCATCAACACTTGCCTTTGCTTTGTTATATCTCACAACAAAATCCGGCTAAGATGCTGAAGCACCCCCTCACTGAGGAAAACAAGCATAGCACAGGAGGAACAACTTCCTGTGGCTCCACCTATCCTCAGATGATGGGCAAGTTCTATCACCAAACCTGGATTGTCCATTATGCACAGGACTCTGCTGTTTAGGATTTTTGAAAAGAAAATGACAAACGGAAAAATATTTTAAAAATAGGATCAGGAATTAATCAGTAGATTGTGAATATATTGGCTAGGGTTGCATATGTGAATGATCCCAAAGTCTCCATTCGTACTCACCTCTTGAGCATATTCTCAATCCCACGTAGTCCTACCTCTGCCCCTGCTCCTGCTATACTTGGATCCCTGTTACTCATTTGTGTTCAGAGATCACTTACATCTGTATTTCTCCTTAAGTGAAGAGGGGAGTAATCTGTCCCTGAGGACACACCACTGGTCTTGGTTATAGACACGCAAAAGAGTTCCTTGCTGGATTGTCATAAGAGGATTAAGAATTCCTTAGACATTGTTTGGTTTGGTCATGAGTGCTCATCTGCATACTTTTTCACCAATTAGTACTGTTAGTGATCAAGTGTAGTAACTCAGATCTGCCAAAACTGTGCTGGTGAAATAGCCCATCCCCTAGAGAGGCTGCCTACCATGCTTGAGATCATGGTTCAAGGCCTCAGCACAGTTAGATTATGGAAATTGCGAATGTATCATCCGGAATCGGATCCTCGCAACCCTCCATCCTCTCAACACTTATTTTCTTTTCTCCTCTCCTCAACAAATGAATCAACACTGTAAAACACTACCACGTTCATGTGCAAACTTTTTCCACAGACACCTTTAAGTTGGCAAATGTGCTCCAAGAGACCAATGCTGCAAACTCACATGCATTCCTTCAAAGTACTACTTCCACCCCCTCACTCTAGTCTCCTTAGGACAGAGATCACTGCTCTCTCATGAGTATGCTTATACAAGGAATTCTTCAACACCTTCCTCCCCTGTGCATGGTTCACCAGGTTTCCTTGGCAAGAAATTCAAAATGACAACTGCACGTATACCTCCCTCTCTACTGGCTATTTGGACATACTCCCATACCATCTGCCAATGAAGGGAACTTCCACACTTGAGCACATTCCACGTGAACCTCAATGCCATGTGGAAAACCAAGAGGTGAACACAAAAGACAGCCGCTCTTGTCCTGGAGTTCCTCTCACAGTTTGTCTATGCAGTGGCTTGCTTGTGACTTCTTGATGAATAATGGTAGGATTTGGGACAGAATTGATGTGAGAGTCTATTGCTAGCATTCAGGACTGTCCAGGGGATTTACAACCCACTCTCAAAATATCATTGGTGCCCCAGTGTCAAGAAGAATAGGACACTTTTATGTACTCTTGTTAATTTTGACGGACCTCCTCAAGAGATGCAGCCTAGAATTCGGTGAAGAATAACAACAACTCGGGATGTGAGCTTCTCTCATGTTTACCGGGGATCTGTGAATGAACGCATTGTGCTTTGGATGGTAAGGAATGACGCAAAACACCTCTTTCCAAGATCTCACACTGGAAAGAGAAAACCAGAGACAATAGGCACAGGGCATGAGCGCGGGTCATAGAAACATGGCAAGAAAGAAAGCGGATTTGACACTTTGCAAATGATTGGGGTATGCTTTATCTTCTCAGTAATTCTATTACAGTGTGGGTTTTTATGGAACCAGTTCTGGTTTGTATTCATGCTTTGCCAGTTTAGGTTCTTCACACTTGAATATGCATAGACCACAGGGGGATTAATTTTCTGAGATTGTGGTGAACTCTTCATTCGTAGAGCCAGGGTCTACAGTTGCATATTCCAGGATAGGCTGGTTCAAAATCTACATCGGGTGGTTGGTCCTGTGATGTTAGGAAAGCCTTTGCTCACGGTTCTTGTGCCAGAAAAATATAGGAATCTGTATACGTATATTCGGCTGTCCCTTGTGAGTGACAGAAAGAGACAGAACTTTCAAGGGCATTGATGTACTTACAGTGACATTAGGGTAGGTGTTCATGGTTGCATACAGAAGGAATGGAAAATTACAACTTCCAGTATTAGACGTATTTGAGGAGGCAGTCTATATGCTGAGGAATTTGTGGGTTGAACATGAACAATGATGCGTTTCATAGTGTCTCTTCTCTGAAGTTATTTTCCAGGAAGACCCTCTCCAGCTTTTCTTGCCCCAGAAGTGTCCACACTCTCCCATTTTGAAAATTCAGATTGGAAGCTCTGCACTATCCACTTTCAGCAGGGTCTATGTTCAAAGCTGGTGTTATGCCCTGTGAAACTGAGCTCTATATGCCTTCACCAGGCTTTTATTTCAATCACCGGCTTTTAGGCTGCTGCCTTCTGGGCTGGTTAGATGACACCTGGCAATGTCGCACAAAGCCCTGGGACCGTGTGACATTTGTCTGTTCAAGAAGATGCACCCTTTGTGAATGCAGATTGGCAAGACATTTCTGCATCTTGAGATGCTTTGACGTGCCCCGGGAAAAATCCCACCCTGTAAGCTTCTGGGTACAGCAGAGTTCTAATGTAACAGCCAAGTAGGAGGGCCCTGGCTGTTGCAGTGAGCACAGAACTACTCTCCTTTCTTGTCAGGTCCGCTCTTTACTGCATCGAACATACTGAGTGAATGACTCCCTCCATTCTTCATGAGCCACCAGAGGAGCCAAACACCTTCACCTGGAGCAGGCACATCCCATGTTCCAGTTGCCTCCTTTGCAGTCTTTGTAGGTTAGTAAGGGAAACCGGGCAGATGGAATGTGATGTGTCCCAATTCAATGATCACTTCAGCCCTGGCGCTGCACTGCATGATCCACTTAGCTGAGTACTCACCACCTATGTCTCTGTGTGTCTTCTAGACCTCTAGGCTAGTTTCCTGACTCTGAAGGAAAGCCAGACATTCCCACTCCTTGAACAGAGGGGTCGGAGTTTAATCCACTGGTTCCCATAGTAAGGGGGTTGAGCCACTTCTTCTCAGGCAGTCCTCAGTACCAGTCTGTTCCACTGGACATTGTCAAGTTTCATAGCCTGCAGAAGAACCAGGTTTGCTGGCTGTCAGTATGAATGGTGGGGCCAGTGGATCACAACACCACCTAGCGGGTCTGGGTGGAAGTGCGAGTTGTCAGGCTTCAGTGGGAAACCTGGTCCTGCCTGGATATGGAGGGATTTTTAGTCCACGGGGCTGCATGCCGCTTACAACCTGGTTTCTAGTAGACCAGTCAACAAGGATAGAATCATTTCTTTAAAAACACAAGACCCTGGCACCAGCACCCTTCCTCTATCATCTTATCCTCCCAGGTGTACCGGTGCTTCTCTTGAATGTGGGATGAAGCGGCCAGGAGCAGAATGGTCTCTGCTTGCCATGGGATCCCTGTTGCCACCGGGCCACTCCTCTTTGACCCAGGTGGAATCAGGGGTGCAGGCGCCATGTCACGTGAGCCAGTCTTCAAAGATCATGTTGCCCAAGGCTTCACAAACACTCTGGGGAGTGCAACCAATTGTCTTTTCCTAAGGGAGCCTAGAAGGCCCACACTCTTCACAACAGAGCTGCCCAGAGCCTGCTCCCTCCCCTTTGATTAGAGGACTTCTCCCATGAATGTTTCTCCTATCATAGAACTGGTAAGCAATTGATGCATTTATCTGAGTGGAAGTGAATGCACCTGCTTGAAATCAGAATCAAGGATATGACTTTCAGCCACGATCCCTCTGTAATGAATCTTGAGAGTAATAACTGAAACCATAAGGAGCAGAAAATGGAAACTGGATCAGCAGTGTTGTCTTTTTGCCACCACGTTTCGCTTCTGGAACCCCAGACCCCATGAGCCATCAGCACTTGCTTTGCCCGGTTTTATCTCACAACAACATCCAGCTAAATAGCTGAAGCACTCCCTCACTGAGGGAAACAGGCATAGCATAGGAGGAACAACTTCCTGTGGCTCCACCTATCCTCAGATGATGGGCAAGGTCTATCCCCAAATCTGGATTGTCCATTATGCACAGGACTCTGCTGTTTAGAATTTTAGAAAAGAAAATGACAAACGGAAAAATATTTAAAAAATAGGATCAGGAATTAATCAGTAGATTGTGAATATATTGGATAGGGTTGCATATGTGAATTATCCCAAAGTCTCCATTCATACTCACCTTTTGGGCATATTCTCAATCCCACATAGTCCTGCCTCTGCCCCTACTCCTGAGGTCCTTGGATCGTGTTACACATTTGTGTTCAGAGATCACTTACTTCTGTTTTCCTCTTTAAGTGAAGAGGGGAGTAATCTGTCCCTGAGGACACACCAGTGGTCTTGGGTATTGACATGCAAAAGAGTTTCTTGCTGGATTGTGGAGAGTAAGAGGATTAAGAATTCCTTAGGCATTGTTTGGCTTGGTCATGAGTGTTCATCTGCATAATTTTTCACCAATTAGTGTTGTTAGTGTTCAAGTGTAGTAGCTCAGAGAAGCCAAAACTGTGCTGGCGAAAAGCCCATCCCCTAGAGAGGCTGCCTCCCATGCTTGAGACCATGGTTCAAGGCCCCAGCACAGTTAGATTATTGAAATTGCGAACGTACCAGCCCCAACTGGATCCTCGCAACCCTCCATCCTCTCACCACTTATTTTCTTTTCTCCTCTCCTCAACAAATGAATCAACACTGGAAAACAGTACAACGTTCATGTGAAAACCTTTTCCACGGACACCTTTAAGTTGGCAAATGTGCTCCAAGAGACCAGTACTGCACACTCACCTGCAGTCCTTCAAAGTACTACTTCCACCCCCTCACTCTAGTCTCCTTAGGACAGAGATCACTGGCCTCTCATGAGTATGCTTATGCAAGGAATTCTTCAACACCTTCCTCCTCTGCACATGGTTCACCAGGTTTCCTTGGCAAGAAATTCAAAATGACGTCAGCACGTATACCTGCCTCTCTCCAGGCTATTTGGACATACTCCCATACCATCTGCCAATGAAGGGAACTTCCACACTTGAGCATTTTCCATGAGAGCCTCAATGCCAAGTGGAATACCAAGAGGTGAACACAAAAGACAGCCGCTCTTGTCCTGGAGTTCCTCTCACAGTTTGTCTATGCAGTGGCTTGCTTGTGACTTCTTGATGAATAATGGTAGGATTTGGGACAGAATTGATGTGAGAGTCTATTGCTAGCATTTAGGACTGTCCAGGGGATTTACAACCCACTCTCAAAATATCATTGGTGCTCCAGTGTCAAGAAGAATGGAGCACTTTTATGCACTCTTGTTAATATTGATGCACCTCCTCAAGAGATGCAGCCTAGAATTCGGTGAAGAATAACAACAACTCGGGGTGTGAGCTTCTCTCATGTTTACCGGGGAACTGGGAATGAATGCATTGTGCTTTGAAGGGTAAGGAATGATGCAAAACACCCCTTTCCAAGATCTCACACCGGAAAGAGAAAACCAGAGACAATAGGCATATGGCAGGTGGGCGGGGCATAGAAACATGGCAAGAAAGAAAGCAGATTTGACCCTGTGCACATGCTTGTGGTATGCTTTTTCTTCTCAGTAATTCTATTAAAGTGTTGGTTGTCGCTCTCGCCAGCAAGAACGACCCGGAGACGTGATGGGTGGCAAGCTTCTTTATTAACAGCAGATTCTTCTTCTTCCTCTTAGGGAAGTTACTGTCACTTATATAGGTTATATCAGCTAATCAGAATATTCATGATATATGGGGAGAACATAGACGTATATGGGTATAACTTGGAGCACTTAAGAATCACGCAAGAATCATGCAGAGGCCCTGACCAACTACTGAGACTTCCTCAAAGTGATGTTAGTTGTTTGCGCACAGAATAGCAGTTTCCAACCACACTGGCAGCTTGCCAGGCGCCATCTTGGCCAGGCCCCACCTAGGGCCAGGGGCCTGTACGCAACCCCGACAGTTCCCCCTTTTTTCTTTTAAAAGAAAAGCTCGGGACCAAGCCTGTCTAGGCGGAGTGGTCAACTACCGTCCTTACCCGTCATCGGATAACTGCAGAGCATGCTACAGCTCCTGTCTTAGGTTGGTACGGCGTTACCTACTACCTTACCTGTCTGGTCAATGGTCCAGCCTCGCGAGCCACACTTGTGGGGAGCTGCCGGCCTCTAGGGCAGCCATGGCCTGATGGAAGATGATACGATCTCTCGCTTGACTCTGGCGCACACGCATGATAGTGCGTGAGAGGAAGATAACAGTAATGATCATAAGCATGCATAATGCTCCCATACCAGCCCACTGCTTAATAAAACTGAAAGAGGAGGATAACCAATTTAGCACTTCAGACATTGGAGCTACATCAACTCTAGTAGCATTAAGGCTAACAATTTGAGATCTAAGAATAGCTGTAAGATTATCAAATTCGTAAGACCAGTTGGAACGTAGCTGAACAGACAAGATTCTAGACAAATTTGCTGCATAGCTGAAGTTATGATAAGCTATGGGTGTAACACAAAGTCCTCTTAGGTGATAAATGCATCCTACGCTTAACAGTTCCTGCAAAATGTCCATTTGTTCCTGGAGTAAGTCCACCCTCTGGTTCACCAAGAGAATTCCCGCTTTCATGTGTTGATCTACTGTCTGTTGAGTAGATAAGGCTGCTGCTGTTTGTTCAACGACGCTGTTAACCGCTTGAGCCGTTTGAACAGATGCCGATAAAGCAACAGCTGCCGCAGTGGCTGCGGCTGCTGATGCAACTACGACGGCAACAATTGCTGCGGTGATTCCAAAATCTCTCTTGTTTCTAGACAGCAATACTGGCAATTCATCATCTGTAACAGAGACTGGGACTGGTAGGAAGGTAGGAACACACATTAAGTCTGCCAGCAGGAACCTAGAAGCATTTTAACATTGAGAGATAGCACAAATCTGAAGTACAATTGAGAGAAGCAGTTGTTTTGTTACATGGTTGAATTGTTCCTCCCAAGAGACTAAAAAGAGGTTGTAAGTTAGTTTATTCCGTGGAAACACACAAACTGAGCCGCAGCTCCAGTAAAGCACCGGGTTACCCTTATTACCCAGAGTTAAAAAACCCCAAACAAAGAGACAAAGAGAAAGTTTATCTTTAGGGGACCTGAAGGTCTCCTCTATTCCCCCTTTTTGTTTATCATGGATAGAATCTTATATCCATTTGTCCATCCTGCCTCGGTTATCAGTTTGCTTAATCATTTGGTACTGTTGAGTAAGGACCATAGTTTGGATTGTTTAAAGGGAATAATACAGACTTCTCCCGGCAGGGAGAAAGGGGCCATGGCTGATATTTCAAAAGTCCCGAGAAGTGAGCGCACCCTACAAGGCAGATGGCTTCATGGCTTCATTTCCTCGAATTGACCCGATTCCCTATTTCTACACTAACTACCTGTCCTTAATTCTGGCTTCATTCCCCCCTTTAGCTATAGGAACTCCCAACTGCTTTAAGGAAAAGGGGGCGTCGGTCGTTCTGGCTGCTTCAAAGCTGAAAGGGGGCAGTGAGGGGCAAGCAGTTTGGAGTTCCTTTTTTAAAAATCGGGTCAATCGAGGGGTCCGAGGTAGAAGTCTGGTTGGGGAGGAGCAGGTTGTAAAGTCATCTGGGGGTGGGTGCTTCTATGATAGAAGAACAAAAAGACATGAGTACTGAAATGAAATTAGTACAAAGTAAATGTTGCAGCATCTGGAACATGCCACTGAGTATCATGAAAATGACAGAAGTCAATCTTTCACCAGGAGGTGGAAGAACTGAGAAATTGTTCCCATAACTAGACCTAGCAAAGGCTGGAAAGGACAAGGCCTTTATTTGGGAACTTTAACATTGTCCAGGTTATCAGGAATGTAAACACAACATTTAACTCTTAATGTCATAGATATCCCAAAAAATATAGTTAAGCTACTTTATGTCATCTGATTTTTGTAAAATATCCCTTTATTGGTATAACCTGTGTTTAGTAGAGAGCTCTATACTTCTGTTACTTAGGGCTAGGTAATTATACGAGCAAACATAGACCAAGTCTACCTGTATAGCTTAGGAAGGTCTGTAGGCCTTAAACTGACTAAAAACTTCTGACTCTGGCAGTTTCTCTTGATAGTTATCAGGCACATATGCTGAAGAATCTTTCTTTCATTTGTAGCTTTCAGTCTTTATTCTAGTGGACTAACACAAGTGTACATCTTAAGTTACATTTAACTGTTATTTCTCTTAAATGCCCAAGAATGGTTATATTTTGGTTTTAACTGTTTTGCTGGGTGTCTACGATCAAGCTGGTCAAATTGACCTGGTTCCTGTCTTGTTAAAGAGTCAGCTGAGTTCCCACAGGGGCCACTTGTAGAGAACTGAAGAGCAGTTTCTTAGCTCCTCCAGTACCATTGGTTAGGCAGGGTCTCCTTGATGAGGTGACTTTCTTAGGAAGCATTAAGGGATGTCTCCCTTTTTTTATGACCCTCCTCTGCAGTAGATGCACTGAGTGATTCTCATCCTCTAGTCTCAACAATCTCCTTGATCAGGAGGTTGTGTTACCCAGAGTTGAAGCACTCCTTAGAGAAGTCCTCTTATTCCCTGGGTTCAGGCTGACTGAGGGCAAAAGATCCAAATACTGGCCTATCTTGCCTTCTGTATTTAATTCCAATCTCTAAGTTTAATCTTAATCATCCAGCAAGCCAGTTTCACCAGTCATAAAGTGAGAGTACTGGGCTTTAACTTTAATGTTCATAACTTTACAGTTATTTACCCTTTTATCTAACTGGAGTCTGCATTAGTTCTGGAAGTTACCACTATCTGTTCTATAGGTGATGGCTTATTATCATAAGTTACCTAGGTTGTGTGTTTTTGAAGCAGCTACTTTTGTAAAACATTACCAGGTAACAATTTTACAAAATGAAATTACAAGAGTAAAAATATATTCTGCTTATATAATAGCTATCTTGAATTTTGACTGAGAACCACATTATATTTCCTATTTGAGATCATAGTAATTTTACAACAAAAAACAATCTTTTGATTATAACTTTAAATAAGCTGAAGTCTGACTTATTTTGGAGTCACTCTAACATGTAGTAAGGTGAGAGGCAGAGCCTTATCTCAGGTAAGGCGTGACTCTTTATAGATCTTAAGTGTTCTAATTCTGATGTTGATCTTTGCTTCTTCCTTAAATATCATTAAGTAGTTTACATATACTGTTTCCTGAGTCTATACAAACTTTATAATTAACACAATTTAGCATTGTATCTAAAACATGAATCAAAGAAAGGCTGAGAGAGCTTTTAACTTTCCTTTTGTGTGTCAAAGTGGCAAAATATTTTCATGTTTCACAAAATTAACCTTTAAACAAGTCAGGCTCTAATGTTTAGAAATACATTTACATTTGAAATTTTTTATCTCAATGTAAAATATAACCAATTTTACATATATCCTATTGATAACAGGTCCTCTAATAGAACACTAAATGATAGAAATTAATCCCCAATGAAATTTACTCTTTATAAGCTTAAAATTACCATTACAGACAAGTTTATCTGGAGAATAGCAGCTTAATAAATTTCCTGCTTTAAAACTTGTATACCTGAAAAATATGAACACATTTAATATACAACTAGAAACCATTTCACAATTACCTTGACACTTTTTTTCTTACCAAATTTAGTTTTTAAAGAAAAATTTAGACTCTGTAACACAGTACAATACTTTAACAGTTGTTTAACCATAATTGTATACACCCCAATTTTTAAGACTAATTGTTCTAAAGAATAAAACTTAAGAGACACAAAGTTAAGAGTAAATTAGTGTTTCTAAGAAATCCTTGCCATGTTACCATGTCATTTTACCATATAGATTAAACTTTGGCTTATATTAGAACATTAGTATTTTACCTTAGGAAAAACCTTAAATAGCTTTAGCTGTTTTACATACATACAACCAACTTAGTTATATACAGACTTGTTGAAACTTGCCCTTTACTTACACACAGACTTTCTTACCCAGAAACATTTTCTTTTCCTTTTTATTAAGTACATTTTAAACCCAGAACCTTTTATTTTGTCTTTTCTATCTGTTGACCCCTTTTTGTTTACATTCTGAAACAACTCTTATGAAATTTTTGAATTTAGATAAATCACTCTATTTTAATAAGATTAAATATTTTGTTGTTTATAGTACTCTTATTTGAAACACAGGTGAAACTTTTGGGACCCTTTATATATAGAATTCCACTTGTTAGGACATAACTTCTAATAACCTAGTTTTTAGTTTAGTGATGACACAAAGCAAGTTTAAACCCTTTTTATTTACCAACCTATGAAAGCACCAATAATGTTTAAGTATGATACCCCATGGAATTTGAGGGGTTAAGAGTACTTGATGTTATTTAACAATTAGCATTTTAACTTTGTAAATTAACCAGACGTCTCTACAAACACATTTGAGTAATCCCATACATGTTAACTCCAATTTATTTATTTTATAAAAACCAAGATATCAGACAAGTGTCCTGAACAGGATCCGTTGCCTCTTTCCTGCTGAAGAAAAGTCCTAGAAGCAATTGATATTAGACATTGTTTAACATTAACATTTCATTAGTTTGACCACCTGGAGACATGCAAGTTATTTTCAAAGATATTTTACTTTTATTAGTTTACCCAATTTAAACTGAACCTTTTTAAATCACGTGAATAAAAGTATTTGGATCCATTTTTAAATTTTAATTTTAAGAGCGCTCAGTTTTGACGCAGACAAAACATGACATTAGCACAACATAACACATAACACAAAATCAAAGGCCTTGTAACTTTATAGGTAAATGTTCATTGCAATGAAACAGATGTTCAAAAACTTCAGTTGAATAAAAAATAGAACTGATCAAAAAGAAAAAAATCATTAACCTAGGTATGTAGGATCAAAATTATGAGCTCAAAAATACAGCATTAAAGAAAAAAAAAACAAACAAAGAATCCTAGAAAATAAGTTAGTCGCAAAGTTTTCCAGGCTCTAGTAGCGGCTGTGGCTATTTGTTGATAAACTGCCCCTGGATACTGACTCTGCATCTGATTCCCACTGAACTGACCAGTACCTGTTAGCATTTCTAGATTCCACTGTGGATTAGCAGCAGCAGCATTTCTGCGTGCAGTTTCCTGGCAAAAATCCTGATTTTGAACCTTCCATTCGATATATTGCCCTCCACTCAAAACTGCTCTTGCCAAATTGCTCCAATCATCAGGAGTAAGAAAGAGGGTAGACATAGACTCTACAATGGATACTGTAAACGCTGCTTGTGGTCCATAAGTGCTAACTGCTTCCTTAAGCTGCTCTACCAACTTAAAGTCTAAAGGCTGGTAAAACCTTTGTTGATTTTGATCTTCCATAACAGGGTAAAACCCTCTTTCAATCCCATAGATTTCTTTCCATTTTTTTGTTTTACATTCTGAACAAGAACATTCCTTACTATGACTTGAGTTAAAGGGCGGAGGCCATCCATAAGGTGGCGCTGAAGGAGCACAAGTCACTTTCTGAGTTACTTCCTCATTTATTTTAAAGTGCGCCACAGGCTCTACTTCCTCTTTGTGTCCTGTCTGTGGTTTCGTTAGTACTTCCTCCTTCTTTTTCCACTGCTCCACTGCATATTTTTGTAAGCTCAACTCTTGTAAAGCCTTTTGTAACGCCTTTTCTTTGTCTTCTAGCTGTTGCCCTATGCCCTCCAATTCCCTTAATGCCTGTTGACTAATTGAACCTGTTTGAGAACACTTTGTTTTCTCACTAATTTTATTTAACTCCATTTCTGAGAGTCCCTCTTCGCTCTCATCAGAGTCTGACTGAGCGCTAACAGAGTCCTTTTGTGACTCTTCTTTCACTTTTTCTAGTACTTCCTCTCCCTGTGCTACTGCCTTCTGTAGAGCCTCCCGAGGGGAACATAAACAAGTTTTAACCAGGGACCAAACTGCTAACGTCCCTGGGAGCATTACCGGACAGCGCTTTAGATCCTCTCCTAGATGTTCCCACTGAGGTATGTTTAATAATCCTTCCTCTAGAAACCAAGGTGAAATCTCCTCTACCTGTTTCAGAAACGCCCTAGCAGTTTTTGTCTTTAAGGGAGTGCCGTTAGCTTTAAGAATTTCTTTCAAGGGACCTTCCATTCTACATCTAGCAACCTCGTTCCCCATTTTTTGAGGAAACTTTAACTTCTCGTTCCTAGGAACTTTATCACAATCACAATATTCTCGTCTCTAGGAAACCTCCCTGTCCACTGACAGATCTGGGTGCACACTTTCACGGATCGTTGCTCACCTCACTCACCTCTCCGCGGCACGTGAAATTCCCGGGTTTCGGCACCACTTGTCGCTCTCGCCAGCAAGAACGACCCGGAGACGTGATGGGTGGCAAGCTTCTTTATTAACAGCAGATTCTTCTTCTTCCTCTTAGGGAAGTTACTGTCACTTATATAGGTTATATCAGCTAATCAGAATATTCATGATATATGGGGAGAACATAGACGTATATGGGTATAACTTGGAGCACTTAAGAATCACGCAAGAATCATGCAGAGGCCCTGACCAACTACTGAGACTTCCTCAAAGTGATGTTAGTTGTTTGCGCACAGAATAGCAGTTTCCAACCACACTGGCAGCTTGCCAGGCGCCATCTTGGCCAGGCCCCACCTAGGGCCAGGGGCCTGTACGCAACCCCGACAGTTGGTTTTTATGGAACCAGTTCTGGTTTGATATTCTTGCTTTGCCTGTTTAGTGTCTTCACACTTGAATATCCATAGACCACAGGGGGATTAATTTTCAGAGATTGTGGTGAACTCTTCATTTGCAGAGCCAGGGTCTAGAGTTGCATACTCCAGGATAGGCTGTTTCAAAATCTACATCAGGGGTTGGTGCTGTGATGTTAGGAAAGCCTTTGCTCATGGTTCTTGTGCCAGAAAATATACGAATCTGTATACGTATATTCGGCTGTCCCTTGTGAGTGACAGAAAGAGACAGAACTTTCAAGGGCATTGGTGTACTTGCAGGGACATTAGGGTAAGTGTTCATGGTTGCATACAGAATGAACGGAAAATAACAACTTCCAGTATTAGTAGAGTTTGAGGAGGCAGTATATATGCTGAGGAATTTGTGGGTTGAAAATGAACAGTGATGCGTTTCATAGTGTCTCTTCTCTGAAGTTATTTTCCAGGAAGACCCTCTCCAGCTTTTCTTGCCCCAGAAATGTCCACACTCTCCCATTTTGAAAATTCAGATTGGAAGCTCTGCACTATCCACTTTCAGCAGGGTCTATGTTCAAAGCTGGTGTTATGCCCTGTGAAACTGAGCTCTATATGCCTTCACCAGGCTTTTATTTCAATCACTGGCTTTTAGGCTGCTGGCTTCTGGGCTGGTTAGATGACACCTGGCAATGTTGCATAAAGCCCTGGGACCGAGTGACATTTGTCTGTTCAAGAAGAGGAACCCTTTGTGAATGCAGATTGGCAAGACATTTCTGCATCTTGAGATGCTTTGACGTGCCCCGGGAAAAATCCCACCCTGTAAGCTTCTGGGTGCAGCAGAGTTCTAATGTAGCAACCAAGCAGGAGGGCCCTGGCTGTTGCAGTGAGCACAGAACTACTCTCCTTTCTTGTCAGGTCCGCTCTTTACTGCATCGAACATACTGAGTGAATGACTCCCTCCATTCTTCATGAGCCACCAGAGGAGCTAAACACCTTCACCTGGAGCAGGCACATCCCATGTTCCAGTTGTCTCCTTTGCAGTCTTTGTAGGTTAGTAAGGGAAACCGGGCAGATGGAATGTGATGTGTCCCAATTCAATGATCACTTCAGCCCCAGCGCTGCACTGCATGATCCACTTAGCTGAGCACTCACCACCTATGTCTCTGTGTGTCTTCTAGACCTCTAGGCTAGTTTCCTGACTCTGAAGGAAAGCCAGACATTCCCACTCCTTGAGGAATGGAGTCAGAGTGTTAATCCACTGGTTCCCGTAGTAAAGGGGTTGAGCCATTTCTTCTCAGGCAGTCCTCAGTACCAGTCTGTTGCACTGGACATTGTCGAATTTCATAGCCTGCAGAAGAACAAGGTTTGCTGGCTGTCAGTATGAATGGTGAGATCAATGGATCACAACACCACCTATCGGGCCTGGGTGGAAGTGCGAGCTGTCAGGCTTCAGTGGGAAACCTGGTCCTGCCTGGATATGGAGGGATTTATCGCCCACGGGGCTGCATGCCGCTTACAACCTGGTTTTTAGTTGACCAGTCAACAAGGATAGGATCATTTCTTTAAAAACACAAGAACCTGGCACCCGCTCCCTTCCTCTATCCTCTTATCCTCACAGCTGAGCCAGTGTTGTCTTGAATGTGGGCTTGAAGCGGCTAGGAGCGGAATGGTCTCTGCTTGCCATGGGATCCGTGATGCCACTGTGTTCTTGGGCCGCTCCTCTTCGACCCAGGTGGAATCAGTCACGTGAGCCAGTCTTCAAAGATCATGTTGCCCAAGGCTTCACAAACCCTCTGGGGAGTGCAACCAATTGCCTTGTCTTAAGGGAGCCTAGAAGGCCCACACCCTTCACAACAGTGCTGCCCAGAGCCTGCAATCTCTCCTTTTATTAGAGGACTTCTCCCATGAATGTTTCTCCTATCACAGAACTGGTAAGCATTTGATGCATTTTTCTGAGTGGAAGTGAATGAACCTGAATGAATGTAGAATCAAGGGCACGACTTTCAGACACGATCCCTGTGTAATGAATCTTGAGAGTAATATCTGAAATCATAAGGAGCATAAAAAGGAAACTGGTTCAGCAATGTTGTCTTTTTGCCACCATGTTTCCCTTCTGGAACCCCAGACCCATGAGTCATCAACACTTGCCTTTGCCCTGTTTTATCTCACAACAACATCCGGCTAAGTTGCTGAAGCACCCCCTCACTGAGGGAAACAGGCATAGCATAGGAGGAACAACTTCCTGTGGCTCCACCTATCCTCAGATGATGGGCAAGGTCTATCCCCAAATCTGGATTGTCCAATATGCACAGGACTCTGCTGTTTAGAATTTTAGAAAAAAAAAATGACAAACGGAAAAATATTTTAAAAAAGGATCAGGAATTAATCAGTAGATTGTGAATATATTGGCTAAGGTTGCATATGTGAATTATCCCTAACTCTCCATTCATAGTCACCTCTTGAGCATATTCTCAATCCAACCAGTCCTGCCTCTGCCCCTGCTCCAGACGTCCTTGGATAACTGTTACACATTTGTGTTCAGAGATCACTTACTTCTGTTTTCCTCTTTAAGTGAAGAGGGGAGTAATCTATCCCTGAGGACACACCACTGGTCTTGGGTATTGACACGCAAAACAGTTCCTTGCTGGAATTTGGATAGAAGAGGATTAAGAATTCCTTAGACATTGTTTGACTTGGTCATGATTGCTCATCTGCATACTTTTTCGCAATTAGTACTGTTAGTGATCAAGTGTAGTAGCTCAGAGAAGCCAAAACTGTGCTGGGTAAATAGCCCATCCCCTAGAAAGGCTGCCTCCCATGCTTGAGTTCATGGTTCAAGGTCCCAGCACAGTTAAATTAAGGAAATTGCGAACATACCAACCCCAATTAGATCCTCGCAACCCTCCCTCCTCTCACCACTTATTTTCTTTTCTCCTCTCCTCAACAAATGAATCAACACTGGAAAACAGTACTACTTTCACGTGCAAACCTTTTCCACGGACACCTTTAAGTTTGGAAATATGCTCCAAGAGACCAATGCTGCACACTCACCTGCAGTCCTTCAAAGTGCTACTTCCACCCCCTCACTCTACTCTCCTTAGGACAGAGATCACTGGTCTCTCATGAGTATGCTTATGTGAGGAATTCTTCAACACCTTCCTCCACTGCGCATGGTTCACCAGGTTTCGGTGGCAGGAAATTCAAATGACGACAGCACGTATACCTGCCTCTCTCCAGTCTATTTGGACATACTTCCATACCGTCTGTCAATGAAGGGAACTTCCACACTTGAGCACATTCCACGTGAACCTCAATGCCATGTGGAAAACCAAGAGGTGAACACAAAAGACAGCCGCTCTTGTCCTGGAGTTCCTCTCACAGTTTGTCTATGCAGTGGCTTGCTTGTGACTTCTTGATGAATAATGGTAGGATTTGGGACAGAATTGATGTGAGAGTCTATTGCTAGCATTCAGGACTGTCCAGGGGATTTACAACCCACTCTCAAAATATCATTGGTGCTCCAGTGTCAAGAAGAATGGAGCACTTTTATGCACTCTTGTTAATATTGATGCACCTCCTCAAGAGATGCAGCCTAGAATTCAGTGAAGAATAACAACAACTCGGGGTGTGAGCTTCTCTCATGATTATCGGGGATCTGGGATTGAATACATTGTGCTTTGGAGGGTAAGGAATGATGCAAAACACCTCTTTCCAAGATCTCACACTGGAAAGAGGAAACCAGAGACAATAGGCATGTAGGCGGGGCATAGAAACATGGCAAGAAAGAAAGCGGATTTGACACTTTGCAAATGCTTGTGGTATGCTTTTTCTTCTCAGTAATTCTATTAAAGTGTTGGTTTTTATGGAACCATTTCTGGTGTGATATTCTTGCTTTGCCAGTTTAGGTTCTTCACACTTGAATATCCATAGACCTCAGGGGGATTAATTTTCTGAGATTGTGGTGAACTCTTCATTCGTAGAACCAGGGTTTAGAGTTGCATATTCTAGGATAGGCTGGTTCAAATTCTACATCAGTGGTTGCTGCTGTGATGTTAGGAAAGTCTTTGCTCACGGTTCTTGTGCCAGACAAATAAGGGAATCAGTATACGTATATTTGGGTGTCCCTTGTGAGCGACAGAAAGAAACAGAACTTTCAAAGGCATTGATGTACTTGCAGTGACATTAGGGTCGGTGTTCATGGTTGCATACAGAATGATTGGAAAATAACAACTTCCAGTATTAGTAGTGTTTGAGGAGGCAGTCTATGTGCTGAGGAATTTGTGGGTTGAACATGAACAAAGATGCATTTCATAGTGTCTCTTCTCTGAAGTTATTTTCCAGGAAGACCCTCTACAGCTTTTCTTGCCACAAAAATGTCCCCAGTCTCCCTGTATGAAAATTCAGATTGGAAGGTCTGCACTTTCCACTTTCAGCAGGGTCTATGTTCAAAGCTGGTGTTATGCCCTGTGAAACTGAGCTCATCATGCTTTCACCAGGCTTTTATTTCAATCACCGGCTTGTAGGCTGCTGGCTCCTGGGCTGGTTAGATGACACCTGGCAATGTCGCCCAAAGCCCTGGGACCTAGGGGCATTTGACTCTTCAATAAGATGAACTTTTTGTAAATGCAGATTGGCAAGATATTTCTGCATCTTGAGATGCTTTCACGTGCCCCTGGAAAAATCCCACCCTGTAAGCTTCTGGGTGCAGCAGAGTTGTAATGTACCAGCCAAGATGGGGGCCCTGGCATTTGCAGTGAGCACAGAACTACTCTCCTTTCTTGTCAGGTCCGGTTTTTACTGCATGGAACATACTGAGTGAATGACTCCCTCCTTTCTTCATGAGACACCAGAGGAGCCAAACACCTTCACGTGGAGCACCCACGTCCCATGTTCCAGTTGTCTCCTTTGCAGTCTTCTTAGGTTAGTAGGGGAAACCGGGCAGATGGAATGTGATGTGTCCAAATTCAGTGATCACTTCAGTCCCGGCGCTGCACTGCATGCTCCACTGAGCTGAGTGCTCACCACCCATGTCTCTGTGTGTCTGCTAGGCCTCTAGGCTAATTTCCGTACTCTGAAGGAAAGCCAGGCATTCCCACTTTTGAGGAGTTGAGTCAGAGTGGAAATCCACTGGTTCCCGTAGTAAAGGGGTTGAGCCAATTCTTCTCAGGCAGTTCTTGGTACCAGTCTGTTGCAGTGGACATTGTGGAGTTTCATAGCCTGTAGAAGAACCAGGTGTGCTGGCTATCAGTATGTATGGTGGGGCCAGTGGATCACAACATCACCTAGCGGGTCTGGGTGGAAGTATGAGCTGTCAGGCTTCAGTGGGAAACCTGGTCCTGCCTGGATATGGAGGTATTTATCGCCCACGGGGCTGGAAGCCGCTTACAACCTGGTATCTAGTTGACCAGTCAACAAGGATAGAATCATTCCTTTAAAAACACAATACCCTGTCACCCGCTCCCTTCCTCTATCCTCTTATCCTCACAGCTGAGCCAGTGTTGTCTTGAATGTGGGCTTGTAGTGGCCAGGAGCGGAATGGTCTCTGCTTGCCATGGGATCCGTGATGCCACCGTGTTTTTGGGCCGCTCCTCTTTGAACCAGATGGAGTCAGGGTTGCAGGCGCCATGTCACGTGAGCCAGTCTTCAAAGATCATGTTGCCCAACGCTTCTCAAACCCTCTGGGGAGTGCAACCATGTGCCTTCTCCTAAGGGAGCCTAGAAGGCCCACACCCTTCACAACAGAGCTGCCCAGAGCCTGCTCCCTCCCCTTTGATTAGAGGACTTCTCCCATGAATGTTTCTCCTATCACAGAATTGGTAAGCATTTGATGCATTTTTCTGAGTGGAAGTGAATTAACCTGAATGAATGCAGAATCAAGGACATGGCTTTCAGACAAGATCCCTCTGTAATGAATATTGAGAGTAATAACTGAAACCATAAGGAGCAGAAAATGGAAACTGGATCAGCAATGTTGTATTTTTGCCACCACGTTTCTTTTCTGGAACCCCAGACCCATGAGCCAACCACACTTGCCTTTGCCATGGTTTATCTCACAACAACATCCAGCTAAGTAGCTGAAGCACTCCCTCACTGAGGGAAACAGGCATAGCATAGGAGGAACAACTTCCTGTGGCTCCACCTATGCTCAGATGATGGGCAAGGTCTATCCCCAAATCTGGATTGTCCAATATGCACAGGACTCTGCTGTTTAAAATTTTAGAAAAAAAAATGACAAACGGAAAAATATTTAAAAAAAGGATCAGGAATTAATCAGTAGATTGTGAATATATTGGCTAGGGTTGCATATGTGAATTATCCCAAAGTCTCCATTTGTAGTCACCTCTTGAGCATATTCTCAATCCCACCAGTCCTGCCTCTGCCCCTGCTCCTAACGTCCTTGGATCCCTGTTACACATTTCTGTTCAGAGATCACTTACTTCTGTTTTCCTCTTTAAGTGAATAGGGGAAAATCTGTCCCTGAGGACACACCGCTGGTCTTGGTTATAGACACACAGAAGAGTTCCTTCTGGATTGTGGAGAGTAAGAGGTTTAAGAATTCCTTAGGCATTGTTTGGTTTGGTCATGATTGCTCATATGCATACTTTTTCACCAATTAGTAATGTTAGTGTTCAAGTGTAGTAGCTCAGAGGAGCCAAAACTGTGCTGGTGAAATAGCCCATCCCCCAGAGAGGCTGCCTCCCATGCTTGAGACCATGGTTCAAGGCCCCAGCACAGTTAGATTATTGAAATTGTGAATGTAACATCCGGAATCAGATCCTTGCAACCCTCCATCCTCTCACCACTTATTTTCTTTTCTCCTCTCCTCAACAAATGAATCAACACTGGAAAACAGTACCACGTTCATGTGCAAACCTTTTACACGGACACCTTGCAGTTTGCAAATGTGCTCATAAAGACCAGTGCTGCACACTAACCTGCAGTCCTTCAAAGTACTACTTCCACACCCTCACTCTACTCCCCTTAGGACAGAGATCACTTGTCTCTCATGAGTATGCTTATGCAAGGAATTCTTCAACACCTTCCTCCACTGCGCATGGTTCACCAGGTTTCCTTGGCAAGAAATTCAAAATGACGTCAGCAAGTATACCTGCCTCTCTCCAGGCTATTTGTACACACTTCCATACCGTCTGTCAATGAAGGGAACTTCCACACTTGAGCACATTCCACGTGAACTTCAATGCCAAGTGGAAAACCAAGAGGTGAACACAAAAGACAGCCGCTCTTGTCCTGGAGTTCCTCTCACAGTTTGTCTATGCAGTGGCTTGCTTGTGACTTCTTGATGAATAATGGTAGGATTTTGGACAGAATTGATGTGAGAGTCTACTACTAGGATTCGGACTGTCCGGGGGATTTACCACCCACTCTCAAATATCATTGGTGCTCCAGTGTCAAGAAGAATGGAGCCCTTTTATGCACTCTTGTTAATATTGATGGACCTCCTCAAGAGATGCAGCCTAGAATTGGGTGAAGAATAACAACAACTCGGGGTGTGATCTGCTCTCATGTTTACCGGGGATCTGGGAATGAATGCATTGTGCTTTGGAGGTAAGGAATGACGCAAAACACCTGTTTCCAAGTTCTCAATCCGGAAAGAGTAAACCACAGAGAATAGGCATATGGCATTTGGTCGGGGCATAGAAACTTGGCAAGACACTTTGACAGTTTGCAAATGCTTGTGGTATGCTTTTACTTCTCAGTAATTCTATTAAAGTGTTGGTGATTATGGAACCACTTCTGGTTTGATATTCATGCTTTGCTAGTTTAGGTTCTTCACACTTGAATATCCATAGACCTCAGGGAGATTAATTTTCTGAGATTGTGGTGAACTCATCAGTCGTAGAGCCAGGGTCTAGAGTTGCATATTCCAGGATAGGCTGTTTCAAATTCTACATCGGAGGGTTGGTGCTATGATGTTAGGAAAGCCTTTTCTCACGGTTCTTGTGCCAGAAAAATATAGGAATCTGTATGCATATATTCGGCTGTCCCTTGTGAGCGACAGAAAGAGACAGAACTTTCAAGGGCATTGATGTACTTGCAGTGACATTAGGGTCGGTGTTCATGGTTGCATACAGAATGATTGGAAAATAACAACTTCCAGTATTAGTTGTGTTTGAGGAAGCAGTCTATATGCTGAGTAATTTGTGGGTTGAACATGAACAGTGATGCGTTTCATAGTGTCTCTTCTCTGAAGTTATTTTCCAGGAAGACCTATTCCAGCTTTTCTTGCCCCACAAATGTCCGCACTCTCCCGTTTTGAAACTTCAGATTGGAAGGTCTGTACCATTCCACTTTCAGCAGGGTCTATGTTCAAAGCTGGTGTTATGCCCTGTGAAACTGAGCTCATCATGCCATCACCAGGCTTTTATTTCGATCACCGTTATCTAGACCGTTGCCTCCCGGGCTGGTTAGATGACTCCTGGCAATGTCTCACAAACCCATGGGACTGAGGGGCATTTGTCTGTTCAAGAAGACGAACCTTTTTGTGAATGCAGATTGGCAAGACACTTCTGCATCTTGAGATGCTTTGAGGTGCCCCGGGAAAAATCCCACCCGGGAAGCTTCTGGGTGCAGAGGAGTTCTAATGTAGCAGCCAAGAAGGTGGGGCCTGGCATTTGCAGTGAGCACAGAACTACTCTCCTTTTTTCAGGTCCATCCTGTAGTGCATCGAACATGCTGAGTGAATGACTCTCTCCTTTCTTCATGAGCCACCAGAGGAGCCAAACACCTTCACGTGGAGCACCCACATCCCATGTTCCAGTTGTCTCCTTTGCACTCTTTGTAGGTTAGTAGGCGAAACCGGGCAGATGGAATGTGATGTGTCCCAATTCAATGATCACTTCAGTCCCGGCACTGCACTGCATGCTCCACTGAGCTGCGCGCACACCACACATGTCTCTGTGTGTCTGCTAGGCCTCTAGTCTAGTTTCCTGACTCTGAAGGAAAGCCAGGCATTACCACTTCTTGAGGAGTGGGGTCAGAGTGGAAATACACTGGTTCCCGTAGTAAGGGGGTTGAGCCACTTCTTCTCAGGCAGTCCTCGGTACCAGTCTGTTGCACTGGACATTGTGGTGTTTCATAGCCTGTAGAAGAACCAGGTGTGCTGGCTGTCAGTATGAATGGTGAGATCAGTGGATCACAACACCACCTATCGGGCCTGGGTGGAAGTTCGAGCTGTCAGGCTTCAGTGGGAAACCTGGTCCTGCCTGGATATGGAGGGATTTATTGCCCATGGGACTGGAAGCCGCTTACAACCTGGTTTCCAGTTGACCAGTCAACAAGGATAGAATCATTTCTTTAAAAACACAAGAACCTGGCACCAACTCCATTCCTCTATCCTCTTATCCTCACAACTGTGCCACTGCTTGTCTTGAATGTGGGCTTTAAGCGGCCAGGTGCAGAATGGTCTATGCATGCCATGGGATCTTTGTTGCCACCGGGCCACTCCTCTGTGATCCAGGTGGAATCAGGGGTGCAGGCGCCATGTCACGTGAGCCAGTCTTCAAAGATCATGTTGCCCAGGCTTCACAAACACTCTGGGGAGTGCAACCAAGTGCCTTCCCCTAAGGGAGCCTAGACGGCCCACACCCTTCACAACAGAGCTGCCCAGAGCCTGCTCCCTCCCCTTTGATTAGAGGACTTCTCCCATGAATGTTTCTCCTATCACAGAACTGGTAAGCAATTGATGCATTTTTAGGAGTGGAAGTGAATGCACCTGCTTGAAATCAGAATCAACCATATGACTTTCAGCCACGATCCCTCTGTAATGAATCTTGAGAGTAATAACTGAAACCATAAGGAGCAGAAAATGGAAACTGGATCAGCAATGTTGTCTTTTTGCCACCACATTTCACTTCTGGGTCCCCAGACCCCGTGAGCCATCAACACTTGCCTTTGCCTTGTTATATCTCACAACCGCATCGGGCAAAGTTGCTGAAGCACCCCCTCACTGATGGAAACAGGCATAGCACAGAAGGAAAAACTTCCTGTGGCTCCAAGTATCCTCAGAATATGGACAAGATCTATCACCAAATCTGGATTGTCCATTATGCACAGGACTCTGCTGTTTAGAATTTTTGAAAAGAAAATGACAAAGGAAAAAATATTTAAAAAATAGGATCAGGAATTAATCAGTAGATTTTGAATATATTGGCTATGATTACATATGTGAATGATCCCAAAGTCTCCATTCGTAGTCACCTCTTGAGCATATTCTCAATCCCACGTAGTCCTGCCTCTGCCCCTGCTCCTGCTATCCTTGGATCCCTGTTACTCATTTGTGTTCAGAGATCACTTACATCTGTTTTCCTCCTTATGTAAAGAGGGAGAAATCTGTCCCTGAGGACACACCTCTGGTCTTGGTTATAGACACACAGTAGAGTTCCTTGCTGGATGGTCGTGAGTAGGAGGATTAAGAATTCCTTAGGCATTGTTTGGCTTGGTCATGATTGCTCATCTGCATACTTTTTCACCAATTAGTACTGTTAGTGATCAAGTGTAGTAATTCAGATCAGCAAAAACTGTGCTGGCGAAATAGCACATCCCCTAGAGAGGCTGCCTTCCATGCTTGAGACCATGGTTCAAGGCCCCAGCACACTTAGATTAAGTAAATTGCGATCATACCAGCCCCAATCGGATCCTCGCAACCCTCCCTCCTCTCACCACTTATTTTCTTTTCACCTCTCCTCAACAAATGATTCAACACTGGAAAACAGTACCACGTTCATGTGCAAACATTTTTCACGGACACCTTTAAGTTGGCAAATGTGCTCCAGGAGACCAGTGCTGCACACTCACCTGCAGTCCTTCAAAGTACTACTTCCACCACCTCACTCTACTCTCCTTAGGACAGAGATCACTGGCCTCTCATGAGTATGCTTATACAAGGAATTCTTCAACAGCTTCCTCCCCTGAGCATGGTTCACCAGGTTTCAGTGGCAAGAAATTTAAAATGACGTCAGCACGTATACCTGCCTCTCTCCAGACTATTTGGACATACTCCCATACCATCTGCCAATGAAGGGAACTTCCACACTTGAGCATTTTCC
The DNA here is from genome assembly GCA_020740815.1 of Sciurus niger. NCBI lineage: Eukaryota > Metazoa > Chordata > Mammalia > Rodentia > Sciuridae > Sciurus > Sciurus niger. Next base: position 59,881 of record JAHUXG010021865.1, read on the forward strand.
ACGTGAACCTCAATGCCAAGTGGAAAACCAAGAGGTGATCACAAAAGACAGCCGCTCTTGTCCTGGAGTTCCTCTCACAGTTTGTCTATGCAGTGGCTTGCTTGTGACTTCTTGATGAATAATGGTAGGATTTGGGACAGAATTGATGTGAGAGTCTACTGCTAGCATTCAGGACTGTCTGGGATTTCAACCCATTCTCAAAATATCATTGGTGCTCCAGTGTCAAGAAGAATGGAGCCCTTTTATGCACTCTTGTTAATTTTGATGGACCTCCTCAAGAGATGCAGCCTTGAATTCGGTGAAGAAAAAAAACAACTCCGGGTGTGAGCTTCTCTCTTGTTTACCGGGGATCTGGGAATGAATGCATTGTGCTTTGGAGGGTAAGGAATGATGCAAAACACCTCTTTCCAAGATCTCACACTGGAAAGAGGAAACCAGAGACAGTAGGCATATGGCATGTGTGCGGGGCATAGAAACATGGCAAGAAAGAAAGTGGATTTGACACTTTGCAAATGCTTGTGGTATGCTTTTTCTTCTCAGTAATTCTATTAAAGTGTTGGTTATTATGTAACCACTTCTGGTTTGATATTCATGCTTTGCCCGTTTAGGTTCTTCACACTTGAATATCCATTGACCTCAGGGGGATTAATTTTCTGAGATTGTGGTGAACTTTTCATTCGTAGAGCAAGGGTTTAGAGTTGCATATTCTAGGATAGGCTGGTTCAAAATCTACATCGGGGGTTGCTGCTGTGATGTTGGGAATGCCTTTGCTCACAGTTCTTGTCCCAGAAAAACATAGGAATCTGTATATGTATATTCAGCTGTCCCTTGTGAGCGACAGAAAGAGATGGAACTTTCAAGGGCATTGATGTACTTGCAGTGACATTAGGGTCGGTGTTCATGGTTGCATACAGAATGAACGGAAAATAACAACTTCCAGTATTAGTAGTGTTTGAGGAGGCAGTCTATATGCTGAAGAATTTGTGGGTTGAACATGAACAAAGATGCGTTTCATAGTGTCTCTTCTCTGAAGTTTTTTTCCAGGAAGACCCTCTACAGCTTTTCTTGCCCCACAAATATCCGCACTCTCCCTTTTAGAAAATTCAGATTGGACGCTCTGCACCTTCCACTTTCAGCAGGTTCTATGTTCAAATCTGGTGTTATGACGTGTGAAACTAAGCTCATTAGGCCTTCACCAGGCTTTTATTTCAATCACCGGCTTGTAAGCTGCTGCCTCCCGGGCTGGTTAAGTGACTCCTGGCAATGTCGCCCAAAGCCCTGGGACTGAGGGTCATTTGACTGTTCAATAAGATGAACCTTTTTGTGAATGCAGATTGGCAAGACATTTGTGCATCGTGAGATGCTTTGATGTGCCCTGGAAAAATCCCACCCTGTAAGCTTCTGGGTGCACCGGAGATCTAAAGTAGCAGCCAAGAAGGTGGGGCCTGGCATTTGCAGTGAGCACAGAACTTCTCTCCTTTATTGTCAGGTCCGTTTTGTACTGCATCGAACATGCTGAGTGAATGACTCCCTCCTTTCTTCATGAGCCACCAGAGGAGCCAAACACCTTCACGTGGAGCACGCACATCCCATGTTCCAGTTGTCTCCTTTGCAGTCTTCGTAGGTTAGTAGGGGAAACCCGGCAGATGGAATGTGATGTGTCCCAATTCAATGATCACTTCAGCCCCGACACTGCACTGCATTCTCCACTGAGCTGAGCGCTCACCACCCATGTCTCTGTGTGTCTTCTAGACCTCTAGGCTAATTTCCGTACTCGGAAGGAAAGCCAGGCCTTCCCACTTCTTGAGGAGTGGAGTCGGAATGGAAATCCACTGGTTCCCGTAGTAAAGGGGTTGAGCCATTTCTTCTCAGGCAGTCCTCGGTACCAGTCTGTTGCACTGGACATTGTGGAGTTTCATAGCCTGTAGAAGAACCAGGTGTGCTGGCTATCAGTATGAATGGTGGGGCCAGCGGATCACAGCACCACCTAGCGGGCATGGGTGGAAGTTTGAGCTGTCAGGCTTCAGTGGGAAACCTGGTCCTGCCTGGATATGGAGGTATTTATCGCCCACGGGGCTGGAAGCTGCTTACAACCTGGTTTCTAGTTGACCAGTCAACAAGGATAGGATCATTTCTTTAAAAACACAAGATCCTGCTACCCGCTCCCTTCCTCTATCCTCTTATCTTCACATCTGAGCCAGTGTTGTCTTGAATGTGGGCTTGAAGCGGCCAGGAGCAGAATGGTCTCTGCTTGCCATGGGATCCGTGATGCCACCGTGTTCTTGGGCGGCTCCTCTTTGACCCAGGTGGAATCAGGGGTGCAGGCGCCATGTCACGTGAGCCAGTCTTCAAAGATCATGTTGCCCAACGCTTCACAATCCCTCTGGGGAGTGCAACCAATTGCCTTCTCCTAAGGGAGCCTAGAAGGCCCACACCCTTCACAACAGAGCTGCCCAGAGCCTGCTCCCTCCCCTTTGATTAGAGGACTTCTCCCATGAATGTTTCTCCTATCACAGGAGAACTGGTAAGCAATTGATGCATTTTTCTGAGTGGAAGTGAATGAACCTGAATGAATGCAGAATCAAGGGCATGACTTTCAGACACGATCCCTCTGTAATGAATATTGAGAGTAATAACTGAAACCATAAGGAGCAGAAAATGGAAACTGGATCAGAAATGTTGTCTTTTTGCCACCACGTTTCCCTTCTGGGACCCCAGACCCCATGAGCCATCAACACTTGCCTTTGCCCTGTTTTATCTCACAACAATATCCAGCTAAGTTGCTGAAACACTCCCTCACTGAGGGAAACAGGCATAGCATAGGAGGAACAACTTCCTGTGGCTCCACCTATCCTCAGATGATGGGCAAGATCTATCACCAAATCTGGATTGTCCATTATGCACAGGACTCTGCTGTTTAGAATTTTAGAAAAAAAAAATGACAAACAGAAAAATATTTTAAAAAATAGGATCAGAAATTAATCAGTAGATTGTGAATATATTGGCTATTGAATATATTGCATGTGTGAATTATCCCAAAGTCTCCATTCGTAGTCACCTCTTGAGCATATTCTCAATTCTACATAGTCCTGCCTAGCCCCTGCTCCTGCTGTCCTTGGATCCCTGTTACACATTTGTGTTCAGAGATCACTTACTTCTGTTTTCCTCTTTAAGTGAATAGGGGAAAAATCTGTCCTTGAGGACACACCACTGGTCTTGGGTATTGACACGCAAAAGTGTTCCTTTCTGGATTGTGGAGAGTAAGAGGATTAAGAATTCCTTAGGCATTGTTTGGCTTGGTCATGATTGCTCATCTGCATACTTTTTCACCAATTAGTAGTGTTAGTATTCAAGTGCAGTAGCTCAGAGCAGCCAAAACTGTGCTGGCGAAATAGCCCATCTTCTAGAGAGGCTGCCTCCCAGGCTGGAGACCATGGTTCAAGGTCCCAGCACAGTTAGATTACTGAAATTCTGAACGTACCAGCGGGAATCAGATCCTCGCAACCCTCCATCCTCTCACCACTTATTTTCTTTTCTCCTCTCCTCAACAAATGAATCAACACTGGAAAACAGTACCTCTTTCACGTGCAAACATTTTCCACGGACTCTTTTCAGTTTGCAAATGTTCTCCAAGGGACCAGTGCTGCACACTCACCTGCATTCCTTCAAAGTACTACTTCCACCACCTCACTCTACTCTCCTTAGGACAGAGATCACTGGTCTTTCATGACTATGCTTATGCGAGGAATTCTTCAACACCTTCCTCCACTGCGCATGGTTCACCAGGTTTCAGTGGCAGGAAATTCAAATGATGACAGCACGTATACCTGCCTCTCTCCAGGCTTTTTGGACATACTTCCATACCGTCTGTCAATGAAGGGAACTTCCACACTTGAGCACATTCCACGTGAACCTCAATGCCAAGTGGAAAACCAAGAGGTGAACACAAAAGACAGCCACACTTGTCCTGGAGTTCCTCTCACAGTTTGTCTATGCAGTGGCTTGCTTGTGACTTCTTGATGAATAATGGTAGGATTTGGGACAGAATTGATGTGAGAGTCTTTTGCTAGCATTCAGGACTGTCCGGGGGATTTACAACCCACTCTCAAATATCATTGGTGCTCCAGTGTCAAGAAGAATGGAGCCCTTTTATGCACTCTTGTTAATTTTGATGTATCTCCTCAAGAGATGCAGCCTAGAGTTGGCTGAAGAATAACAACAACTCGGGGTGTGATCTGCTCTCATGTTTACTGGTGATCTGGGAATGAATGCATTGTGCTTTGGAGGTAAGGAATGATGCAAAACACCTCTTTCCAAGATCTCACACTGGAAAGAGGAAACCCCAGAGAATAGGCATATGGCATTTGGTCGGGGCATAGAAACATGGCAAGACACTTTGACAGTTTGCAAATGCTTGTGGTATGCTTTTTCTTCTCAGTAATTCTATTAAAGTGTTGGTTATTATGGAACCACTTCTGGTTTGATATTCATGCTTTGCCAGTTTAGGTTCTTCACACTTGAATATCCATAGACCTCAGGGGGATTAATTTTCTGAGATTGTGGTGAACTCTTCATTCGTAGAGCCAGGGTTTAGAGTTGCATATTCCAGGATAGGCTGTTTCAAATTCTACATCAGAGGGTTAGTGCTGTGATGTTAGGAAAGCCTTTGCTCACGGTTCTTGTGCCAGAAAAATATAGGAATCTGTATACATATATTCGGCTGTCCCTTGTGAGCGACAGAAAGAGACAGAACTTTCAAGGGCATTGATGTACTTGCAGTGACATTAGGGTCGGTGTTCATGGTTGCATACAGAATGATTGGAAAATAACAACTTCCAGTATTAGTTGTGTTTGAGGAAGCAGTCTATATGCTGAGTAATTTGTGGGTTGAACATGAACAGTGATGCGTTTCATAGTGTCTCTTCTCTGAAGTTATTTTCCAGGAAGACCTATTCCAGCTTTTCTTGCCCCACAAATGTCCGCACTCTCCCGTTTTGAAACTTCAGATTGGAAGGTCTGTACCATTCCACTTTCAGCAGGGTCTATGTTCAAAGCTGGTGTTATGCCCTGTGAAACTGAGCTCATCATGCCATCACCAGGCTTTTATTTCGATCACCGTTATCTAGACCGTTGCCTCCCGGGCTGGTTAGATGACTCCTGGCAATGTCTCACAAACCCATGGGACTGAGGGGCATTTGTCTGTTCAAGAAGACGAACCTTTTTGTGAATGCAGATTGGCAAGACACTTCTGCATCTTGAGATGCTTTGAGGTGCCCCGGGAAAAATCCCACCCGGGAAGCTTCTGGGTGCAGCAGAGTTCTAATGTAGCAGCCAAGAAGGTGGGGCCTGGCATTTGCAGTGAGCACAGAACTACTCTCCTTTTTCAGGTCCATCCTGTAGTGCATCGAATATGCTGAGTGAATGACTCTCTCCTTTCTTCATGAGCCACCAGAGGAGCCAAACACCTTCACGTGGAGCACCCACATCCCATGTTCCAGTTGTCTCCTTTGCACTCTTTGTAGGTTAGTAGGCGAAACCGGGCAGATGGAATGTGATGTGTCCCAATTCAATGATCACTTCAGTCCCGGCGCTGAACTGCATGCTCCACTGAGCTGCGCGCTCACCACACATGTCTCTGTGTGTCTGCTAGGCCTCTAGTCTAGTTTCCTGACTCTGAAGGAAAGCCAGGCATTACCACTTCTTGAGGAGTGGGGTCAGAGTGGAAATACACTGGTTCCCGTAGTAAGGGGGTTGAGCCACTTCTTCTTAGGCAGTCCTCGGTACCAGTCTGTTGCACTGGACATTGTGGTGTTTCATAGCCTGTAGAAGAACCAGGTGTGCTGGCTGTCAGTATGAATGGTGAGATCAATGGATCACAACACCACCTATCGGGCCTGGGTGGAAGTTTGAGCTGTCAGGCTTCAGTGGGAAACCTGGTCCTGCCTGGATATGGAGGGATTTATTGCCCACGGGACTGGAAGCCGCTTACAAACTGGTTTCCAGTTGACCAGTCAACAAGGATAGAATCATTTCTTTAAAAACACAAGAACCTGGCACCAGCTCCATTCCTCTATCCTCTTATCCTCACAGTTGTGCCACTGCTTGTCTTGAATGTGGGCTTTAAGCGGCCAGGTGCAGAATGGTCTATGCATGCCATGGGATCTGTGTTGCCACCGGGCCACTCCTCTGTGATCCAGGTGGAATCAGGGGTGCAGGCGCCATGTCACGTGAGCCAGTCTTCAAAGATCATGTTGCCCAGGCTTCACAAACACTCTGGGGAGTGCAACCAAGTGCCTTCCCCTAAGGGAGCCTAGAAGCCCCACACCCTTCACAACAGAGCTGCCCAGAGCCTGCTCCCTCCCGTTTGATTAGAGGACTTCTCCCATGAATGTTTCTCCTATCACAGAACTGGTAAGCAATTGATGCATTTTTAGGAGTGGAAGTGAATGCACCTGCTTGAATGTGGAATCAAGCATATGACTATCATCCACGATCCCTTTATAATGAATTTTGAGCATAATAACTGAAATCATAAGGAGCAGAAAATGCAAACTTGATCAGCAATGTTGTCTTTTTGCCACCACGATTCGCTTCTGGATCCCCAGAACCCATGAGCCATCAACACTTGCCTTTGCCCTGTTTTATCTCACAACCACATCGGGCAAAGTTGCTGAAGCACCCCCTCACTGAGTGAAACAGGCATAGCAAAGGAGGAACAACTTCCTGTGGCTCCACCTATCCTCAGATGATGGGCAAGGTCTATCACCAAATCTGGATTGTCCATTATGCACAGGACTCTGCTGTTTAGAATTTTAGAAAAAAAAATTGACAAACAGAAAAATATTTAAAAAAATAGGATCAGGAATTAATCAGTAGATTGTGAATATGTTGGCTAGGGTTGATTATGTGAATGATCCCAAAGTCTCCATTCGTAATCACCTCTTGAGCATATTCTCAATACCACATAATCCTGCCTCTGCCCCTGCTCCTGCTGTCCTTGGATCGCTGTTACACATTTGTGTTCAGAGATCACTTACTTCTGTTTTCCTCCTTAAGTGAAGAGGGGAGAAATCTGTCCCTGAAGACACACCGCTGGTCTTGGGTATTGACACGCAAAAGAGTTCCTTGCTGGATGTTCGTGAGTAGGAGGATTAAGAATTCCTTAGGCATTTTTTGGCTTGGTAAGGATTGCTCATCTGCATACTTTTTCACCAATCAGTACTGTTAGTGATCAAGTGTAGTAACTCAGAGCAGCCAATACTGTGCTGCCGAAATAGCCCATCCCCTAGAGAGGCTGCCTCCCAGGCTGGAGATCATGGTTCAAGTCCACAGCATGGTTAGATTATGGAAATTGCTAAAGAACCAGCCGGAATCTGAGCCTCCCAACCCTCATCCTCTCACCCCTTACTTTTCTTTTCTACTCTCCTCAAAAAATGAATCAACAGTGGAAAGCAGTACCACGTTCCCGTGCAAACCTTTTCCACAGACACCTTTCAGTTTGCAAATGTGCTCCAAGGGACCAGTACTGCACACTCACCTGCCCTCCTTCATAGTACTACTTCCACCACTCACTCTACTCTTCTTAGGACAGAGATCACTGGTCTCTCATGAGTATGCTTATGCGAGGAATTCTTCAACACCTTCCTCCCCTGCGCATGGTTCACCAGGTTTCGGTGGCAGGAAATTCAAAATGACAACCCCACGTATACCTGCCTCTCTCCAGGCTTTTTGGACATACTCCCATACCATCTGCCAATCAAGGGAACTTCCTCACGTGAGCATTTTCCATGTGAACCTCAATGCCAAGTGGAAAACCAAGAGGTGAACACAAAAGACAGCCACTCTTGTCCTGGAGTTCCTCTCACAGTTTGTCTATGCAGTGCCTTGCTTGTGACATCTTCATGAATAATGGTAGAATTTGGGACAAAATTGATGTGAGCATCTATTGTTATAATTCAGGACTGTCCGGGGGATTTAAAACCCACTCTCAAAATATCATTGGAGCTCCAGTGTCAAGAAGAATGGAGCCCTTTTATGCACTCTTGTTAATTTTGATGGACATCCTCAAGAGATGCAGTCTAGAATTCGGTGAAGAATAACCACAACTCGGGGTGTGGGCTTCTCTCATGTTCACCGGGGATCTGTGCATGAATGCATTGTGCTTGGAGGGTAAGGAATGACACAAAACGCCTCTTCCCAAGATCTCACACCGGAAAGAGGAAACCAGAGACTATAGGCATTTGGCATGTGGGTGGGGCATAGAAACATGACAAGAAAGAAAGCGGATGTGACACTTTGCAAATGCTTGTGGTATGCTTTTTCTTCTCAGTAATTCTATTAAAGTGTTAGTTATTATGGAACCATTTCTGGTTTGATATTCATGCTTTGCCAGTTTAGGGCCTTCACACTTGTATATCCATAGACCTCAGGAGGATTAATTTTGGTTCTTGTGCTAGAAAAATATAGGAATCAGTATATGTATATTTTGCTGTCCCTTGTTAGCGACAGAAAGAGACAGAACTTTCAAGGGCATTGATGTACTTGCAGTGACATTAGGGTCGGTGCTCATGGTTACATACAGAATGAACGGAAAATAACAACTTCCAATATTAGTAGTGTTTGAGGAGGCAGTCTATATGCTGAGGAATTTGTGGGTTGAACATGAACAGTGATGTGTTTCATAGTGTCTCTTCTCTGATGTTATTTTCCAGGAAGACCCTCTCCAGCTTTTCTTGCCCCACAAATGTCTGCACTCTCCTGGTTTGAAAATTCAGATTGGAAGGTCTGCACCATTCCACTTTCAGCAGGGTCTATGTTCAAAGCTGATGATATGCCCTGTGAAAGTGATCTCATCATGCCATCACCAGACTTTTATTTCAATCACCGGCTTGTAGGCTGCTGACTCCCAGGCTGGTTAGATGACTCTTGGCAATGTCACACAAACCCTTGGGACCGAGGGGCATTTGTCTGGTCAAGAAGATGAACCTTTTTGGGAATGCAGATTGGCAAGACACTTCTGCATCTTGAGATGCTTTGACCTGCCCTGGGAAAAATCCCACCCAGTAAGCTTCTGGGTGCAGTGGATTTCTAAAGTAGCAGCCAAGCAGGTGGTGCATGGCAGTTGCAGTGAGCACAGAACTACCTTCTTTATTGTCAGGTCCATCCTGTACTGCATCGAACCTGCTGAGTGAATGACTTCCTCCTTTCTTCTTGAGTCACCAGAGGAGCCAAACACCTTCACGTGGAGCATGCACATCTCATGTTCCTGTTGTCTCCTTTGCAGTCTTTGTAGGTAAATAGAAGAAACCAGGCAGATGGAATGTGATGTGTCCAAATTCAATGATCACTTCAGCCCTGGCACTGCACTGCATGCTCCACTGAGCTGAGCACTCACCACCCATGTCTCTGTGTGTCTGCAAGGCCTCTAGGCTAGTTCCTGACTCTGATGGAAAGCCAGGCTTTCCCACTCCTTGAGGAGTGGGGTCGGAGTGGAAATCCACTGGTTCCCGTAGTAAGGGGATTGAGCCACTTATTCTCAGGCAGTCCTCGGTACCAGTCTGTTGCACTGGACATTGTGGAGTTTCATAGCCTGCAGAAGAACCAGGTGTGCTGGCTGTCTGTATGAATGGTGGGGCCAGTGGATCACAGCTCCACCTCGCGGGCCTGGGTGGAATTGCGAGCTGTCAGGCTTCAGTGGGAAACCTGGTCCTGCCTGTATATGGAGGGATTTATTGCCCACAGGGCTGCATGCCGCTTACAATCAGGTTTCTAGTTGACCAGTCAACAAGGATAGAATCATTTCTTTAAAAACACAAGACCCTGACACCCACTGCCTTCCTCTATACTCTTATCCTCACAGCTGAGCCGGTGCTTGTCTCAAATGTGGGCTTGAAGCGGCCAGGATTGGAATGGTCTCTGCTTGCCATGGGATCCGTGATGCCACCGTGTTCTCGGGCCGCTCCTCCGTGACCCAGGTGGAATCAGGGGTGCAGGCCCCATGTCACGTGAGCCAGTCTTCAAAGATCATGTTGCCCAAAGCTTCACAAACCATCTGGGGAGTGCAACCAAGTGCCTTCTCCTAAATGATCCTAGAAGCCCCACACCCTTCACAACAATGCTGCCCAGAGCCTGCCTACTCCCCTTTGATTAGAGGACTTCTCCCATGAATGTTTCTCCTATCACAGAACTGGTAAGCAATTGATGCATTTTTAGGAGTGGAAGTGAATGCACCTGCTTGAAATCAGAATCAACCATATGACTTTCAGCCACGATCCCTCTGTAATGAATCTTGAGAGTAATAACTGAAACCATAAGGAGCAGAAAATGGAAACTGGATCAGCAATGTTGTCTTTTTGCCACCACATTTCACTTCTGGGTCCCCAGACCCCGTGAGCCATCAACACTTGCCTTTGCCTTGTTATATCTCACAACCGCATCGGGCAAAGTTGCTGAAGCACCCCCTCACTGATGGAAACAGGCATAGCACAGAAGGAAAAACTTCCTGTGGCTCCAAGTATCCTCAGAATATGGACAAGATCTATCACCAAATCTGGATTGTCCATTATGCACAGGACTCTGCTGTTTAGAATTTTTGAAAAGAAAATGACAAAGGAAAAAATATTTAAAAAATAGGATCAGGAATTAATCAGTAGATTTTGAATATATTGGCTATGATTACATATGTGAATGATCCCAAAGTCTCCATTCGTAGTCACCTCTTGAGCATATTCTCAATCCCACGTAGTCCTGCCTCTGCCCCTGCTCCTGCTATCCTTGGATCCCTGTTACTCATTTGTGTTCAGAGATCACTTACATCTGTTTTCCTCCTTATGTAAAGAGGGAGAAATCTGTCCCTGAGGACACACCTCTGGTCTTGGTTATAGACACACAGTAGAGTTCCTTGCTGGATGGTCGTGAGTAGGAGGATTAAGAATTCCTTAGGCATTGTTTGGCTTGGTCATGATTGCTCATCTGCATACTTTTTCACCAATTAGTACTGTTAGTGATCAAGTGTAGTAACTTCAGATCAGCCAAAACTGTGCTGGCGAAATAGCCCATCCCCTAGAGAGGCTGCCTTCCATGCTTGAGACCATGGTTCAAGGCCCCAGCACACTTAGATTAAGTAAATTGCGAACATACCAGCCCCAATCGGATCCTCGCAACCCTCCCTCCTCTCACCACTTATTTTCTTTTCACCTCTCCTCAACAAATGATTCAACACTGGAAAACAGTACCACGTTCATGTGCAAACATTTTTCACGGACACCTTTAAGTTGGCAAATGTGCTCCAAGAGACCAGTGCTGCACACTCACCTGCAGTCCTTCAAAGTACTACTTCCACCCCCTCACTCTACTCTCCTTAGGACAGAGATCACTGCTCTCTCATGAGTATGCTTATACAAGGAATTCTTCAACAGCTTCCTCCCCTGCGCATGGTTCACCAGGTTTCGGTGGCAAGAAATTTAAAATGACGTCAGCACGTATACCTGCCTCTCTCCAGACTATTTGGACATACTCCATACCATCTGCCAATGAAGGGAACTTCCACACTTGAGCATTTTCCACGTGAACCTCAATGCCAAGTGGAAAACCAAGAGGTGATCACAAAAGACAGCCGCTCTTGTCCTGGAGTTCCTCTCACAGTTTGTCTATGCAGTGGCTTGCTTGTGACTTCTTGATGAATAATGGTAGGATTTGGGACAGAATTGATGTGAGAGTCTACTTGCTAGCATTCAGGACTGTCCGGGGATTTACAACCCATTCTCAAAATATCATTGGTGCTCCAGTGTCAAGAAGAATGGAGCCCTTTTATGCACTCTTGTTAATTTGATGGACCTCCTCAAGAGATGCAGCCTTGAATTCGGTGAAGAAAAAAAACAACTCCGGGTGTGAGCTTCTCTCATGTTTACCGGGGATCTGGGAATGAATGCATTGTGCTTTGGAGGGTAAGGAATGATGCAAAACACCTCTTTCCAAGATCTCACACTGGAAAGAGGAAACCAGAGAGAATAGGCATATGGCATGTGTGCGGGGCATAGAAACATGGCAAGAAAGAAAGCGGATTTGACACTGCAAATGCTTGTGGTATGCTTTTTCTTCTCAGTAATTCTATTAAAGTGTTGGTTATTATGGAACCACTTCTGTTTGATATTCATGCTTTGCCTGTTTAGGTTCTTCACACTTGAATATCCATAGACCTCAGGGGGATTAATTTTCTGAGATTGTGGTGAACTCTTCATTCGTAGAGCAAGGGTTTAGAGTTGCATATTCTAGGATAGGCTGGTTCAAAATCTACATCGGGGGTTGCTGCTGTGATGTTCGGAGTGCCTTTGCTCACAGTTCTTGTCCCAGAAAAACATAGGAATCTGTATATGTATATTCAGCTGTCCCTTGTGAGCGAAACAAAGAGTCAGAACTTTCAAGGGAATTGATGTAATTGCAGTGACATTAGGGTCGGTGTTCATGGTTGCATACAGAATGAACGATAAATAACAACTTCCAGTATTAGTAGTGTTTGAGGAGGCAATCTATATGCTGAAGAATTTGTGGGTTGAACATGAACAGTGATGTGTTTCATAGTGTCTCTTCTCTGAAGTTATTTTCCAGGAAGACCCTCTACAGCTTTTCTTGCCCCACAAATATCCGCACTCTCCCGTTTAGAAAATTCAGATTGGAAGCTCTGCACCTTCCACTTTCAGCAGGTTCTATGTTCAAATCTGGTGTTATGACGTGTGAAACTGAGCTCATTAGGCCTTCACCAGGCTTTTATTTCAATCACCGGCTTGTAAGCTGCTGCCTCCCGGGCTGGTTAAGTGACTCCTGGCAATGTCACCCAAAGCCCTGGGACCGAGGGTCATTTGACTGTTCAATAAGATGAACCTTTTTGTGAATGCAGATTGGCAAGACATTTGTGCATCGTGAGATGCTTTGATGTGCCCTGGAAAAATCCCACCCTGTAAGCTTCTGGGTGCACCAGAGATCTAATGTAGCAGCCAAGAAGGTGGGGCCTGGCATTTGCAGTGAGCACAGAACTTCTCTCCTTTATTGTCAGGTCCGTTTTGTACTGCATCGAACATGCTGAGTGAATGACTCCCTCCTTTCTTCATGAGCCACCAGAGGAGCCAAACACCTTCACGTGGAGCACGCACATCCCATGTTCCAGTTGTCTCCTTTGCAGTCTTCGTAGGTTAGTAGGGGAAACCCGGCAGATGGAATGTGATGTGTCCCAATTCAATGATCACTTCAGCCCCGACACTGCACTGCATGCTCCACTGAGCTGAGCGCTCACCACCCATGTCTCTGTGTGTCTTCTAGACCTCTAGGCTAATTTCCGTACTCGGAAGGAAAGCCAGGTATTCCCACTTCTTGAGGAGTGGAGTCGGAGTGGAAATCCACTGGTTCCCGTAGTAAAGGGGTTGAGCCATTTCTTCTCAGGCAGTCCTCGGTACCAGTCTGTTGCACTGGACATTGTGGAGTTTCATAGCCTGTAGACGAACCAGGTGTGCTGGCTGTCAGTATTAATGGTGGGGCCAGCGGATCACAACACCACCTAGCGGGCATGGGTGGAAATTTGAGCTGTCAGGCTTCAGTGGGAAACCTGGTCCTGCCTGGATATGGAGGGATTTATCGCCCACGGGGCTGGAAGCTGCTTACAACCTGGTTTCTAGTTGACCAGTCAACAAGGATAGGATCATTTCTTTAAAAACACAAGACCCTGGTACCCGCTCCCTTCCTCTATCCTCTTATCTTCACATCTGAGCCAGTGTTGTCTTGAATGTGGGCTTGAAGCGGCCAGGAGCAGAATGGTCTCTGCTTGCCATGGGATCCGTGATGCCACCGTGTTCTTGGGCCGCTCCTCTTTGACCCAGGTGGAATCAGGGGTGCAGGCGCCATGTCACGTGAGCCAGTCTTCAAAGATCATGTTGCCCAACGCTTTACAATCCCTCTGGGGAGTGCAACCAATTGCCTTCTCCTAAGGGAGCCTAGAAGGCCCACACTCTTCACAACACAGCTGCCCAGAGCCTGCTCACTCCCCTTTGTTTGGAGGACTTCTCCCATGAATGTTTCTCCTATCACAGGAGAACTGGTAAGCAATTGATGCATTTTTCTGAGTGGAAGTGAATGAACCTGAATGAATGCAGAATCAAGGGCATGACTTTCAGACACGATCCCTCTGTAATGAATATTGAGAAAATGGAAACTGGATCAGAAATGTTGTCTTTTTGCCACCACGTTTCCCTTCTGGGACCCCAGATCCCATGAGCCATCAACACTTGCCTTTGCCCTGTTTTATCTCACAACAATATCCAGCTAAGTTGCTGAAGCACTCCCTCACTGAGGGAAACAGGCATAGCATAGGAGGAACAACTTCCTGTGGCTCCACCTATCCTCAGATGATGGGCAAGATCTATCACCAAATCTGGATTGTCCATTATGCACAGGACTCTGCTGTTTAGAATTTTAGAAAAAAAAATGACAAACAGAAAAATATTTAAAAAAATAGGATCAGGAATTAATCAGTAGATTGTGAATATATTGGCTAGGGTTGCATGTGTGAATTATCCCAAAGTCTCCATTCGTAGTCACCTCTTGAGCATATTCTCAATTCTACATAGTCCTGCCTCTGCCCCTGCTCCTGCTGTCCTTGGATCCCTGTTACACATTTGTGTTCAGAGATCACTTACTTCTGTTTTCCTCTTTAAGTGAATAGGGGAAAAATCTGTCCTTGAGGACACACCACTGGTCTTGGGTATTGACACGCAAAAGTGTTCCTTTCTGGATTGTGGAGAGTAAGAGGATTAAGAATTCCTTAGGCATTGTTTGGCTTGGTCATGATTGCTCTTCTGCATACTTTTTCACCAATTAGTAGTGTTAGTATTCAAGTGCAGTAGCTCAGAGCAGCCAAAACTGTGCTGGCGAAATAGCCCATCTTCTAGAGAGGCTGCCTCCCAGGCTGGAGACCATGGTTCAAGGTCCCAGCACAGTTAGATTACTGAAATTCTGAACGTACCAGCGGGAATCAGATCCTCGCAACCCTCCATCCTCTCACCACTTATTTTCTTTTCTCCTCTCCTCAACAAATGAATCAACACTGGAAAACAGTACCTCTTTCACGTGCAAACATTTTCCACGGACTCTTTTCAGTTTGCAAATGTTCTCCAAGGGACCAGTGCTGCACACTCACCTGCATTCCTTCAAAGTACTACTTCCACCACCTCACTCTACTCTCCTTAGGACAGAGATCACTGGTCTTTCATGACTATGCTTATGCGAGGAATTCTTCAACACCTTCCTCCACTGCGCATGGTTCACCAGGTTTCAGTGGCAGGAAATTCAAATGATGACAGCACGTATACCTGCCTCTCTCCAGGCTTTTTGGACATACTTCCATACCGTCTGTCAATGAAGGGAACTTCCACACTTGAGCACATTCCACATGAACCTCAATGCCAAGTGGAAAACCAAGAGGTGAACACAAAAGACAGCCGCACTTGTCCTGGAGTTCCTCTCACAGTTTGTCTATCCAGTGGCTTGCTTGTGACTTCTTGATGAATAATGGTAGGATTTGGGACAGAATTGATGTGAGAGTCTTTTGCTAGCATTCAGGACTGTCCGGGGGATTTACAACCCACTCTCAAATATCATTGGAGTTCCAGTGTCAAGAAGAATGGAGCCCTTTTATGCACTCTTGTTAATTTTGATGTATCTCCTCAAGAGATGCAGCCTAGAGTTGGCTGAAGAATAACAACAACTCGGGGTGTGATCTGCTCTCATGTTTACTGGTGATCTGGGAATGAATGCATTGTGCTTTGGAGGTAAGGAATGATGCAAAACACCTCTTTCCAAGATCTCACACCAGAAAGAGGAAACCCCAGAGAATAGGCATATGGCATTTGGTCGGGGCATAGAAACATGGCAAGACACTTTGACAGTTTGCAAATGCTTGTGGTATGCTTTTTCTTCTCAGTAATTCTATTAAAGTGTTGGTTATTATGGAACCACTTCTGGTTTGATATTCATGCTTTGCCAGTTTAGGTTCTTCACACTTGAATATCCATAGACCTCAGGGGGATTAATTTTCTGAGATTGTGGTGAACTCTTCATTCGTAGAGCCAGGGTTTAGAGTTGCATATTCCAGGATAGGCTGTTTCAAATTCTACATCAGAGGGTTAGTGCTGTGATGTTAGGAAAGCCTTTGCTCACGGTTCTTGTGCCAGAAAAATATAGGAATCTGTATACATATATTCGGCTGTCCCTTGTGAGCGACAGAAAGAGACAGAACTTTCAAGGGCATTGATGTACTTGCAGTGACATTAGGGTCGGTGTTCATGGTTGCATACAGAATGAACGGAAAATAACAACTTCCAGTATTAGTTGTGTTTGAGGAGGCAGTCTACAGCTGAGTAATTTGTGGGTTGAACATGAACAGTGATGCGTTTCATAGTGTCTCTTCTCTGAAGTTATTTTCCAGGAATACCTTCTCCAGCTTTTCTTGCCCTACAAATGTCCGCACTCTCCCGTTTAGAAAATTCAGATTGGAAGGTCTGCACCATTCCACTTTCAGCAGGGTCTATGTTCAAAGCTGGGGTTATGCTCTTTGAAACTGAGCTCATCATGCCATCACCAGGTTTTTATTTCAATCACCAGTATCTAGGTTGTTGCCCTCCGGGCTGGTTAGATGACTCCTGGCAATGTCTCACAAACCCATGGGACCGAGGGGCATTTGTCTGTTCAAGAAGATGAACCTTTTTGTGAATGCAGATTGGCAAGACATTTCTGCATCTTGAGGTGCTTTGAGGTGTGCTGGGATAAATCCCACCCGGAAAGCTTCTGGGTGCAGAGGAGTTCTAATGTAGCAGCCAAGCAGGTGGGGCCTGGCAGTTGCAGTGAGCACAGAACTACTCTCCTTTGTTGTCAGGTCCATCCTGTACTGCATCGAACATGCTGAGTGAATGACTCCCTCCTTTCTTCATGAGCCACCAGAGGAGCCAAACACCTTCACGTGGAGCCCCCACATCCCATGTTCCAGTTGTCTCCTTTGCACTCTTTGTAGGTTAGTAGGCGAAACTGGGCAGATGGAATGTGATGTGTCCCAATTCAATGATCACTTCAGTCCCGGCGCTGCACTGCATGCTCCACTGAGCTGAGCGCTCACCACCCATGTCTCTGTGTGTCTGCTAGGCCTCAAGGCTAGTTTCCTGACTCTGAAGGAAAGCCAGGCATTCCCAGTCCTTGACGAGTGAGGTCAGAGTGGAAATCCTCTGGTTCCCGTAACAAAGGGTTGAGCTACTTCTTCTCAGGCAGTCCTCGGTACCAGTCTGTTGCACTGGACATTGTGGAGTTTCATAGCCTGCAGAAGAACCAGGTGTGCTGGCTGTCAGTATGAATGGTGGGGCCAGTGGATCACAACACCACCTAGCGGGCCTGGATGGAAGTGCGAGCTGTCAGGCTTCAGTGGGAAACCTGGTCCTGCCTGGATATGGAGAAATTTATCGCCCACAGGGCTGGATGCCGCTTACAAACTGGTTTCTATTTGACCAGTCAACAAGGATAGAATCATTTCTTTAAAAACACAATACCCTGGCACCCGCTCCCTTCCTCTATCATCTTATCTTCACAGCTGAGCCAGTGCTTGTCCTGAATGTGGGCTTTAAGGGGCAAGGAGCGGAATGGTCTCTGCTTGCCATGGGATCCGTGTTGCCACCGGGCCGCTCCTCTGTGACCCAGGTGGAATCAAGGGTGTAGGCGCCATGTCTCGTGAGCCAGTCTTCAAAGATCATGTTGTCCAATGCTTCACAAGCCCTCTGGGGAGTGCAACCAAGTGCCTTCTCCTAAGGGGACCTATAAGCCCCACACCCTTCACAACAGAGCTGCCCAGGGCCTGCTCCCTCCCCTTTGATTAGAGGACTTCTCCCATGAATGTTTCTCCTATCACAGAACTGGTAAACAATTGATTCATTTTTCTGAGTGGAAGTGAATGCACCTGCTTGAATGCGGAATCAAGCATATGACTTTCATCCACGATCCCTTTATAATAAATTTTGAGCATAATAACTGAAATCATAAGGACCAGAAAATGCAAACTTGATCAGCAATGTTGTCTTTTTGCCACCACGTTTCGCTTCTGGATCCCCAGAACCCATGAGCCATCAACACTTGCCTTTGCCCTGTTTTATCTCACTACCACATCGGGCAAAGTTGCTGAAGCACCCCCTCACTGAGGGAAACAGGCATAGCAAAGGAGGAACAACTTCCTGTGGCTCCACCTATCCTCAGATGATGGGCAAGGTCTATCACCAAATCTGGATTGTCCATTATGCACAGGACTCTGCTGTTTAGAGTTTTAGAAAAAAAAAAAATGACAAACAGAAAAATATTTAAAAAAATAGGATCAGGAATTAATCAGTAGATTGTGAATATGTTGGCTAGGGTTGATTATGTGAATGATCCCAAAGTCTCCATTCGTAATCACCTCTTGAGCATATTCTCAATACCACATAATCCTGCCTCTGCCCCTGCTCCTGCTGTCCTTGGATCCCTGTTACACATTTGTGTTCAGAGATCACTTACTTCTGTTTTCCTCCTTAAGTGAAGAGGGGAGAAATCTGTCCCTGAGGACACACCGCTGGTCTTGGGTATTGACACGCAAAAGAGTTCCTTGCTGGATGTTCGTGAGTAGGAGGATTAAGAATTCCTTAGGCATTTTTTGGCTTGGGAAGGATTGCTCATCTGCATTCTTTTTCACCAATCAGTACTGTTAGTGATCAAGTGTAGTAACTCAGAGCAGCCAAAACTGTGCTGCCGAAATAGCCCATCCCCTAGAGAGGCTGCCTCCCAGGCTGAAGACCATGGTTCAAGTCCACAGCATGGTTAGATTATGGAAATTGCTAAAGAACCAGCCGGAATCTGAGCCTCCCAACCCTCATCCTCTCACCCCTTACTTTTCTTTTCTACTCTCCTCAAAAAATGAATCAACAGTGGAAAGCAGTACCACGTTCCCGTGCAAACCTTTTCCATGGACACCTTTCAGTTTGCAAATGTGCTCCAAGAGACCAGTACTGCACACTCACCTGCACTCCTTCATAGTACTACTTCCACCACCTCACTCTACTCTTCTTAGGACAGAGATCACTGGTCTCTCATGAGTATGCTTATGCGAGGAATTCTTCAACACCTTCCTCCCCTGCGCATGGTTCACCAGGTTTCGGTGGCAGGAAATTCAAAATGACAACCCCACGTATACCTGCCTCTCTCCAGGCTTTTTGGACATACTCCCATACCGTCTGCCAATCAAGGGAACTTCCTCACGTGAGCATTTTCCACGTGAACCTCAATGCCAAGTGGAAAACCAAGAGGTGAACACAAAAGACAGCCACTCTTGTCCTGGAGTTCCTCTCACAGTTTGTCTATGCAGTGCCTTGCTTGTGACATCTTCATGAATAATGGTAGAATTTGGGACAAAATTGATGTGAGCATCTATTGTTATAATTCAGGACTGTCCGGGGGATTTAAAACCCACTCTCAAAATATCATTGGAGCTCCAGTGTCAAGAAGAATGGAGCCCTTTTATGCACTCTTGTTAATTTTGATGGACATCCTCAAGAGATGCAGTCTAGAATTCGGTGAAGAATAACCACAACTCGGGGTGTGGGCTTCTCTCATGTTCACCGGGGATCTGTGCATGAATGCATTGTGCTTGGAGGGTAAGGAATGACACAAAACGCCTCTTCCCAAGATCTCACACCGGAAAGAGGAAACCAGAGACTATAGGCATTTGGCATGTGGGTGGGGCATAGAAACATGACAAGAAAGAAAGCGGATGTGACACTTTGCAAATGCTTGTGGTATGCTTTTTCTTCTCAGTAATTCTATTAAAGTGTTGGTTATTATGGAACCACTTCTGGTTTGATATTCATGCTTTGCCAGTTTAGGGCCTTCACACTTGTATATCCATAGACCTCAGGAGGATTAATTTTGGTTCTTGTGCTAGAAAAATATAGGAATCAGTATATGTATATTTTGCTGTCCCTTGTTAGCGACAGAAAGAGACAGAACTTTCAAGGGCATTGATGTACTTGCAGTGACATTAGGGTCGGTGCTCATGGTTACATACAGAATGAACGGAAAATAACAACTTCCAATATTAGTAGTGTTTGAGGAGGCAGTCTATATGCTGAGGAATTTGTGGGTTGAACATGAACAGTGATGTGTTTCATAGTGTCTCTTCTCTGATGTTATTTTCCAGGAAGACCCTCTCCAGCTTTTCTTGCCCCACAAATGTCTGCACTCTCCTGGTTTGAAAATTCAGATTGGAAGCTCTTCACCATTCCACTTTCAGCAGGGTCTATGTTCAAAGCTGATGATATGCCCTGTGAAAGTGATCTCATCATGCCATCACCAGACTTTTATTTCAATCACCGGCTTGTAGGCTGCTGACTCCCAGGCTGGTTAGATGACTCTTGGCAATGTCGCACAAACCCTTGGGACCGAGGGGCATTTGTCTGGTCAAGAAGATGAACCTTTTTGGGAATGCAGATTGGCAAGACACTTCTGCATCTTGAGATGCTTTGACCTGCCCTGGGAAAAATCCCACCCGGTAAGCTTCTGGGTGCAGTGGATTTCTAAAGTAGCAGCCAAGCAGGTGGTGCATGGCAGTTGCAGTGAGCACAGAACTACCTTCTTTATTGTCAGGTCCATCCTGTACTGCATCGAAACCTGCTGAGTGAATGACTCCCTCCTTTCTTCTTGAGTCACCAGAGGAGCCAAACACCTTCACGTGGAGCACGCACATCTCATGTTCCTGTTGTCTCCTTTGCAGTCTTTGTAGGTAAATAGAAGAAACCAGGCAGATGGAATGTGATGTGTCCAAATTCAATGATTACTTCAGCCCTGGCACTGCACTGCATGCTCCACTGAGCTGAGCACTCACCACCCATGTCTCTGTGTGTCTGCTAGGCCTCTAGGCTAGTTCCTGACTCTGATGGAAAGCCAGGCTTTCCCACTCCTTGAGGAGTGGGGTCGGAGTGGAAATCCACTGGTTCCCGTAGTAAGGGGATTGAGCCATTTATTCTCAGGCAGTCCTCGGTACCAGTCTGTTGCACTGGACATTGTGGAGTTTCATAGCCTGCAGAAGAACCAGGTGTGCTGGCTGTCTGTATGAATGGTGGGGCCAGTGGATCACAGCTCCACCTCACAGGCCTGGGTGGAATTGCGAGCTGTCAGGCTTCAGTGGGAAACCTGGTCCTGCCTGTATATGGAGGGATTTATTGCCCACAGGGCTGCATGCCGCTTACAATCAGGTTTCTAGTTGACCAGTCAACAAGGATAGAATCATTTCTTTAAAAACACAAGACCCTGACACCCACTGCCTTCCTCTATACTCTTATCCTCACAGCTGAGCCGGTGCTTGTCTCGAATGTGGGCTTGAAGCGGCCAGGATTGGAATGGTCTCTGCTTGCCATGGGATCCGTGATGCCACCGTGTTCTCGGGCCGCTCCTCCGTGACCCAGGTGGAATCAGGGGTGCAGGCCCCATGTCACGTGAGCCAGTCTTCAAAGATCATGTTGCCCAAAGCTTCACAAACCATCTGGGGAGTGCAACCAAGTGCCTTCTCCTAAATGATCCTAGAAGCCCCACACCCTTCACAACAATGCTGCCCAGAGCCTGCCTACTCCCCTTTGATTAGAGGACTTCTCCCATGAATGTTTCTCCTATCACAGGAGAACAGGTAAGCAATTGATGCATTTTTCTAGTGGAAATGAATGCACCTGAATGAATGCAGAATCAAGGGTATGTCTTTCAGCCACGATCCCTCTGTAATGAATCTTGACAGTAATAACTGAAATCATGAGGAGCAGAAAAAGGAAACTGGATCAGCAATGTTGTCTTTTTGCCACCACGTTTCACTTCTGGGACCCCAGACTCCATGAGCCATCAACATTTGCCTTTGCCTTGTTATATCTCACAACAACATCCGGCTAAATTGTTGAAGCACCCCCTCACTGAGGGAAACAGGAAGAGCACAGGAGGAACAACTTCCTGTGGCTCTACCTATCCTCAGATGATGGGCAAGATCTATCACCAAATCTGGATTGTCCATTATGCACAGGACTCTGCTATTTAGAATTTTTGAAAAGAAAATGATAAATGAAAAAATATAAAAATCAATTGGATCAGAAATTAATCAGTAAATTGTGAATATATTGGCTAGGGTTGCATATGTGAATTATCCCAAAGTCTCCATTCGAAGTCACCTATTGAGAATATTTTCAATCCCTCATAGTCCTGCCTCTGCCCCTGCTCCTGACTTCCTTGGATCCCTGTTACACATTTGTGTTCAGAGATCACTTACATCTGTTTTCCTCTTTAGGTGAAGAGGGGAGAAATGTGTCCCTGAGGACACACCGCTGGTCTTGGGTATTGACACGCAAAAGAGTTCCTTTCTGGATTGTGGAGAGTAAGAGGATTAAGAATTCCTTAGGCATTGTTTGGCTTTGTCATGATTGCTCATCTGCATACTTTTTCACCAATTAGTACTGTTAGTAATGAAGTGTAGTAACTCAGAGCAACCAAAAATATGCTGGCGAAATAGCCCATCCCCTGGAGAGGCTACCTCCCAGGCTGTAGACTATGGTTTGAGGCCACAGCACAGTTAGATTATGGAAATTGTGAACGAACCAGCCAGCATCAGAGCCTCGCAACCGTCCATCCTCTCACCCCTTACTTTTCCTTTCTCCTCTCCTCAAAAAATATATCAACACTGGAAAACAGTACCACATTCACGTGCAAATCTTTTCCACGGACAGCTTTCAGTTGGCAAATGTGCTCCAAGAGACCAGTTCTGCACACTCACCTGCATTTCTTCACAGTACTACTTCCACCACCTCACTCTACTCTCTTTAGGACAGAGATCACTGGTCTCTCATGAGTATGCTTATGCGAGGAATTCTTCACCACCTTCCTCCCCTGCGCATGGTTCACCAGGTTTCCAAGGCAGGAAATTCAAAATGACAACTGCACGTATACCTGCCTCTCTCCAGGCTATTTGGACATACTCCCAACCTGTCTGCCAATGAAGGGAACTTCCACACTTGAGCACTTTCCACGTGAACCTCAATGCCCAGTGCAAAACCTAGAGGTGAACACAAAAGGCAGCCGCTCTTGTCCTGGAGATCCTCTCACAGTTTGTCTATGCAGTGGCTTGCTTGTGACTTCTTGATGAATAATGGTAGGATTTGGACAGAATTGATGTGCGCATCTATTGCTAGCATTCAGGACTGACCATGGGATTTAAAATCAACTCTCAAAATATCATTGGTGCTCCAGTGTCAAGAAGAATGGAGCCCTTTTATGCACTCTTGTTAATTTTGATGGACTTCCTCAAGAGATGCAGCCTAAAATTTGGTGAAGAATAACAACATGGGGTGTGAGCTGCTCTCATGTTTCCCTGGAATCTGGGAATGAATGCACTGTGATTTGGAGGGTAAGGAATGACGCAAAACACCTCTTTCCTAGATCTCACACCGGAAAGAAGAAATCAGAGACAATAGGCATATGGCATGTGGGCGGAGCATAGAAATATGGCAAGAAAGAAAGCGGATTTGACACTTTGCAAATGCTTGTGGTATGCTTTTTCTCTTCAGTAATTCTATTAAAGTGTTATTTTTTTGTGGAATCACTTCTGGTTTGATATTCATGGTTTGCCAGTTTAGGGTCTTCACACTTGAATATCCATACACCTCAGGGGGATTAATTTTCTGAGATTTTGGTGAACTCTTTATTCACAGAGCCAGGGATTAGAGTTGCATAATCCAGGATAGGCTGGTTGAAATTCTACATTGGAGGGTTGGTGCTGTGATGTTAGGAAAGCCTTTGCTCACGGTTCTTGTGCCAGAAAAATATAGGAATCAATATACGTATATTCGACTGTCCATTGTGAGCGACAGAAAGAGACAGAACTTTCAAGGGCATTGATGTACTTGCAGTGACATTAGGGTCGGTGTTCATGGTTGCATACAGAATGAACGGAAAATAACAACTTGCAGTATTAGTAGTCTTTGAGGAGGCAGTCTATATGCTGAGGGATTTGTGGGTTGAACATGAACAATGATGCGTTTCATAGTGTCTCTTCTCTGAACTTATTTCCAGGAAGACCCTCTCCAGCTTTTCTTGCCCCCAAAATGTCCCCAGTCTCCCTGTTTGAAAATTCAGATTGGAAGGTCTGCACCATTCCACTTTCAGCAGGGTCTATGTTCAAAGCTGATGATATGCCCTGTGAAAGTGATCTCATCATGCCATCACCAGAGTTTCATTTCAATCACCGGCTTGTAGGCTGCTGCCTCCCGGGCTGGTTAGATGACTCCTGGCAATGTCGCACAAACCCCTAGGACCCAGGGGCATTTGTCTGGTCAAGAAGAGGAACCTTTTTGTGAATGCAGATTGGCAAGACACTTCTGCATCTTGAGATGTTTTGACGTGACCCAGGAAAAATCCCACCCGGTAAGCTTATGGGTGTAGCAGAGTTCTAATGTAGCAGCCAAGCAGGTGGGGTCTGGCAGTTACAGTGAGCACAGAACTACTCTCCTTTCTTGTCAGGTCCATCCTGCACTGCATCGAACATGCTGAGTGAATGACTCCCTCCTTTCTTCATGAGCCACCAGAGGAGCCAAACACCTTCCCGTGGAGAAAGCACATCCCATGATCCAGTTGTCTCCTTTGCAGTCTTTGTAGGTTAGAAAGGGAAACCGGGCATATGGAATGTGATGTGTCCCAATTCAATAATCACTTCAACCCCGGCGCTGCACTGCATGCTCCACTGAGCTGAGCACTCACCACCCATGTCTCTGTGTGTCTGCTAGGCCTCTAAGCTAGTTCCCGGACTCTGAAGGAAAGCCAGGCATTCCCACTCCTTGAGGAGTGGGGTCGGAGTGGAAATCCACTGGTTCCCGTAGTAAGGGGGTTGAGCCACATATTCTCAGGCAGTCCTCGGTACCAGTCTGTTGCACTGGACATTGTGGAGTTTCATAGCCTGCGAAGAACCAGGTGTGCTGGCTGTCAGTATGAATGGTGGGACCAGTGGATCACAACACCACCTAGTGGGCCTGGGTGGAAGTGGGAGCTGTCAGGCTTCAGTGGGAAACCTGGTCGTGGCTGGATATGCAGTGATTTATCGTCCACGGGGCTGCATGCCGCTTACAAACTGGTTTCTAGTTGACCAGTCAACAAGGATAGGATCATTTCTTTAAAAACACAAGACCCTGGCACCCGCTGCCTTTCTCTATCCTCTTATTCTCAAAGCTGAGCCGGTGCTTTTCTTGAATGTGGGCTTGAAGCGGCCAGGAGCGGAATGGTCTCTGCTTGCCATGGGATCCGTGATGCCACCATGTTCTCGGACTGCTCCTCTGTGACCTCAGATGGAATCTGGGGTGCAGGAGCCATGTCACTTGGGCCAGTCTTCAAAATTCATATTGCCCAAGGCTTCATGAAACCTCTGCAGTGTGCAACCAACTGCCATCTGCTATGGAAACCTAGAAGCCCCGCACATTTCACAACCTAGCTGCCCAGAGCCTGGTCCCTCCTCTTTGATTAGAGGACTTCTCCCATGAATGTTTCCCATTTCACAGGAGAATGGTAAGCAATTGATGCGTTTTTCTTAGTGGAAGTGAATGCACCTGAATAAATGTACGACCAAGGACATGACTTTTAGCCACGATCTCTCTGTAATGAATCCTGAGAGTAGTAACTGAAAACGTAAGGAGCAGAAAAGTGAAACTGGATAAGGAATGTTTTCTTTTTGCTACAGCGGTTTGCTTCTGGCTCCCCAGACCCCATGAGCCATCAACACTTGCCTTTGCCTTGTTATATCTCACGACAGCATCTGGCTAAATTGCTGAAGCACCCACTCACTGAGGGAAACAGGCATAGCACAGTAGGAAAATCTTCCTCTGCCTCACCCTTTCCTGAGGTGATGGACGAGATCCACCAGCAAAACTGGCTTGTACACTATGCAGAGGTCTCTGCTGTTTAGAATATTTCAAAAGAAAACGACCAAGGGAACAATATTTAAAAAATAGAATTGATCAATTAATCAGTAGATGGTGAATATATTGGCTAGTTTTTCATATGTGATTGATCCCAAAGTCTCCATTCGTAGTCACCAATTGAGCATATTCTCAATTCCACATAGTATTTCTGCTGCCCCTGTTTCTGGCGTCCTCGGATCCCTGATACAAATTTGTGCTCAGAGATGAGTTACATCCATTTTCCTTCTTAAGTGAAGAGGGGAAAAATCTGTCCCTCAGGACATACCAGGGCTCTTGGGAATTGACATGCAAAAGAGTTCCTTCCTGGATTGTCATGAACAAGAGGATTAAGAATTCCTTAGACATTGTTTGGCTTGGTCATGATTGCTTTCTGCATACTTTTTCACCAATTAGGACTGTAAGTGGTCAAGTGTAGTACCTCAGAGCAGACTTTCGTGTGCTGGTGTGATAGCCCATCACATAGAGTGCCTGCCTCCCATGCTCGAGACCAGGGTTGGAGACCCCGGCAGCACTGTTGCTTCAGGGGAAATTACAAACAGACAAATGAGACTGAGTCAGGGACTCCTAACCCTCCATCCACTCACCTCTTACTTTTCTTTTCTCCTCTCCTCACAAATGAATCAAAACTGGAAAACAGCACCAGTTTCACCTGTGACCCATTTACACGGACACCATTCAGTTTGGAAATGTGTTCCAAGAGCGCAGTGCTGCACACTCATCGGCCCTTCTTCAGAGAATTACTACCAAGACCTCACTCTACTCTCCTTAGGACAGAGATCACGGGTCTCTCATGGCAATCATTATTCCCATAATTCTTCAGCACCTTCCTCCCCTGTGCATTCTTCCCCAGGTTTCGGTGGCCAGAAATTCAAAAGGACAACCGCACTTACACCTGACTCTCTCCAGGCTTTTTGGATATAATCCCATACCCTCTGACAATGAAGGGGTCTTCCACACCTGAGCACTTTCCACGTGAACTGAAATGAAAACTGGAAAAACACGTGATGAACACGAAAGACAGCCGCTCTTTTCCCTGGAGTTTCTCTGACAGTTTGGTTTTTCAGTGGCTTACTTGTGACTTCTTGATGAATAATGATTGGTTGGAGACTGATATGATGTGAGACTGTACTGGTAGCATTCAGGACTATCATGGGGTTTTACAATTTACTCTTCCAATATCATTGGAGTTCCAGTGTCAAGAGGAATGGAGCCCTTTTAGGCACTCTTGTTAATTTTGATGGACCTCCTCAAGAGATGTAGCCTAGAATTGGGTGAAGCATAACAAGTACTCGGGGAATGAGTTGCTCTCATGTTTACTGGGGATCTGGGAATGAATGCGTGGTGCTTTGGAGGGTGAGATGACACAAAACTGCTCTTTCCAAGATCTCACAGCGGAAGGAGGAAATAAGAGACATTAGGCAAACTGCATGTGGGCGGGGGTAGAAACCTGTCAGAATAGAAATTGGATTTGACATTTTGCAAATGCTTGAGGTATGCTTTTTCTTCCCAGTAGTTCTATTAAAATTTTGGTTATCATGGAACCACTTCTGGTTTGACATTCATGTTTTGCTTTATAGGGTCTTCACACTTGAATATTCAGAGCCCTTTGGGAGATTACTTTTCTGACATTGTGGTGAACTCTTCATTCAGAGAGCCAGGGATTATGGTTGAATATTCCAGGAGGAGCTGGTTAAAATTGGAGGTGTTGGTGTGCGAGCTGTGAGGTTAGGAAAGCCTTTACTCATGATTCTCCTGCCAGAAAAATATATGAATCAGTAAACGTATATTCGACTGTCTGTTGGGAGCAACAGAAAGAGATAGGACTTCTCAGGGGCACTGATGTACTTGCAATGACATTAGGGTTGGTGTTCATGGTTGCATACAGAATGAACAGACAATAACTACTTTCTCTATTAGTAGTGTATGATGAGGCTGTATATATATAGAGGAATTTTGAGGTTGAACATGAACAATGTCGAATTTCATAGTCTCTGCTCTGAAGATGTTTTCCAGGAAGACCCTCTGCAGCTTTTCTCACCCCCCAAATGTCCTTACACTCCCCTTTGAAAATTGAGTTTGGAAGCTCTGCACCATTCCACATTCAGAAGTGTCGATGTTCAAAGGTGGTGTTTTGCCCTGTGAGTCTGTGCTCACCATGCCATCACCAGGCTTTTATTTCATTCACAGGCTAGTAGGCTTCTCCCTCCCAGGGCTGGTTAGATGATTCCTGACAATATCTCACAGACGCTTGGGACTGAGGGGCCATATTCTGGTCAAGAAGACGAACCACTTTGTGAATGCTGATTGGCAATACATTTCTGCATCTTGAGTTGGTTTGATGGGCCGCTGGAAAACTCCCACCAGGTAAGTTTCTGGGTGCAACAGATTTGTAATGCAGCAGCCAAGCAGGTGGGGCCTGGCACTTGTAGTGAGCACAGAACTACTCTCCTTTCTTTTCACGTCCATTCTGTCCTTCGTCCAACATGCTGAGTGAATGACACCTCCATTCTTCATGAGCCACCAGAAGAGCCCCACATATCCCATTTTTCAGCTGTCTTCTTTGCAGATTTGTATGTTAGAAGGGGAAACCCGAAAGATGGAATGTGATGTGTCCCAATTCAATGATCACTTAAGCCCCGATGAGGCACTGCATGCTGTGCTGAGCTGAGCACTCACCACCCATCTCTCTGTGTGACTCCTAGGCCTCTAGGCTAGTTTCCTGAATCCAAAGAGAAGCCAGGCATTTACAGTGCTTCAGGATTGGGGTCATAGTGCAAATCCACTGGTGCCCATGGTCAGCTTGTTGAGCCACCTATTCACAGGCACCACTCAGTCCCACCATGTTACACTGGAACTTTGGGGCTTAATTGCCGGCACTAGAACCAGGTAAGGAGGCTTTCAGTATGAACGGTGGGGCCAAAGGAGCACTGCACCACCTAGCGGGCCTTGGAGGAAATGCGATCTGACAGGCTTCAGTGTGAACCCTGGTCCTGCCTGTATATGTGGGATTTATTGCACACGGGGCTGAATACCGCTTACAATACCTGGCTTCTGGTTGACCAGGCAACAAGGATAAAATCATTTCTTTAAAAACACAAGACCCTGCAGCCCACTCTCTTCGTCTGTTCTTTTACCCTCACAGCTGAGCCAGTGCTTGTCTTGAATGTGGGCTTGAAGCAGCCAGGAGATGAATATTCTCCGGTTGCCATGGAATCCGTGATGACACCGTGTTCTCTGGCCACTCCTCTGTGACCTCAGATGGAATCTGGGGTGCAGTAGCCATGTCACATGAACCAGTCTTCAAAATTCATGTTGCCCAAGGCTTCACGAACCCTCTGGGGTGTGCAAACAACTGCCTTCTCCTACTGGATCCTAGAAGCCCCACACATTTCACAACCTAGCTGCCCAGAGACTTCTCCCTCCCCTTTGATTAGAGGACATCTCCCATGAATGTTTCCCATTTCACAGGAGAATGGTAAGCAATTGATGCATTTTTCTTAGTGGAAGTGAATGCATCTGAATGAATGTAGGATCAAGGATATGACTTTTAGCCACGATCTCTCTGTAATGAGTCCTTAGAGTAATACCTGAAAACGTAAGGAGCAGAAAATTGAAACTGGATGAGGAATGTTTTCTTTTTGACACCACGTTTCGCTTCTGGCTCCCCAGACCCCATGAGCAATCAACACTTGCCTTTGCCTTGTTATATCTCACAACAGCATCTGGCTAAATTGCTGAAGCACCCACTCACTGAGGGAAAAAGGCATAGCACAGTAGGAAAATCTTCCTCTGCCTCACCCTTTCATGAGATGATGGACGAGATCCACCAGCAAAACTGGCTTGTCCATTATGCAGAGGTCTCTGCTGTTTAGAATTTTTCAAAGAGAATGACCAAGGGAAAAATATTTAAAAAATAGAATTGATCAATTAATCAATAGATGGTGAATATATTGGCTAGTTTTTCATATGTGAATGATCCCAAAGTCTCCATTTGTAGTCACCAATTGAGCACATTCCCAATCCCACATAGTCTTTCTGCTGCCCCTGTTTCTGGCGTCCTCAGATCCCTGATACAAATTTGTGTTCAGAGATGGGTTACATCCATTTTCCTCCTTAAGCAAAGAGTGGAAAAATCTGTCCCTCAGTACACACAAGGGCACTTGGGAATTGACATGCAAAAGTGTTCCTTTCTGGATTGTCATGAACAAGAGGATTAAGAATTCCTTAGACATTGTTTGGCTTCTTTACGACTGCTTGTCTGCATACTTTTTCACCAATTAGGAATGTAAGTGATCAAGTGTAGTACCTCAGAGCAGACTTTCGTGTGCTGGCATTATAGCCCATCACATAGAGTGCCTGCCACCCATGCTCAAGACACCTGCAGAACTGTTACTTCAGGGGAAATTACAAACAGACAAATGAGACTGAGTTGGGGTCTCCCAACCCTCCATCCTCTCACCTCTTACTTCTCTTTTCTCCTCTCCTCACAAATGAATCAAAACTGGAAAACAGCACCAGTTTCACCTATGACCCATTTACACGGACACCATTCAGTTTGCAAATGTGCTCCAAGAGAGCAGTGCTGCACACTCACCAGCCTTCCTTCAGAGAACCACTTCCAAGACCTCACTCACCTCTCCTTAGGACAGAGATCATGGGTTTCTCTAGGCAACCATTATGCCAATAATTCTTCAACACCTTCCTCCCATGTGCATTCTTCACCAGGTTCGGTGGCCAGAAATTCAATAGGAAAAGCACACTTACATCTGACTCTCTCCAGGCTTTTTGGATGTATTCCGATAGCCTCTGACAATGAAGGGGTCTTCCACACCCGAGAACTTTCCACTTACACCACACTGAAAACTGGAAAAACACGTGATGAACACAAAAGACAGCCGCTCTTTTCCCTGGAGTTTCTCTGACAGTTTGGCATTGAGTGGCTTGCTTGTGACTTCTTGATGAATAATGAGAGGTTTGAGGCTGATTTGATGTGAGACTCTACTGGTAGGATTCACGACTATCATAGGGTTTTACTACCTACTCTTCCAATATCATTGGAGCTCCAGTGTCAAGAGTAATAGAGCCCTTTTAGGCACTCTTGTTAATTTTGATGGACCTCCTCAAGAGATGCAGCCTAGAATTGGGTGAAGCATAACAAGTATTCGGGGAGTGAATTGCTCTGATGTTTACCGGGGATCTGGGAATGAATGCATGGTGCTTTGGAGGGTGAGAAATGACACAAAACCCCTCTTTCCAAGATCTCACAGCAAAACGAGGAAACAAGAGACAATAGGCAAAGGGCATGTGGGCGGGAGTAGAAACATGTCAGAATAGAAATTGGATTTGACACTTTGCAAATGCTTCAGGTATGCTTTTTCTTCCCAGTATTTCAATTAAAGTGTTGTTTATCATGGAACCACTACTGCTTTGACATTCATGTTTTGCATTGTACAGTCTTCACAACTGAATATTCATAGCCTTTGGGGGTTTACTTTTCTGACATTGTAGTGAACTCTTCATTCAGAGAGCCAGGGATTATGGTTGAATATTCCAGGATGAGCTGGTTAAAATTGGAGGTCTTGGTGTGGGAGCTGTGTGGTTAGGAAAGCCATGGCTCATGGTTCTCCTGCCAGAGAAATATTGGAATCAGTATACGAATATTCACCTGTCCGGTGTGAGCAACAGAAAGAGACAGGACATTTCAGGGGCACTGATGTACTTGCAATGACATTAGGGTTGGTGTTCATGGTAGCATACAGAACGAACAGACAATAACTCCTCTCTCTATTAGTAGTGTATGATGAGGCGGTATATATATCGAGGAATCTTGGGGTTGAACATGAACAATATCGAGTTTCATAGTCTCTTCTCTGAAGATGTTTTCCAGGAAGACCCTCTGCAGCTTTTCTGACCCCCCAAATGTCCTTATGCTCCCCTTTTGAAAATTCAGTTTGGAAGCTCTGCACCAATCCACTTTCAGAAGGGTCTATTTTCAAAGCTGGTGTTATGCCCTGTGAGTCTGTGCTCACCATGCCATCACCAGGCTTTTATTTCATTCACGGGCTTGTAGGCTCCTCCCTCCCGGGGCTGGTTAGATGATTCCGGACAATATCTCACAGACCCTTGGGACTGAGGGGCAATTTTCTGGTCAAGAAGACAAACGGTTGTGTGAATGCAGATTGGCAAGCCATTTCTACATCTTGAGTTGGTTTGAGGGCCACTGGAAAATTCGCACCAGGTAAGTTTCTGGGTGCAACAGAGTCGTAATGCAGCAGCCAAGCAGGTGGGGCCTGGCAGTTGGAGTGAGCACAGAACTACTCTCCTTTCTTGTCATGTCCATTCTGTCCCAGTTTCACCTGGGACCCATTTACAGGGACACCATTCAGTTTACAAATGTGCTCCAAGAGCGCAGTGCTGTACACTCACTGGCCCTTCTTCAGAGAACTACTTCCAAGACCTCACTCTACTCTCCTTAGGACACAGATTATGGGTCTCTCATGGCAATCATTATGCCAATAATTCCTCAGCACCTTCCTCCCCTGTGCATTCTTCCCCAGGTTTCAGTGGCCGGAAAATCAAAAGGACAACCGCACTGACACCTGACTCTTGCAGGCATTTTAGATATAATTCCATACCCTCTGACAATGAAGGGGTCTTCCACACCTGAGCACTTTCCACGTGAAACTCAATGAAAATTGGAAAAACACGTGATGAACACAAAAGACAGCCGCTCTTTTCCCTGTAGTTACTCTGACAGTTTGGCTTTACAGTGGCTTGCTTGTGACTTCTTGATGAATAATGATAGGTTTGAGGCTGATTTGATGTGAGCCTCTACTGGTAGGATTCAGGACTATCATGGGGTTTTACAACCTACTATTCCAATGTCATTGGAGCTCCTGTGTCAAGAGGAATGGAGTCCTTTTAGGCACTCTTGTTAATTTTGATGGACCTCCTCAAGAGATGCAGCCTAGAATTGGGTGAAGCATAACAAGTATTCGAGGAGGGAGTTGCTCTCATGTTTACCGGGGATCTGGGAATGAATGCGTGGTGTTTTCGAGAGTGAGAAATGACACAAAACCCCTCTTTCCAAGATCTCACAGCAGAAGGAGGAAGCAAGAGACATTAGGCATATGGCATGTGGGCAGGGGTAGAAACCTGTCAGAATAGAAATTGGATTTGACACTTTGCAAATGCTTGAGGTATGCTTTCTCTTCCCAGTAGTTGTATTAAAGTGTTGGATATCATGGAACCACATGTGGTTTGACATTCATGTTTTGTGTTGTAGGGTCTTCACACTTGAATCTTCATAGCCCTTTGGGGGATTACTTTTCTGACATTGTGGTGAACTCTTCATTCAGAGAGCCAGTGATTATGGTTGAATATTCCAGGATGAGCTGGTTAAAATT
Organism: Sciurus niger; assembly: GCA_020740815.1. Taxonomy (NCBI): domain Eukaryota; kingdom Metazoa; phylum Chordata; class Mammalia; order Rodentia; family Sciuridae; genus Sciurus; species Sciurus niger. The sequence continues at coordinate 93,329 of JAHUXG010021865.1, forward strand.
GGAGGTCTTGGTGTGGGAGCTGTGATGTTAGGAAAGCCTTTGCTCATGGTTCTCTTGCCAGAAAAATATAGGAATCAGTATACGTATATTCGACTGTCCGTTGGGAGCAACAGAAAGAGACAGGACTTCTCAGGGGCACTGATGGACTTGCAATGACATTAGGGTTGGTGTTCATGGTTGCATACAGAATGAACAGACAATAACTCCTTTCTGTATTAGTAAAGTATGATGAGGCAGTATACATATCAAGGTATCTTGGGGTTGAACATGAACAATGTCGAATTTCTTAGTCTCTTCTCTGAAGATGTTTTCCAGGAAGACCCTCTGCAACTTTTCTGACCCCCCAAATGTCATTACGCTCCCCTTTTAAAAATTCAGTTTGAAGTTCTGCAGCATTCCACTTTCAGAAGGGTCTATGTTCAAAGCGGGTGTTATGCCCTGTGAAACTGTGCTCACCATGCCATCACCAGGCTTTTATTTCATTCATAGGCTAGTAGGCTCCTCGTTCCTGGGGCTGGCTAGATGATTCCTGACAATATCTCACAGACCCTTGGGACTGAGAGGCAATTTTCTTGTCAAGAAGACAAACCATTGTGTGAATGCAGATTGGCAAGCCATTTCTGCATCTTGAGTTGGTTTGACGGGCCGCTGGAAAACTCCCACCAGGTAAGTTTCTGGGTGCAACAGAGTCGTAATGCAGCAGCCAAGCAGGTGGGGCCTGGCAGTTGGAGTGAGCACAGAACTACTCTCCTTTCTTTTCACGTCCATTCTGTCCTCCGTCCAACATGCTGAGTGAATGACTCACTTTATTCTTCATGAGGCACCAGAGGAGCCACACATATCCCATGTTTCAGCTGTCTCCTTTGCAGATTTGTACGTTAGTAGGGGAAACCGAAAAGATGGAATGTGATATGTCCCAATTCAATGATCACTTAAGCCCCGACGCTGCTCTGCATGCTCTGCTGAGCTGAGCGCTCACCACCCATCTCTCTGTGTGGCTGCTAGGCCTCTAGGCTAGTTTCCTGAATCAGAAGAGAAGCCGGGCATTTACAGTGCTTGAGGATTGGGATCGTAGTGCAAATCCACTGGTGTCGGTGGTCAGCTTATTGAGCCAGGACTTCGCAGGCACCACTCAGTCCCAGCCTGTTACACTGGACCTTGTGGGGCTTAATAGCCTGCAGTAGAACCAGGTGAGCAGGCTTTCAGTATGAACAGTGGGGCCAAAGGAGCACTGCACCACCTAGCGGGCCTGGGTGGAAATGCGAGCTGTCAGGCTTCAGTGGGAACCCTGGTCCTGCCTGGATATGGGGGATTTATCCCACTCGGGGCTGAGTACCGCTTACAACCTGTTTTCTGGGTGATCAGGCAACAAGGATAAAATCATTTCTTTAGAAACACAAGACCCTGCAGCCAGCTCGCTTCGTCTGTCCTCTTACCCTCACAGCTGAGCTGGTCCTTGTCTTGAATGTGGGCTTGAAGCAGCCAGGAGCTGAATGTTCTCCGGTTGCCAATGAATCCGTGACGCCACCGTGTTCTCCGGCCACTCCTCTGTGACCTTAGATGGAATCTGGGGTGCAGGAGCCATGTCACGTGAGCCAGTATTCAAATTTCATGTTACCCAAGGCTTCACGAACCCTCTGGGGTTTGCAACCAACTGCCTTCTCCTACGGGAGCCTAGAAGCCCCGTACCTTTCACAACCTAGCTGCCCAGAGCCTGCTCCCTCCCCTTTGATTAGAGGACTTCTCCCATTAATATTTCTCATTTCACAGGATAATGGTAAGCAAATGATGCGTTTTTCTGAGTGGAAGTGAATGCACCTGAATGAATGTAGGATCAAGGATATGACTTTTAGTCACGATCTCTCTGTAATGAATCCTGAAAGTAATATCTGAAAACCTAAAGAGCAGAAAATTGAAACTGGATGAGGTATGTTTTCTTTTTGTCACCACGTTTCGCTTCTGGGACCCCAGACCCCATGAGTCATCAACACTTGCCTTTGCCTTGTTATATCTCACAACAGCATCCGCCTAATTGCTGAAGCACCCACTCACTGAGGGAAACAGGCATAGCACAGTAGGAAATCTTCCCGTGCCTCACCCTTTCCTGAGATGATGGACGAGATCCACCAGCAAAACTGGCTTGTCCATTAGGCAGAGATCTCTGCTGTTTAGAATTTTTCAAAAGGAAATGACCAAGGGAACAATATTTAAAAAATAGAATTGATCAATTAATCAGTAGATGGTGAATATATTGGCTAGTTTTTCATATGTGAATGATCCCAAAGTCTCCATTCGTAGTCACCAATTGAGCATATTCTCAATCCCACATAGTCTTTCTGCTGCCCCTGTTTCTGGCGTCCTCGGATCCCTTATACAAATTTGAGCTCAGAGATGAGTTACATCCATTTTCCTCCTTATGTGAAGAGGGGAAAAATCTGTCCCTCAGGACACACCATGGCTCTTGGGAATTGACATGCAAAAGAGATCCTTCCTGGATTGTCATGAACAAGAGGATTAAGAATTCCTTAGACATTGGTTGCCTTGGTCACGATTGCTTTTCTGCATTCTTTTTCACCAATTAGGACTGTAAGTGATCAAGTGTAGTACCTCAGAGCAGACTTTCGTGTGCTGGTGTGATAGCCCATCACATAGAGTGCCTGCCTCCCATGCTCGAGACCAGGGTTGGAGACCCCGGCAGCACTGTTGCTTCAGGGGAAATTACAAACAGACAAATGAGACTGAGTCAGGGACTCCTAACCCTCCATCCTCTCACCTCTTACTTTTCTTTTCTCCTCTCCTCACAAATGAATCAAAACTGGAAAACAGCACCAGTTTCACCTGCGACCCATTTACAGGGACACCATTCAGGTTGCAAATGTGCTCCAAGAGCACAGTGCTGTACACTCACTGGCCCTTCTTCAGAGAACTACTTCCAAGACCTCACTCTACTCTCCTTTGGACACAGATCATGGGTCTCTCATGGCAATCATTATGCCAATAATTCTTCAGCACCTTCCTCCCCTGTACATCCTTCACCAGATTTTGGTGGCCGGAAATTCAAAAGGACAACCGCACTGACACCTGACTCTCTCTCCAGGCTTTTTGGATATACTCCCATACCCTCTGACAATGAAGGGGTCTTCCACACCTGAGCACTTTCCACGTGAACCGCAATGAAAACTGGAGAAACACGTGATGAACACAAAAGACAGCCGCTCTTTTCCCTGTAGTTTCTCTGACAGTTTGGCTTTGCAGTGGCTTGCTTGTGACTTCTTGATGAATAATGATAGTTTTGAGGCTGATTTGATGTGAGCCTCTACTGGTAGGATTCAGGACTATCATGGGGTTTTACAACCTACACTTCCAATATCATTGGAGCTCCATCAAGAGGAGTGGAGCCCTTTTAGGCACTCTTGTTAATTTTGATGGACCTCCTCAAGAGATGCAGCCTAGAATTGGGTGAAGCATAACAAGTACTCAGGGAGTGAGTTGCACTCATGTTTACCGGGGATCTGGGAATGAATGTGTGGTGCCTTGGAGGGTGAGAAATGACACAAAACCCCTATTTCCATTATCTCACAGCAGAAGGAGAAAGCAAGAGACATTAGGTATATGGCATGTGAGCAGGGGTAGAAACCTGTCAGAGTAGAAATTGGATTTGACACTTTGCAAATGCTTGATTATGCTTTTTCTTCCCAGTAGTTGTATTAAAGTTTTAGTTATCATGGAATCACTTCTGGTTTGACATTCATGTTTTGCGTTGTAGGGTCTTCACCCTTGAATATTCATAGTCCTTTGGGGGATTACTTTTCTGACATTGTGGTGAACTCTTCATTCAGAGAGCCAGGGATTATGGTTGAATATTCCAGGATGAGCTGGTTAAAATTGGAGGTCTTGGTGTGGGAGCTGTGATGTTAGGAAAGCCTTTGCTCATGGTTCTCCTGCCAGAAAAATGTAGGAATCAGTATATGTACATTCGACTGTCCGTTGGGAGCAACAGAAAGAGACAGGACTTCTCAGGGGCACTGATGGACTTGCAATGACATTAGGGTTGGTGTTCATGGTTGAATACAGAATGAACAGACAATAACTCCTTTCTGTATTAGTAGAGTATGATGAGGCAGTATATATATTGAGGAATCTTGGGGTTGAAAATGAACAATGTCCAGTTTCATAGTCGCTTCTCTGAAGATGTTTTCCAGGAAGACCCTCTGCAGCTTTTCTCACCCCCAAATGTCCTTATGCTCCCCTTTTGATAATTCAGTTTGGAAGCTCTGCACCATTCCACTTTCAGAATGGTCTATGTTCAAAGCGGGTGTTATGCCCTGTGAAACTGTGCTCACCATGCCATCACCAGGCTTTTATTTCATTCATAGGCTAGTAGGCTCCTCGTTCCTGGGGCTGGCTAGATGATTCCTGACAATATCTCACAGACCCTTGGGACTGAGAGGCAATTTTCTTGTCAAGAAGACAAACCATTGTGTGAATGCAGATTGGCAAGCCATTTCTGCATCTTGAGTTGGTTTGACGGGCCGCTGGAAAACTCCCACCAGGTAAGTTTCTGGGTGCAACAGAGTCATAATGCAGCAGCCAAGCAGGTGGGGCCTGGCAGTTGGAGTGAGCACAGAACTACTCTCCTTTCTTTTCACGTCCATTCTGTCCTCCGTCCAACATGCTGAGTGAATGACTCACTTTATTCTTCATGAGGCACCAGAGGGGCCACACATATCCCATGTTTCAGCTGTCTCCTTTGCAGATTTGTACTTTAGTAGGGGTAACCCAAAAGATGGAATGTGATGTGTCCCAATTCAATGATCACTTAAGCCCCGACGCTGCTCTGCATGCTCTGCTGAGCTGAGCGCTCACCACCCATCTCTCTGTGTGGCTGCTAGGCCTCTAGGCTAGTTTCCTGAATCAGAAGAGAAGCCAGGCATTTACAGTGCTTGAGGATTGGGATCGTAGTGCAAATCCACTGGTGTCGGTGGTCAGCTTATTGAGCCAGGATTTCCCAGGCACCACTCAATCCCAGCCTGTTACACTGGACCTTGTGGGGCTTAATAGCCTGCATTAGAACCAGGTGAGCGGACTTTCAGTATGAACGGTGGGGCCAAGGAGCACTGCTCCACCTAGCGGGCCTGGGTGGAAATGTGAGCTGTCAGGCTTCAGTGGGAACCCTGGTCCTGCCTGGATATGGGGGATTTATCCCACTCGGGGCTGAGTACCGCTTACAACCTGTTTTCTGGGTGACCACGCAACAAGGATAGAATCATTTCTTTAAAAACATAAGACCCTGCAGCCCGCGTGCTTCGTCTGTCCTCTTACCCTCACAACTGAGCTGGTCCTTGTCTTGAATGTGGGCTTGAAGCAGCCAGTAGCTGAATGTTCTCCGGTTGCCATGGAATCTGTGACGCCACTATGTTTTCTTCCCACTCCTCTGTGACCTCAGATGGAATCTGGGGTGCAGGCGCCATGTCACATAATCCAGTCTTCAAAGTTCATGTTGCCCAAGGCTTCACGAATCCCCTGGGGTGTGCAGCCAACTGACTTCTCCTACCAGAGCCTAGAAGCCACGCACCTTTCACAACCTAGCTGCCTAGAGCCTGCTCCTTCCCCTTTTATTAGAGGACTTCTCCCAAAAAAATGTGATTATCCTCACAATAGTGCTACAAAATTGTTTGTTGTTTGAGCTCACCACCAGTGAACTTTCAAAATATTAGATATTTAAATGTTAATTATGGTTGGAGGTATTTAGAGAAACCCAACTTCTATTGATACAGTAAATATATCAGGTTGGTGTAATTTTTCTGTAGTAAAAATCAAGGTTAATCTTTTGAAAAAACAATATGCTCACCTAGAAAGTAGAGCTGTCTGAATGCTATAGACTGGTGACTTTCCATTTCAGATTTCTGTGAAGGGGGAGAAAAGATGAACATCTAAGGTGACTTCAACGTTTAAAAAATGTTCTTTAGAATGTTTTCTTGTATGAATGATTATTTTCTAAGTATGACTTATTTTACTCTTATAAAAATGTTACTTGGACATCACATTTACTTAATTTCAATTGACAAGAGAGTCTAAGGCAATTATTTTACAATTGAAATCTAAAAGAAAAAAGTGATACAAATATATTTTCATATTTTGCCTACTTGTGATAAATATTAAAATTTTACTAGAGAGTTTTTTGATACTAATTTTTGTCTTTGAAACATTTTCTCTTAATAATAAAAATATATAAATTTTTACATAAAATAAAGGCAAAGAAAGGCACGATTGGTTAGAGTGTGTATACAAGCATAGTTCAGCATATGCAAAATTGAAGATAAAAAATGTTCACATAATTATTAGTTACAATAAAAATATTGAAAATAATTTGTAACTGTCAACCATGTTCAGCGCTTAAGAGTTAGAGCATATAAAAACAAAAACATTAAAATTCACTTAATGCAACATGAATTTTCATATATACATGAATATATAAAAAACAGTTTATAAAATGCTAATGTAAATGTAGACTATCCATGTTATGAAAAGTGCAAACCAAATGGACAGAGGGTTTCACAATGTTCTTCTCATGACACAGGTAAACTAGCCCAGGGGGTCAAATTTGATCAGTTAATGTGCCCTTAATTGCAGTTAGACATCATCAGGATTTCTGAGAGGTCTAAGAAAGCAGTATTGGAGAAGTAGCTATTTACAGATTGGGAGTTGAAACTGGCATGCAGATTTTAAACAGTGTGAGGAACTGCAGGGGACAAAAAATTAAAATAATTATTACAAATCCCCTGGGAAAAAAATGGGGTTCCTTACTTTTCCAAACTAATCACAGCAATTTGGTTCTCTATAAAATGGATTGGCATTCCTGTGATGGATCATTTGCCAATACGTTTTATACATTAATTTGCAGATGATAAATGCAAGATTACATAGAGAAAAGAAGAATAAAGCCCATAAAATGTCCTTAGTTTTTCTATATGACAGGAAAAAAGAAAGAAAAAAGTACATAATTTAGATGTTACTGAAGCATATTCAAATACTGTTTTTAAAAGGTTCTAGGCTATCTAGGAGTGCTGATCTGCTTCAAATAATAAGAAAAAATATTTTAATTCAGACTCTTTATAAATTGGTAATTTCTAATACTATACTTTATAATTTGTCATCAGCTTTCCAGAGCACTACAAAGATTTTTCTCAGTAAACTAAAAATGAAGATTGTTTATCTTGAAGTATTTAAGAAGAAATATCACTTTTAGAGTTGAAAAAGTATTTTAAAATATTTTTTGGTTATACTTAGTTGTATATGACAGCAGAATGCATTTAGATTCATTGTGGAAAAATAGTTTATTTCTTTGTTTTAGTTGTTAATGGACCTTTATTTGTTCATATGTGGTGCTGAGAATCAAATCCAGTGCCCACACATGCTAGACAAGCCCTCTACAACTGAGCTATAACCCCAACCTCTGAAAAAACTTTGTTGATAAATAATATCAAACTTAATAGAAAGATGACTCATAAGAAAAAAAAAGTGTAAAGTTAATTTCTATACTGCTACCAACTAAGATGATAAATAACAGGATAAAAATGTGTATTTTTTAGTGAAAAGTGTCAGGTCTGAAGCAAATCCATCATTTGGGCCCCCAACTAAACAAGCTGAAGTAAAGGCCTCCTATTAATACCTGACAGTTTGCACCCAGATATTTTATTGCCTATGATGATATGTGTCAAAATGATTTTCTATATTGTCTTGTAGCATAATTCCTATTTAGGCCAGAGTAAGTTTAAATATTAAACTTCAGTACTAAATATTAAACTGCAGAGCCTAGCACCTGTTAGAAGTACAATAAGTATTTGTAGAAAAAGTAAATATATTTTTGCACTTTTCAAACTATTTCAGTAACTTATTTACATCTGTGCTTTCATGCTTATCAGGGATGACATTTCATTTGATATCTAGGAACTACAAAGTAAGTTTAATTATCTTCATTTTACAAATGAGCAAAGTTCTGATTACAAAAAAGTCACAGTTAATAAGCAGCAACACCTTATTTTAAACTCTGATTGGAATTTATCTGAACTAAATTATCCAAGTTCTTACTTTGGCAGGGGCTAAAGTGTGTATTAATTACTGTTTTAATGTATTCAATGGTTATTGGTCTATACAAGGTTCTGTTTCTTTCCTGGTGCTTTAAATTTTTAATTTTTTCTAAAATTTATCCACTTTAACTGTGTTTTTACATTCTTCACATATACTTTATACTCTTTTATTTGTGCTCCTAACCACTATACTCATTGACTTGGATTGAACACTGGAGGAGAGTAGGCCTTGAATTTTCATTGTTAGTGTTTTTTTTTAATTTCCTGATTGGGTCTTTGCCTATCTTGTTGATATTTTCAAAAGATTTCCTTTTGGTTTTCTTAGTATTTTCTGATGTTTTAAAAGGCAACATTGATTTTTGCCCCTAACTTCTTATTTATGTACACTTAATTATCACAGTTCTGGATTAGCCTTTCTTTATTGGCATGTTTCTCAGTCTTTTTTATGGACTCTTTACTACAGCCCACAGTTTTTCCTTCAGAGAATGAGTATTTAATAGAAATGGTAGTGATAAAAGTACAAATTATAATGAATATAAGAGATTCTACAGGTGGTCCAGAAAGTAGCTAATGTTGGGGACACATGTCTAGCAGATGCTGCAAGCAGAGCTGGAGCCCAATGCGCCAGGTTGGACCCCATTTGTCAGTGGATTTTTATTTTCTTCCATTTTCTGTCCTTCGGCATCTAATATACAGGGAAGAAATGGACAGAGCAACCCTATAGCATCAGAAGGATGTTTGGGATGACTGACCTGAGATAACCTGGGGCAGCTTTTAGACACCAAGAGGAAAATCTGTTTGACAGAGAGGCACATCAGTTCCTGACTGAGGGAAGTGTGTTGTATGGGGGATTGGGTGATGGGAGGCAGGGGAGGGGGACCACAATAATTTTTACATTGCAGCATAGGTCGGACTTATGTCCTCAGCCTACTTTTCTCCATAACTGTACCTGGACTTGACAACTGTTTCCATTTTAGTCATCCCCAGCCAATGCTTCTTTTCTAAGAAAGCTGCTCTTCCCTGTTGCTCTATGTCAGTGAGAGTAGTGGTTAAGAATACAAACTAAATTTGAATCTGGTTCTACCACTTATTATTGTGTGATTTGGGTAAACTGGGCAATGTCTCTGTGCCTTTGTTTCTTCATCTTTACAACAGAAATACTGGTAGCATTAAATGAGAAGACATGATGAGTGGCCCAGACTGCTGGCATACAGGACAATCTGAATGCATATTAGCTATTTTTTTCTAAAACATTGCCAGTCCCATAGTCACTTAGTTTGCCTCTTCCTCATTTTTACTACCTATTTACTCCTCAAACCAAACTGAAGTTCTTCTCAAACTTGCCTATGAAATGTCTTCCAAATTGATTCGTATGGACACTGTCCCTTCAGTATTTGAAGGAGTGTGATAATTTTCTCTTATCTCATTTTCTTCCAATTTCTGTTGATTTCTTCCTTCATATGGATATCATGTCTGAAGGTATAACAGCAGATTAAAGTGGATCTATTCATGGCCCATGCCTCCTTTTCAGACTTCATCTATCACCATGTCTCTTCCTGAATATATTTTCCATGCCCTAACTAGCAATATCTATTAAGTCCTAAAATATACTTTTCTATCAAAATCCTGTCCCTTTTTCCAGCTCAGGTCAGGTAGCACTTCTTCTTCAGAATCTGTCCAGTCCCTGGATGCAAAAAACCACTCAGTCACTCAGTTTCTGCTCACTTTGTTTATTCTCCTGTTATTCACATGTTGCATATGTCTTACAATCCCTGCTGCAGAGCATTGCAAATATTTACTGGCTCAGATTTGTCAAACTAAAAATTCCAGCACACAGTCTCAAATATAAATTTGACTAGCTCCACCAGATTTCAACATGTATCTGTACCTACTGGGTGCATTTCAAATTTGATAAAAATCTGTTTGTAAAGTTGGAATGGTACACACATGTAAGCTCAAAAAGCCAAATTATTTAATTGAAGAAGACATTCCACTTTATTTGTAATTCTGCGTCCCTGACATTCAACACTTAGCACAGTGTTTTTGGCACCTTTACTAAAATATATCTCAATTTGAAAGCATACCTCTTCCAGAATAGCTAGTGCCTTTTCTCCTATTTTCAATTTCTATAATATATGCTGTAGCCTGCTATAATAATTGTACATGAATGAACAATGAATGTACATCAATGATCATGGTCAGAATCTCCTCAGCTCTGTCAGCTTTCACCCTCAGGATTCTAGCCTATCTTTGTAAAGATCACAAAATGAAACCTGCCAGCATCACTTAAAGTTTGTTGTAGGCCAAACATGTTTATTTTTTCCTTTGCCAGTACATTAATAGCATATGTGAAAAAGGTTTGTGATTTTGTTAGAATATTTTTGTAAATTTGGAAGGGACATAATCATAATCTGAATGCTGAAAATTCATCAGTTGCAATGTCTACCTTCAGAAAAATCTTTCTCTTCCCAAGTTTTCATGTTTATTATTTTAAAAATTGCTATTTTCATCAGGAAAAGACACATCAAGGAAAGAAAATTTTAGACCAATATCCTTGATGAATATGGATTCAAAGATCCTTAACAAAATACTGGGAAAACTTATCCAAAAACAGATTAAGAAAATTGTGCACCAAGATCAAGTGGGGCTCATCCGTGGAATGAAAGGATGGTTTAACATCCATAAATCAATGAACGTAATCCATCATGTCAATAGTCTTAAGGATAAGAGTCATATGGTTATTTCAATTGATGCAGAAAAAGTGTTTGACAAAATACAACACCAATTCATGCTCAAAATACTAGGACAAAAAGGGATAGTAGGAACATACCTGAATATTGTAAAGGCTATATATGCTAAGTCCATGGCCAACATCCATGAATAGATATATTCATAGAAAAACTGAAAACATTCCCTTTAAAAATGGGAAAAAGACAGGGATGTCCTCTTTCACCACTTCAATTCAACATTGTCCTCAAAACTCCAGCCACAGTCATTAGACAGACTAAAGAAATAAAAGGTATACGAATAGGAAAAGAGAAACTTAAGCTGTCACTACTTGCTGATGACATGATTCTGTAAAGGATCCAAAAAACTCCTCCAGAAAACTTCTAGACTTCATCAATGAATTAAGCAAAACAGTAGACTATAAAATCAAAACACATAAATCAAAAGCATTTTCATACACAAGCAATGAAACATCTGAAAGGGAAATGAGAAAAACAACTCCATTTGCAATAGCCTCAAAAGAAAACAAAAACTTGGAAATCAGTCTAAACAAAGAGGTAAAACATCTCTACAATGAAAACTACATAACATTGAAGAAAGAAATTGAGGAAGACCTTAGAAGATGGAAAGATCTCTCATGTTCTTGGATAGGCAGAATTAATATTGTCAAAATGGCCATACTACCAAAAGTGCTATAGAGATTCAATGCAATTCCAATTAAAATTCCAATGATGTACCTTACAGAAATAGAGCAATCAATTATAAAATTCATCTGGAAGAATAAGAAACCCAGAATAGCTAAAGCAATCCTTAATAGGAAGAGCGGAACAGGGGTTCTTGCAATACCAGAAATTCAACTATACTACAAAGCAACAGTAACAAAAACGGTATGATATTGGCACCAAAATAGACAGGTAGATCAATGGTACAAAATAGAGGACATGGACACAAACCCAAATAAATACAATTTTCTCATACTAGACAAAGGTGCCAAAAATATGCAATGGAGAATAGACAGCCTCTTCAACAAATGGTGCTGAGAAAACTGGAAATTCATATGCAGCAGAATGAATCTAAACCCCTATCTCTCACCCTGCACAAAGCTCAATTCAAAATGGATCAAGGACCTCAGAATCAGACCAGAGACTATTCATCTTACAGAAGAAAAAGTAGGTCCAACTCTTCAACATGTTGGCTTAGGATCAGACTTCCTTAAAGGACTCCCATAGCACAAGAAATAAAAGCAAGAATCAATAACTGGGACAGATTCAAACTCAACACTGTCTCTCAGCAAAGGAAACTATCAGCAATGTGAAGAGAGAACCTACAGAGTGGGAGAAAATCTTTTCCACTCATACTTCAGATAAAGCACAAATTTCCAGAATCTATAAAGAATTCAAAAAATTCTACACCAAAAATACAATTAATCCAATCAACAAATGGGCTAAGGAAATGAACAGACACTTCACAGAATAAGCTCTATAAGCAATCACAAGATATATAAAAAAATGTTCAACATCTCTAGTAATAAGAGAAATGCAAATCAAAACTACCCTAAGATTCCATCTCACCCCAATTAGAAAGGCGATTATCAAGAATACAAGCAACTATACATGTTGGCAAGGATGTGGGGAAAAAGGTACACTCATACATAGCTGGTTGGGTTGCAAATTAGTGCAGCCACTCTGGGGAGCATTGTGGATATTCCTTAGAAAGCTTGGAATGGAACCACCATTTGGCCCAGTTATCACACTCCTTGGCCTATACCCAAAGGACTTAAAATCAGCATGCTACAGAGATACAACCACATCAATGTTCACAGCTTCTCAATTCACAATAGCCAGACTGTGGAACCAACCTCGATGTCCTTCAATTGATGAATGGACAAAGAAACTGTGATATATATATATATATAATATATATATATATATATATCATGGAATATTACTCAGCTATAAATAATAATAAAATTATGGCATTTGCAGGCAAATGGATGAAATTAGAGAATATCATGCTAAGTGAAATAAGCCAATCTCAAAAAACCAAAGGATGAATGATCTCCCTGATAAGTGAATGATGACACATAATAGGGGGGTGGCAGGGGGAAAGAATGGAGGAAGGAGGGACTGTATAGAGGGAAAAGAGGGGTGGGAGGGATGGGGAAGGAACAAATAACAGAATGAATTAAACACCATTACTCTATGTAAATGTATGATTACATAAATTGTATGCCTCTACTTCATGTACAAACAGAAACAACATGTATTCCATTCATTTACAATAAAATTAAATTACTAAAAAAAAAAGTAAATAAATTTTTCTCCTCCAAAAAAATTGCTATGCTCAACTATCCTTTTCTTTGGGAGGGTAATATTATTTTAAACAGTGAATAATTGTTTTTGCTTAGTTTCATCATCCAATCAGAAAAAGAGAGTCCACGACCATATAACAAGTCAGCCTTCCAGACTGGGTTGTATTATTTTTTGGGTGTCCTGTCTTTTGAATGTCACCAAGAGAAAAAGCAGGTCTACTTGGTGAAATTAAAATTGAAACTCTCAAGCAAGTAGCTTTTAAATACAGTAATAAAGTCAGGTAAAATGGAACTGGGCTGTAATCTTAGTAACTCAGGGTTGGGACAAGAGGATCACAAATTTTAGGCCAACCTCAGCAACTTAACAAGACCCTGTCTGAAAATATAAAGGGTTGAGGATGCAACTCAGGGGTGGAGTTCCCTGGGCCAAGCACCAGCACCTCCCCTCACCACACACAATGGAATTTTTTATTCAAATTTCTAAATATAAACTAGGAACCACTGACCTTCAGACATTCTCAAAATATCATCCCTGGACCAAGAGTATTATTAGGCATTTGAATGAAATGTTTATGTCAGACCCTATCTAAGACCTAAGAACTCAGAAATCTTTAACACACCATCCAGGTGACTGGATGCTGATTTTCAGAACTACTGGGTATAAAAATCCCAACTCCCAGAAATCCAGATAATGTATAGTACAACCATGATCATGAACAATACTTATTGTTGGTAATACTGGATGAGAAAATTACCTAGTTCCAGTCATTCCCCATGACTGTCCCAGGATGTCACCAAGACATATTACAATCATGTGTCAGAATTCTCAATAAGGAGGGAAAAGAGAGGCTGTTGCTTACACATACTTGCTGAATTCCACAGAAGCTCTGAGTCCTGCCCCCAGGAGCTCACTGTAGCCACATGAGTCCTTTCTGTTCTACTCATTCCCAGAGTTCTTCTGTTCAAACCGTGACCATTTCAGACAATGAGGTCTTTTATCTGCCACCAAAAGATTAGAATGCTAAGGCTAAAGCTTTTTTAATGTACTAGATTTGCTCATTGCTTATTTTACTTACAATTAGTAGTTTTTGGTTCCCACCTAAGTTAAAATGGTTAAAAATCAATGTGTTACTGTGTGTAACTAAAGCTTGATTTCATGTGATAGGAATAAGAGTCAGGGGTAAAAAGAAACCCAGTTGCTTCCAGGACAAAGTCACATCATGATACCCTAAGGCCAGTAGAAAGTCAGAGAAGCAAGATAGGAATTAGAATCACTTTAGTTTACCATTCTTCCAATGAGACCCTAAGTCTCATCATGTACATCAGGCTTCTGGAACAGAGATGGTTCTTGGCATATGTAAGTTTGACAAGAGAAATGACCAACTCAAAAGGTAAACAGCTTTTCTCATGCTTTCTCTCTCCTACTCATTTTCTTTCTCCTCCTCACTTTTCACACTCTTTCTTGTTTGCGCCCTTTCTCTTTTTCTCTCATTTTCTCTCTTACCCTTCAGGGAGACACTCTGTTTGCTTAATAAGCCCCCTTATGTCAATTCCCATGTCTGGCATGGTTTTTGGGGTTTTCTTACAAATTGGAATTGCATTGAATTTATATAGCACTTTTGGTAATATGGCCATTTTGACAATATTAATTCTGCCTGTCCAAGAACATAGGAGCTCTTTCCATAAGGTTTTCTTTAATTTATTTCTTTAGTGTTCTGTAGTTCTCATTGTAGAGGCCTTCACCTCTTTTGTTAGATTGATTCCCAAGTATTTTATTTTTTTCGAGGTTATTGTGAATGGAGTAGTTTTCAAAACTTCTCTTTCTGAGGATTTATCACTTATGAAACAAAATGCATTAGATTTATGAGCATTGACCTTATATCCTGCTACTTTACTGAATTCACTTGTGAATTCTTGAAGTCTTCTGGTGGAATTTCCTGGTTCTTCTAAATATATAATCATGTCATCAGCAAATAGGGAGAGTTTGAGTTCTTCTTTTCCTATTCATATCTCTTTAATTTCTTTTGTCTGCCTAATTGCTTGGCTAGAGTTTCAAGGACAATGTTGAATAGAAGTGGTGAAAGAGGGCATCCCTGCCTTTTTTCAGTTTTGGTGGGGAGTGCTTTCAGGTTTCCACCATTTAGAATGATATGGGCCATGGACTTAGCATAGATGGCCTTTATAATTTTAAGAAAAGTTTCTACTATTCCTATTTTTCTAGTGTTTTGAGCATGAAGGGGTGCTATATTTTATCAAATGTATTTTTTTTGCATCTAACAAAATAATCATGTGATTCTTGACTTAAAGTCTTTAGATATGGTGAATTACATTTATTAATTTCCATATGTTGAACCAACCTTGCATCCCTTGGATAAAACCCACTTAATTGTGGTGCACTAGCTTTTGTGTCCCATTCTTGATAATTCCCTCAGCCCTTCTAGTGTACAAATTCTCTCTTCAGGTATCTCATTTAATAAGCTTAATCTCTTTTAAATTTTTCAATTATTGTATTTTTACTTCAAGAAGTTTGATCCTTTTCCAAATATGTGTGGTTTTCCAAATATTAGTGATTCTTACTTCAGAAACTCTCATGTTTTCATTTTGTCATCCATGTCTTAATCTGCTGGATTTTGCAGGGGCCTCATCTGGCTTTTTGTTACTTAGGCTATGTGGATGCCTTTTCTCTTCAAGTAGAATTCTCTACACTTAAAGACTGTGGTTGATATAAGTAGCATATATTAGAGAATCTTTAAGACAGCTAATGAAGTCAAAATTGGGGACAGGCAGTTAGAGTAGCAATAAGGGATCAGGTCAGATTGAGGAAATGGAGGTCATGAAAGCCATGTGCCTCTGGAAGTTGGAGACTGCCCTAGGAGAATAAAATGTCAAGGACCTGCAGAACTCATTGATAACCAAATTTACCTGCCCTTGTCAGGGACTACAGACAAGAAGATGCCCTTATCTGCCTGAATCACCTTGGCCCTCCCCCTGCCTATCACTTATCTCTTATGCAAAACCAGGCCTAGTCAAGTAGGCAGGAAGAAAAGAGATCAGGGGGAAGAAACAGGAGAATAAAACCTATTAAAAGGACAAGATTTTCTCATCCTATGGATTTCACTTTTGGGTCCCCTTCTACCACCAGGGAGAAGTCTGCTTTTACTTTTCTTTAAGAAAGCTTAATTTCTACTCTTAAAAGAGTAGGTAAACAGGCTTGATCTTTTTTTAAAACTTACCTTTTTTGACATCTCTTTATGAGTTCTTTGTCATCTGATAATTTAGAGAGTCACTGATAATTGCTGATATCATTTGTACTCCAGCCAACAAGCTAGATGCTAGGAGACACCATGGGGAACAGAACACAGTTTCAGTCTTGAGGGCCCACAGTCTACTGAAGTTTGCCAGATTAACAGTCAAAATTCTAAGTGCTAAATGGCATTGGAGCCAAAGAACTGCAACTAGCTTGAAGTGAATCACAATGGGGATACAGGATGCAGGGTGGACGAGACAAGGGTAGAATCAGGCAGGGGGAGTTTGCACTATGTCTACCCCTTTTTTATTTCTGTCCTTTGGATTTGTCCTACCTAAACTCACATATCTAAACAATAACAACAGGTGGGTGAGTAACAGTTTTTAGTAAGAAAGAAAAAATTTACAAATATCCACATGATAGTAAAACTGCAGCAAAATTCTAGCATGAAAGTGAATAATAATTTTCTCCTAATTCAGAAGGTTCTGCAAGATAAAGAAAGTAAGTCTTCATTTTTTTTTAACCCAATTCCCTGGATGCTCTTTTTCTTTTGATTTTTTTTTAAATCACAGAATAAGAAGAACTGGATTATAATTTACAAGTATGCAGGTGACTTTTGTATCCCAGTAGGGGAAATCTGTTGCTATTTTTACTTTTGAATTTATTTCAAGTAAATCAGTACATTGAGTAACTGGATTATCATATCATGTTTCTTCTTAAGTTTCATACTTCCTTAAAATTTTTTTCAATTTTCATAGTCAAATTAAAATATACAAAACATTTCAAGAACTAATTGTTGCACTTTTGGAGAGTTGACATAAGTACACCATTTCTGCCTCAAAAAATATCTCCTCTAAAATGGTTTGCAGTGTCATCCCTATGAACACCCTTTGTAAACTTAATACTTTTGCCAAATATGAGACAGAAGCCACCATCTTAAGTCTCTGCAGAATTGAGAGAAAGGGTGTCCCTTAGAAGTTCTATGTTTACAAGTTCATTACCAAACACTCACCTGGAACAGAGTATTTGGCCCTTTCAGTATGCACAACTCAGTGAAGCAACAGGACTAAGTGTGCTCCCAAAATGTAAGTTAGAGTACAGTGGACTAGGGGTAAGAAGCAATCCATTTGGTTCCTGGGAAATGTGATGGGTTGACAGATCTGGTTCCATGAGAATGTTACAGGCCAGACTATGAGGGAATTGACAAAACAGACTCCATTTTGCTCTGAGACTCCACATTATGTAGGAAATAAGTTTCTCCCATGGGAACACCCCACCTCTGTACCCATCATTAGTTACTTAGTGTGACATGATTAACAATATAAAATGACAATTCTTATGTAATGAAAATTGCTCTCCTTTGATCCCTATTGCTCTTAACCAGTGTACCATGTAAATGGTGATTGTGTGGATAGTAGCAACCATTCTTTATTTTGTACATAGGTAAGGGTCATTTTGACCCACTTCCCCCTATGTTGATGATCTCACAATGTTAGTTTGTAATTTTGAATCATAGCAACAGACATTTATGATTGATGTCATTTTTGTTATAAGAACCCCAAAAACATCTGGTTGGGGTTGTTCTCCTAATAGCCATTTTTTGGGAGGCATTGTGAGAGATAGTCAGCCGACCGGTTTTAATAAAGACTCTCAAATTTGAACTTCTCAGTGGTGATTGATCTGTTCTTAAATTGTACCCCATAACAGGAATTAAAGGACATAGTTATTGATAGAGGTTCACCTGACTCTAGTGTGATCAACAGAGCAGCACAGTGGTTATGTTCCCTACTGTGGATCAAGAAGAAAATCCCACCATCTTAGGTTCCAACCATAGTATGTTACTTATTTCTGCAAAATTTAAACAGCTTTAATTGTCTTTTATATTAATACTTATCAATGTATAAAAGAAAAATGTATTGATATTCTGGTGGAAAGCTCATTTATAGCAACTTCTGTCCAAAAGATCTCAACTTGCTCCCCCTTCTAAATTAAAGAAAGATAAGTGTACTGACAAAATGGGATCCCAGGAAGGGGTGTTCTTTCCTTCTTTCTTTCTTTCTTTCTTTCTTTCTTTCTTTCTTTCTTTCTTTCTTTCTTTCTTTCTTTTTGTAATTGTTTTTCTGAAGTGGACTCTCTACTTAGGTTATAAATACACAAACACAAGTACACACTTTAAAATTTTTTCTTCACACCTTCCATTATTGACCATCACTGTAATAGCTTAGAATCTGCTGTTAAAATACCCTGTCACAGCATCTTAAAAAATCCCAGTCAATCCCAAACAATCTCTGAATGTGGAATTGGTGAGAATTCAGCACCCTGGCAATGATGAAGGTTATATGTGGGGATTCTTTTCAGCTTGGATGTAGAGCTAACACTCTTGAGTCTCCCAGGAGAGTGCCATGCTGTCATTTGCTTTCATACAGGCAGCAAAAGTCCTGGCCCACAATCCAGAAAGCAGACAAGAAACAGGCTTATCTGACTGTTAAATCTGCAAGGTTTTTTTCACAGCAGAGGCAAACTCCCCAGTCCAGGGTGGATTTGCAGCTCTGGTGACTAGGAGTCCCTCTGTGGATTGTGGTGTCAATACAGTGCTCCATGGAAGAACCACAGAAAAGGTGCCAGCATTTCAGACTTCATTATTCTGACCACCAACATGTTATTTTCCCCTAGGATTAGTCTCAGCAGTTCCATTAATTATCAAGAGCATTTGGGCTTAAACCTGAAATGATCGATCTACTCTGCTCAGTGGAACAGAAAGAAACATCTAAATCTCTTTGAAACATGAAATGCTGGAAGGTAAACAATTTTACACCAAATCATTTGACTCTGGCATTTCCTACATATTTAATGACCTACAAAGTTACTAGGGTAAATATATATTTTTAATAAGCTCCTCATTTGTTTCAGGCAAGGCAATTTTGCATGTATGCCAGGACCATCTGGCCTAAATCTTGAGAATTTACTGTTCAGCATGAACTGTGCCAGTGTTCCAATCTCAAAACTGAACTTACCAGCTAGGAAACATCAAGCAAGCTACCTAACTTCTCTGAGACTCAATTTTGACATCTGTAAAATGGGGAGAATAAACCATACCTACATTACAGTATTGCTTGGCAGATTAAATTGGATGACCCATCTAAACCCTGTAGAAGTGTCCAGCACACAGAAATGTTGAACAAGTTGTAGCAGCTACTCTCACACCTAGTGCTTTGTAAATGTGATCAAATGAATAAATGAATCAGTAATTAAAAGTGGACCTTACTAACTGTATTTCATCTATTTATGGATGAGACTCTCAATTGTATATTGAGAAGTACTTAATGCTCTGAAGCAGATGGACAAAACTGAATTAGCTGTACTTTCAGGCTCAAATCCACAGGCTCAGGTGACCCAAGATCTAATATTTGCATGCTACTTCAGAGCCAGGTTCCAACCATAGTATGTTACATTAACATTTAATAACCAGGGTATTTGGGGTCTCCTGATTCATCCATCAGTGAAGTCTTCTCAAAGTCTAAAATGATAGTTCTCAGCCTGACAGGGTGGTGCACATGCTGGAAATCTCAACAACCTAGGAGACTGAGGCAGAAGGATAACAAGATTAAGGCCAACCTCTGTAATTCAGCATTGCCCTAAGCAATTAGTGAAACCCTCTCTCAATACTACCACTAGTACAACAACAACAACAACTAATAATAATAATAATAATAATAATAATAATAATAATAAACAAGGGATGTAACTTTCAGTGGTAAAGTGACCTGGGTTTAATGCCCAGTATCAAAATAAGGGACAGTTTTCAAAAGCAGAAAATAGCTAACTTTCTCTCAAACAAGATCAGAAATACACACCTATTCCTTTCTAATCCTTGAGGTGATAATTAAGATTTAGGATTCAGATTTCCATTGTCTAAAATCTGTACCTACAACTGTCTGGACAAAAGAAGCTGCACATTGCTGTCCAAGGGATAAATACCTCAGAATCCACTGCCTTGTGCAATATGTTTGAAATGCCTTCTATGATATACATCATAGAAGTATATCATGCTAAGTGAGATAAACCAATCTCAAAAAACCAAAGGATGAATGATCTCCCTGATAAGCGGATAATGACACATAATGGTTGTGAGGGGGGCAAGAATGGAGGAAGAAGGAACTGTATAGAGGGAAAAGAGGGCTGGGAGGGGTGAGGGAGGGAAAATAACAGAATGAATCAAACACCATTACCCAAATAAACATTGTGAAATGACATCTCCCACTTCTCCTACACATCTCTGTTCTCCGTAAGGACCCTGTACCCTTAAAGATCTACTTGGTTACTTTTTAAAGGAAAGTTCCTAAAAATCCTGCACTGAGTAATCACTGGAAGAGTGTGAGCTTTTATAACCTCTCCCCGTAGGCTTGGGGAGCCAGGCAGACAAGACTTAGGGAAAGTGCTAAAGAAAGGAGTCACAAGCAATTCCCATGCTTTTGCTTTCTCTTTCTCTACCTATAATGCTTGTTTAAACAAGTGGACAGAGGGGGCTCCTGATCCTGCAGGCTGTTGGGGAAGGAAGCACCTGAACATTTATTTGCAAATGGAAGGACCCTCACTTGGAACTCACTTTTTATCTCCACACAAATTTCTACTTAATACTTAGTCAACTAAAACATCCACACATTGGCCAAACAAGGTGAGTTGGCCTTGTCCGAATGTGCCCATGCCTCTTTGCCAGGATCAAGTCCTGCAATGCTGTCTTCCCTACTCCTACCTCACTTTGCCCATCAAAATGCCACCTCCTCAAAGGAGACATTCATCATCTTCCTCAAACAGATGGAATTTCTCTCCCTGTTGAGTCTTTAGAACACAGTGTAAACAGTTTTTTCCCTTAACATTGAGCATATTCCACATCATCTTATGGTAATTTGCATAACTTTCTGTTACCTCTTTTGTAGTCTTTATTCTCCTATAGTACCCAGCACTCAATACTTGATTGACTGAGTCCATACACAACTCTGGGTGTGTCCCATACTCTCCCCCC
Organism: Sciurus niger; assembly: GCA_020740815.1. Lineage (NCBI taxonomy): Eukaryota > Metazoa > Chordata > Mammalia > Rodentia > Sciuridae > Sciurus > Sciurus niger. The sequence continues at coordinate 114,727 of JAHUXG010021865.1, forward strand.
ACTCTTCACTGGCTTCTTCACTTCCAATGCCCATATTCAAACTTGAACTAATCATCATCTTTCTACATCCACTGTTTCTTAAAACTTTATTTTTTGTCAACTGTATCATTTATTTCCTCCATGAACACTGAGGGTACAAGTATGTTTTAGGTGCCACAAACAAAGTTAAAACAAGGTGGGATCACTGAGCTTATGACTCTGTCCACCACCCCATGTCCCAGTTGACATGATGCATAATGTCATGGCCTCTGAACTTTCCTGAAATTTCTACTCCTGGGTATCCCCTCATTTCCATTCCTTCTATACTGAGCCCCTATCACTTTACAGAAGGTATTCTACACAGCTACCTAACCCAGTTCACCTGCCTCAGGTTCCCCTTTCCCATCAGTTCTGTACACTGCCACCAAATCATTACCTTAAAACAGCATATTCATTCACAAGTCACAGTTTCAGGGAGAGAAAAAAATGACAGCATCCTTAACCTCAGTTCTATATTCCCCATTAATCTGGTTTTAGATAGTCTATATCTTCCCTTTGTGATCATCAGTTTACTTGTATCCTGAGCTCATCTAACATACACAGAGAACCATAGAATTACAAATTACCAGTCTTCAACAACTCATCCCACAACTTTCATGACCACCCACCCTGGTCAGTTTCCCTGGACTGGAGGTCCTCTGAGTGACTGTATCCACTTCCATGGTTTTAACTGTCCCTCACATGTTGATGATCCCCTAACTTCTCTTCAGCCCCAAGCTCTTCTTCTCTCCAGCTCCAGCTGGATACTTACACCCAAATATCCTACAGCCTCCTCAAAGTCAACATGGTCCCAAATGAACTCTATCTCTCACCCATGTGCTTACTCTGTCCTTCACCCTCTTCATACACAACTTCCTCTTTTTCCCAACCACAAGTTAGTCCCCTTGTCCTGTTGATGGCATTCCCTGAGTCCCTCTGATACATCTTCTCTGACCCTGTCCCACTGTGAACAGGTTTACATCCTCACTGCCTTTCACCTGGAACATTATGATAGATACTAACTGGATTTAGACTCCCCTTTCTCAATCCGTGATGTGATTTCAAAAACAGTAAAGATTGTGTCCCTTAGATGCTGACTACTGCCTTGTCTCTGACCACTTCTTTCCCTTGACCTCTAACACTCATGTACTATCTTCACTGTAGCATAAAACTATCACAAAATATTTGCCCTGTGGATGCTCACATTCACATATAATCCTCACTTGACGTCTTTTTTAAAAATAGCATTTATTTTTTTCAAAAATTTAATATGTAAATTACAGAAAAATTAAAAATGCAAACAAAGAACAAAGTTATTCATTTGCAAGCAGCTTAGTTGAACATGCATTCTAGGTCATGAGTATGCATACACAACATCCCATTTTTTGTGATTGAGATCATTGTGAGTATCATGCTTTTCCACACATGAATATTCAACAAAACAAAATTAAAAACTTACCCCATTTAACCACTTACACTCACATAATATTGTTACTCTGACCCACAGTCTCACATAATGCTCCTCACTCTGGCCTCTGACACTCACAGAATGTTCACATTTAGCCTCTGTTACTAACAAAATATTCTCACTTGGTCTCTAACTCTCACATAATATCCTCACTGTGGAACCTGACACTCACTAATACACTCACTGTGAATGAAGAAACTAATTTTTCCCTTGCTGTGACTGCTCACACTCACATAATATACTTAGTATGCACTATGTCCTTTAGTATTAACATAATATTCATACATTAGCATTTATAACTAATATAGTAGTTGCCCTATGATTTTAATACTAAAATATTATCAATCATTTTGCATACAAAATTGTTTCCCTGAGTCCTTTCAAATTTATGTAATATGGAATAGGTCTTCTGAAACTAATATAAAAACTATTCTTTTGGGCTAGGTTTTGAATTATTGTTAGGGAACTTGCCTAGCACATTTGAGGCACTGGATTCAGTCCTCAGCAACACACACACACACAAAATGTCCCTTGGTCTTTCAATACCAACATTGTATTCATACTATAACATCAAAACTGCTGTAATCACTGACCTCTGCCTGTTCATACTAAAATACTTTCCATTCTCTAAAATATAAAAATAATAGAATAGCTCACTGGTTTTGGACTCTTAATATGAATATGATAAATTTGTTGTACCCTCTAAAACTAAGAGTTGCCATGTGGTCTTTAATGCTAAAGATATATTCTTACTAATCCATATTTAACTAATATAGTAGATTCCCTGGGACCTTAAAGATGATTTTAATATCCATAGTGGCCATCTAATGTTCATCTAATATTCTTTACATAACATCTAAAACTAGTAAACAGGTTCTCTATAGCATTTAGTATTAGCAAAATATTTATATCATAAACTTTATGCTAATGAGATATCTGCATTGTGGCCATCGAACTAAGAATATTCATGAGATACTATTAAATTAATGTATTGACTTTCATGTTGATTTTAGTCCTAACATGATTTGCATACTTGAAATTCTAAAAGTGACATAAATATTTATGTATGGCCCTTAATACTAATATGATATCTATAGCATAACATTTTAAACTGTTATAATATCTGTCCTGTGTCCTTTAATATTAATGCATTATTCATACTATAGCAAGTATAACAAATATAATTGCCTGATGTTTTAATACTATTACATAAACCACAGTACTGCATTTAATATAAACAAAATAGTTTCCATACATCTAGGATATTCTTAGAAGATGAGTGTGCTAGCATCCATACAAATATAGTAGCTTCCCTATAGTCTTTTATACAAAAATAATATCCAGGATGAAATATCTCATGATAATACAATATCTGCACTTAGCTCTTAATAGTAATGTAATACCCATACAATAGAATCCAAAACTGATGTAATTTCTATTCTGTGGACTGTAGTTCTAAGATGGAATCCATACTAGAGCATCTAAAGAGTGCCTCCCCTTGCCATAGACCTGCAAATATCTTCTTGTGCAATGTAGAAAGGTCCCAATGTCTCTTTCCATAGTATAATATGGTTACATTACAAGGGATCCCAAACACCACAGCATCCTGGTGCCCAAGGACTCTAGCTCCCTCCTCTCTTAATGAATCTACTTTAGCATCTTGTTTCAAAGAAACAGAAATCAGCAGGGGTCATCAGATTTCATTTCTAAGGTGGAGTCATGGGATGTCTTGTTTTTGTCTGCTTCCATATTCTCAGTGTAGAAAGCACTGCTTGGATTCTATAGCTTTGTGGAAAAACTTGGTGTGGCAGCTCACAGAGGCCTTGAGACACCTTCAAGTGGCAAGGAACTGGAACTACTGTGATTCAGTTCTAAGTGCCTGAGATAGTTGAAAATACTTGGGTTATAAAATGTACTGATTCACAAATTATATCAAGAAGAAAGGATGGTGTAAAATGGCCAAAGAGTTTGTTCAATATCATGGTCATAACAATGGGAAAGGACTTCATTTTCTCCATGTCTTTAGGGAAAGGCTATGTTTCTTCTCTCAGGTGGCAGCCAGCCACTTCTTTATTGGGGTGGGTACTGGGGATTGAACTCAGGGGCAATAAACCACTGAGCCAGATCCTGAACCCTATTTGCATTTTATTGAGAGACAGATTCTCAAAGAATTGCTTACCACCTTGCCATTTCAAAGGCTGGCTTTAAAATTGGGATCCTCCTACCTCAGCCTCCCAAGCTTCTGGGATTATAGGAATATTCTACCACATGCTGCACCTGCAAGCCACTTCCTATTGCTTTATGTGTAGTTGAAGATAGATAGTGTCCTCCTATGATTTCAACTAAAATTTGGAAACAAGGCCCATTTCAGAAGGCAATATTGATTCAATAGCTAAGGCTACTGGAACAGAGAGAAGAACAAACAATTCAGTTTGAGGACTGGAAAGGGAAAAGGAGACTTCTCACTGCAAGGAACAATTACTAAGAAAATGCATCTTCACTGAGCTGCCTGTTTTCACTGTTGAATGGAACACAAGGAGGTGATATCTTTCCCTTCCCCTAAGAAACTTCAGGAATTACCTACCCATCCCAGGACATTCAAAACAATCTTCCTTGTGTGCACATAACTAATTTGCTGTTCATTACCTTCTCACCAAAATTGATAGGCAGATGATAGACATCTGGCCTAAAAAAGACATGAAAATCCACACCCATATACACAATCACTGCTGTGGGATGGCTCCCAAAACAGGGCATTGCTAACTGCTTCAACATTCCTTGAAATTTACTGCAGAATGACAAAAATTGGGGGATCACCAAAATAATTAACTGTAATCCTGAATGGTGCTTGACTTCATGCACCTCCAATAAATTTTAAAACAGTACATCATCCCTGATTTTTAAACTGATAGAAGTCAAAGACATAAAAATTTCTCTCCTTTTATCTCCTGCTCCTAAATTCATTCATCTTATAGTATTAGACCAAAGTTAAATCAGTTTCCATGTTACTATACACAACAGTTAGGCTAACAAGTGCAGTGGGTGATAGTTTCTCTTTGTTGGGCACTCCTGAAAAAAGTGCCTCAAAATTCCCATCCTGGAATTTTTTTACTTACTATCCAAAACAGGAGAAAATAAGAACTCACAGAAAGGGGGTGATGAGTTCTGTTTCCAGTGGGTTTAATTCAGAAGGTGACAGATTTACACTCTTAACAAATAAGCCACATGAACAAGTATATCATTAAAGTCAACCTGAATGCTCATTCCCTGCCTCAAATACATATTTCTACAAATATTCTCAATAAGAATCTGTACCAAATCAGCCCTGTGCAGACCTTTACACTCTAAAGGACAACATCACTAGTTCTAAGCACTGAGGCACCAAACTCCAAGGGTTTTACTATTCCCTGTGTGACTCTAGAATCTAAGACAAAGGTGTAATGTTCCAAAATCAGAAAAACACAAGAACAAATATATTTTTAAAACACTGATTTCCTCACAGCTAGACCCATCTAGACAAAATAATACATTTTTAAAGATATATTCATGGCCACAGTTTCCCTGCTGAAATCCAAATTAAACAAAAGCAATGTTTAAAGACACAGTATGGAACCCAGGGCAGTGAATGAAAACACAAGATTGTGAAAACCTAGAAACAATGCCCACAGACATTACCTTCTAGCCTCAGGTTACCAAGGTGCAGTAAGTCAGTATAGGCTACATCTGTCTCTCCTCTGGTCCTTGCATCTGTACTCATGCACTCAGGATATGGTGATCCTGAAAAAAATGCTGGAACTTTGATCCTATTTGGTTGGTCTCAGGTGAAAGACCGCAGTTCAGATTTGAAGGGTCAACCCCAAGTTGCATGGAACCCTGTGTATGACTGAGGAATGGTTCCATGCAATTAATTGCTCTATTGGTGATGGGATCCTCCCAGAGAAGCAGGACATAGACCATCCTTTTTATGGTTTGATTGGCTACCTCCTATTCTATCAGTTATTGGGAATGTTTGGGTCCTTTTGTTTCTTGTGGAGTCTTCTGGGAATGTGTACCCTGGCTTCCAGGCAGTGTTCTTTTTCTTATCTCTCTGATTGCTCCCAGATGAGGCTCACTAGGATCAGTCCTGGACAGGAGGAAATTCTCTAACATTTGCAGATGTATTGTCTTCTTCTTCATGGGCCCTCCACAGAGCCAGCTGTGGCTCCACTCCAGCCCAGGACTCTAATGATGACTCAGAACTGAAGTCATGAGGGTCCAGTCTATGCTGTAGCACTGGTACCAGAACCCCATTCTGGTCATGTGCTTGGGCCACAGGTGCTGACCACATACTCACGTGGGGAACCAGTTGACCTTTATTTTCTCCATGAAGTACTTCTTGAAGCATGGAAACCAGATCCCCTCTGAGGTGCACAGTATCTTCAGGAGAGAGGTGGATGCTTCTGTAGATAGCAGAACAATGTGGCTCTCAGAAAAGAAAAGTGAACCATCTATAGCAGGATACATGTATAGGGATACATCATTTACATCACTGTGGACATTGTACAGACTTGTGATGTCAGTTTTCATTGCTTGCCAATAGTGAGAAGAGTAAAAACATCTTGGCATAACATCCTCACCCACATTTGTAAGCCTACTATTTTATCTTCATTAATTACACACCATGCTTTTCTAATAATGGAAAGCTGCACAAGTAGCATTTATGTTCAAATGAAATCCATTTTCATGATAATTTTTAAATGGAATATGTGTAGCTAGTGTTTTCTAACTTTATGGAGTGAAGTAAATGGAGACACAAAATAAAACTCATACCAAAAATAACCCATTATTGTCCAAAACTAAAATTTAAGAAAACTAAATATATTCCAGGATGAAAAACAAAAAATTTATGTGATCTTCGACTTAGTGTTGGGTGTGCTTGTGGGTGTGTATTGGGGATCAAACACCTGGCCTCACACATAATGGATCATCTTTCTAAGACAGAGTGACATATCTGTCCCTTGGTCGTTAGTTTTAACACTTTCTACCTAAACTCAATAGGCAGAAGAAATATACAAATAACATGGACTTAAAAAATTAACATTTTTTTCCAACTGAAGTGTTTCAAACCTATGAGGACAATTGCACAAAAATCTGAGGATTGCAAATTTGAGATCAGCCTTAAGGAGACACTGTCTCAAGTACAAATACCAAAACAAGAACAAAAAAAGAGCTAGGGATGTGACTCAGTGATTACTCATCCTTGGGTTCAATCTCCAATGCCCAAAAGTAGATGTCTGAATAGACACCTGAACAAGAAAGAATAAAATCAGAAAATAGTTATACTTGATGATGTTCACTATCTTATCATGTTAGAAAATCATAAATTTAAACAATAGTGAGGTAGCTTGGCACTGCAATTAGCACCAGTAAACTCTAAGAAATCATTACACTGAAAAAGTAGGATATGGAACACCAGTATTTTCAGGCATTGCTGGAAAGACACATGATGCAGCCACTTTTGAAGGTGGTGTGCCAGTACCTTCGAAGGCAAAACAAATTTAATCTATGACCCAACTGTGTGCCTATAATTAATCTGCATTTGGAAATGTTCTCTGAAAAAGCATGCCTAGCCAAAACTACTATGCAATTATGCATATCATAACTATGATGCTGGCTGATTAGACAAAATATCCAAATACCTTTCTGTAGCTGAATGCACAACCAATCCACAATAGAAAGAAATAAACCACAAAGTTACACAGAAACACAGATGCATCCTACCTATTATGCTGCTAAGTGCAATAAAACCAACTGAAGAGACAACATGCTGTATGGTCCAACTTTGATGACATTCTAGAAGAGACAAAATTATGGTCAGAGGAAAAGGGGCACAGGATGAGGCCAGTACGGTCCCCAGTGCAACAGAAACTGCCCACATTGAGTTGGGGTGCAACACTTTTCTTATGCTTGCTTGTGTACAACAATTCAAAAACTCTGTGACCACTTCTTGTACAGACATTTGTGAAGACTTAATCATTTAGGCCTGATGGGTAGTAATTCAATCTCCACCTTCTTTCATCAACTTAAATGGGGAACAGAAAGTTCTAAGATTATCATCAGGGCTTGATCTTCCTCATGATCACCCTCAATCCTGAAGCTATATTACAGAGCAAACAAGAGCCCTTATTAGAGCAAAAGACCTTCCTATCACCCCAAATATTCTGCAAGATATAGGAGCCACTTGTGAGGAATAACAGGTTGGAGCTGATTCCTCAATAACAAATGGTCAGGGTAGATTATTTGATATCAACTTGATGGGATAGATTCATCAATATTGGTGTAGATTCAGCAATAATGACACTTTGGGGTAGATTCAGCAATATTAATTTATCATGGTAGTTTCCTCAATATTGACCTATTTGGGTAGGTTCATAGATATTGAATCTTCAGAGTAGATTGGTTGATATAGACTCGACAGTGTAAATTTGCCAATACTGACCTATCATGGAGCGCATCCAAGAAAAGAATAAGAAGTCAACAACAAAATGACCTAACACTACATCTCAAAGCCTTACAAAAAGAAGAGAAAACCAACACCAAAAGTAGTAGAAGACAGGAAATAATTAAAATCAGAGTTGAAATCATTGAAATTGAAAGTAAAGGAACAATTCAAAAATGTTGACAAAACAAAAAGGTGGTTCTTTGAAAAAGTAAACATATAGATAAACATTTAGCCATAGTAATGAAGAGAAGGAGTTAGAAAATTTAAATTACAAACTTCACGATGAAAAAGGAAATATCACAACAAACACCATTGAAATAGATAACATAATTAGAAGCAACTTTGAAAATCTATACTCCAGCAAAATAGCAAATTTCAAAGACATCAAAAAATTTTTTGAGACATATGATCCTCCCATATTGAATCGAGAGGACATATACAATTTAAACTGATCAATTTCAAGCAATGAAATAGAAGAAGTCATCAAAAAGCTTACAAAGAAAAGCCTAGAATCAGACAGGTTCTCAACTGAGTTGTACAAGACCTTCAAAGAAGAACTTATACCAATATTCCTTAAAGTATTCCATGAAATATGGAGGAAATTATTCCAAATTTATTCTAGGAAGCCAGTATCACCCTGACATCAAAACCAGAAAAATACACATCAAGGAAAGAAAACTTTAGACCAACATCCCTGGTGAACATAAATGCAAAAATTCTTAACAAAATTCTGGAAAATCACATAAAAACCTTATTAAGAAGATACTGCACCACAATGAAGTTGGGTTCAACCCAGGGATGAAAGGTTGTTTTGACATCTGGAAACCAATAAATGTAATTCATCACATCAATAGACTTAAGGTTATGAATCATATGATTATTTCAATTGGTACAGAAAAATACGTTTGATAAAGTTCGACACACTTTTATGCTCAAAACACTAGAAAAATAGAATAGTAGGAATATTCCTCAACATTGTCAAGGTTATCTATGCTAAACCCACACACAACATCATTCTTCTTTTTTTTTGGGGGGGTGCTGGGGATTGAACCCAGGGGCTTGTGCTTGTAAGGCAAGCACTTTACCAACTGAGCTATCTCCTCAGCCCCACAACATCATTCTTAATGGAGAAAAACTAAAAGCATTCCCTTTAAAACCTGGAAAAAGACATGGATTCCCTTTTTTGTCACTTCTATTGAATATTGTCCTTGAAACACTATCCAGAGCAATTAGGCAGACCAAAGAAATTAAAGGGATACAAATAGGAAAAAAAGAACTTAAGCTATCACTTCTTGCTGACTACATGATGCTATATCTGGAGCATCCACAAAACTACACCAGAAGACTTCTAGAGCTAGAATTTTTGAATTCATAAATAAATTCAGCAAAATAGCAGGATATATAATCACTACCCATAAGTCTGATGCATTTCTATTCATAAGTGATGAATCTTCTGAAAGTGAAATTAGGAAAAGTACTCCATTCACAACAGTCTCAAAAAAATAAAACACTTCGTATTCAATCTAACAAAGAGGTGAAACATATCTACAATGAAAACTAAAGGACTCTAAAGAAATAAATTTTCAAAAGCCTTAGAAAGGTCTCCTGTATTCTTGAATAGGCAGAATAAGTATTTTCAAACTGGCCATACTTCTGAAGTCACTATGTATATTGAACAAAATTCCAATTAAAACCTCAATGACATTCATCAGAGAAATAGAGAAAGTCATCATGAAATTCATATGGTCACATAAAAACTGAGCATATCCAATACAATCCTGAGTAGGAAGAGTGATGCAGGAGGTATCACAATACCAGACCTTAAAATCTACTATAGAGCAATAGTAACAAAAACACATGGTATTGGCACCAAAATAGACAGGTAGACTGAAGGTATAGAACAGAAGACACAGAAACAAACCAACATGAGTACAGTTACCTCATACTAGATAAAGGTGCCAAAAACTTGCAAAGGAAAAAAGATAGCCTCTTTAACAAATGGTGCTGGGAAATCTGGGAATCCATATGCAGTAAAATGAAGTTATACACCTATCTCTCACCCTGCACAAAACTCAACTCAAAATGGATCAAGTACCTAGGAATTAGACCAGAGAAGGTTCACCTAAATTATCATGTTGGTTTAGGACCAGACATTTTATAAAAGCCTCCCAGAACACAATAAAAAAAAGAAAGAATCAATAAATGGAATGGATTCAAACTAAAAAGGCTTTTCTCAAGAAAGGAGCAATCCATAATGTGAAAAAGAAGCCTAGAGAGTGGGAGAAAATCTTTTCTATATGCACTTCAGATAGAGCACTAATATCTAAAATTTATTAAAAAACTTACAAAACTTTACACCAAAAATACAAAAAACCCAATGAATAAATGGTCTAAGGAACTGGGCAGACACTTCCCAGAAGATATAGAGGTGATGTACAAATATATGAAAAAGTACACCTCATCTCTAGTAAATAGAAAAATGCAATTAAAAGCTACCCTAAGATTTCAACTAACTCCAATTAGAATGGTAATTATTAGAAACACAAACAATAATAAATGTTGGTGTGGATGTGGGGAAAAAGGTTCACTCATACATTGCTGGTGGGTTTGAAAACTGGTGAAGTCACTCTGGAAAGCAGTATGGAGATTCCTCAGAAAATTTGAAATGGACCCACCTTTTGACCAGCTATCCCATGTTGGGGTCTTTGGCCCCCTTGCTCTTCTCAACCAGCCACAAGGGAAGAGAGAACTCCCCAACAAGGCCAACCTGGTAAAGGTAGGGCCGACTGACCACCCGCACCCAGCCCTCTGGGCAGAGGACAATCAGATGTGTGAGGGAGACCAGTCACAGCAGGAACTCATTTATTGAGGAAGTCACACAGCTTTTATGTAGGGTGAAGGCTAGGCAGGAACCAATCAGCTTAAAGGTCAGCAAGGCATGGGGGTTTCAAACAGACGAGAGTCCCATATGACTATATGGCAAGCACGAGCTGATCACATTTGGGGAACTGTTGTTAACCATTCCCTGATGGTGATCTTATTTATCATCATTAACTTTTGAAAGGTCTTTGACACCTTAATCCTGCTCACTCCCCCAGAAGTAAGGAGTCAGCCTGAGTTAGTTAACATGTCATTAGTCCCAACAATCCTACTCCTCAGTTTATACCAAAAGGACTTAAAATCAGCATACTACAATGACACAGTCACATCAATTTTATAGCTGCTCAGTTCATGATAACTAGATTGTGTAACCAAAGTAGATTCTCTTCAATTGATGAATGGAAAATGAAACTGTGATATATCTACAGAATGGAATACTACAGAGTCATAAAGAAGAATAAAATTATGGTATTTACTGGTAAATGGATGGAGTTGGAGAATATAATGCTAAGTGAAATACGCCAATCCCCCAAAACCAATGGCTGATTATCTGAACTGATAAGTAGATGATGAGATATAAAAAGAGGGCTATGGGGGTAAGTAAAGAATGGAGACACTTTGAATTGTGTAGAGGAAAATGGAGTGGGAGGAAGTGGGGAAGGAGATATAGTGGACTGAGACAGATATTATTACCCTATGTTCATGTATGATTACACAATTGGTGTGAGTCTACATTGTGTACAACCATAGAAACAATAATTATACCCCATTTGTGTACAATAAATCAAAATTCAGTGTTTAAAATATATATATTTTATATATATATATACTTTAAAAATATTGTCTTATCAGGGTATATTTGTCAATATTGATGTATTAATTTTGATTGATATTGATGTATCAATGTAGATTCATTCATATCAACCCATAGGGGTAAATTTGTTATTGACTACCTATTGGGGTACATTTTTCAATATCAACTCTTTGGTGTATATTCATCAAAATTGATTTATTAGTGTAGATTTTTTTATATTGACCAAACCAAATAGATTCCTTGATATCACCTCAAATGGTTTGAATCATTTACATCAACTCAACTGGGTTGATTAATTGAAATTGACTCATCAGTCTAGATTTGGCTATATTGAACATTGTGGCAGATTCATTGATTTCTACTCCTTGGTATACATTTGTCAAAGTTGTACCATCAATGTAGATTCATTAATATCAACAAGAAGGTGTAGATTCATTGAATCAACTCTGGTTTAGATTGGTCAATAAAGTCTCAATGAAGTAGATTCATCAATATTAACCTGCCAGTCTTTTTTTTTTGAAAAGAAAGAAGTGTGTCTTTATTTGCAGATGACACTGAAGACACCATTTTTTTTTTATTGTAAACAAATGGGATACATGTTGTTTCTCTGTACATGGTGTAAAGGCATACCATTTGTGTAATCATAAATTTACATAGGGTAATGTTGTTTGATTCATTCTGTTATTTTTTCCCCTTCTCCCCCACCCCTCCCACCCCTCTTTTCCCTCTATACAGTCCTTTCTTGCTCCATTCTTTCCCCCTTCCCTAACCCTAACTCTAACCCTAACACTAACCCCTCCCACCCCCCATTACATGTCATCTTCCACTTATTAGCGATATCATTCATCCATTGGTTTTTTGAGATTGGCTTATCTCACTTAGCATTATATTCTCTAGTTTCATCCATTTGCCTGCAAATGCCATAATTTTATCATTCTTTATGGCTGAGTAATATTCCATTATATATATATACCACATTTTCTTTATCCATTCATCAATTGAAGGACATCTAGGTTGGTTCCACAATCTGGCTATTGTGAGCTGAGCAGCTATGAACATTGATGTGGCTGTATCTTTGTAATATGCTGATTTTAAGTCCTTTGGGTGTAGGACAAGGAGTGGGATAGCTGGGTCAAATGGTGGTTCCATTCCAAGTTTTCTAAGGAGTCTCCACACTGCTTTCCAGAGTGGCTGCACTAATTTGCAGCCCCACCAGCAATGTAAGAGTGTACCTTTCTCCCCACATCCTCGCCAACACCTGTTGTTGCTTGTATTCTTGATAATCGCCATTCTAATTGGGGTGAGATGGAATCTTAGGGTGGTTTTGATTTGCATTTCTCTTATTACTAGAGATGTTGAACATTTTTCCATATGTTTGTTGACTGCTTGTAGATCTTCTTCTGTGAAGTGTCTATTCATTTCCTTAGCCCATTTGTCAATTGGATTATTTGCATTCTTGGTGTAGAGTTTTTTGAGTTCTTTATAGATTCTGGAGATTAGCGCTCTATCTGAAGTATGATTGGCAAAGATTTTCTCCCACTCTGTAGGCTCTTTCCTTCACCTTGCTGATAGTTTCCTTTGCTGAGAGAAAGCTTTTTAGTTTGAATCTATCCCAGTTATTAATTCTTGCTTTTATTTCTTGTGCTATGGGAGTCCTGTTGAGGAAGTCTGGTCCTAAGCCGACGTGCTGAAGCTCTGGACCTACTTTTTCTTCTATAAGATGCAAGGTCTCTGGTCTGATTCCGAGATCCTTAATCCATTTTGAGTTTAGCTTTGTGCATGGTGAGAGATATGGGTTTAGTTTCATTCTGTTGCATATGGATTTCCAATTCTCCCAGCACCATTTGTTGAAGAGGCTATCTTTTCTCCATTGCATATTTTTGGCCTCTTTGTCTAATATGAGAAAATTGTATTTATTTGGGTTTGTGTCCGTGTCCTCTATTCTGTACCATTGATCCACCTTTCTATTTTGGTACCAATACCATGCCGTTTTTGTTACTATTGCTTTGTAGTAGAGTTGAAGATCTGGTATTGCGATACCCCCTGCTTCACTCTTTCTGCCAAGGATTGCTTTAGCTATTCTGGGTTTTTTATTCTTCCAGATGAATTTCATAATTGCTTGCTCTATTTCTGTAAGGTACATCATTGGGATTTTAATTGGAATTGCATTGAATCTGTATAGCACTTTTGGTAGTATGGCCATTTTGACAATATTAATTCTTCCTATCCAAGAACATGGGAGATCTTTCCATCTTCTAAGGTTTTCTTGAATTTCTTTCTTTAGTGTTCTGTAGTTCTCATTGTAGAGGTCTTTCACCTCTTTTGTGAGATTGATTCCCAAGTATTTTATTTTTTTCGAAGCTATTGTGAATGGGGTAGTTTTCCTAATTTCTCTTTCTGAAGATTCATCGCTTATGTATAAAAATGCCTTAGATTTATGTGCATTGATCTTATATCCTGCTACTTTACTGAATTCACTTATGAGATCTAAAAGTTTTCTGGTGGAATTTCCTGGTTCCTCTAAGTATACAATCATATCATCAGCAAATAGGGATAGTTTGAGTTCTTCTTTTCCTATTCGTATCCCTTTAATTTCTTTGGTCTGTCTAATTGCTCTGGCTAGAGTTTCAAGGACGATATTGAATAGAAGTGGTGAAAGAGGGCATCCCTGCCTTGTTCCAGTTTTTAGAGGGAATGCTTTCAGTTTTTCACCATTTAGAATGATATTAGCCATGGGCTTAGCGTAGATGGCCTTTACAATGTTAAGGAATGTTCCCACTATCCCTATTTTTTCTAGTGTTTTGAGCATGAAGGGGTGCTGTATTTTATCAAATGCTTTTTCTGCATCTATCGAAATAATCATGTGTTTCTTGACTTTAAGTCTATTGATATGGTGAATGACATTTATTGATTTCCTGATGTTGAACCAACCTTGCATCCCTGGGATGAAACCCACTTGATCATGGTGCACTATCTTTTTAATATGTTTTTGTATGCGATTTGCTAGAATTTTGTTTAGAATTTTTGCGTCGATGCTCATTAAGGATATTGGTCTGAAATTTTCTTTCCTGGATGTGTCTCTGTCTGGTTTAGGTATCAGGGTAATATTGGCTTCATAGAATGAGTTTGGGAGGGTTCCCCCCTCTTCTATTTTATGGAATAATTTGACAAGTATTGGAATGAGCTCTTCTTTAAAGGTTTTGTAGAACTCGGCTGAGAACCCATCTGGTCCTGGACTTTTCTTTGTTGGTAGGCTATTGATGACTTCTTCTATTTCATTACTTGAAATTGGTCTATTTAAATTGTGTATGTCCTCCTCGTTCAGTTTAGGCAATTCATATGTCTCTAGAAACCTGTTGATGTCTTCAAAATTTTCTATTTTGTTGGAGTATAGATTTTCAAAATAGCTTCTAATTATGTTTTGTATTTCAGTCGTGTCTGTTGTGATATTTCCTTGTTCATTCCGAATTTTAGTGATTTGGGTTTTCTCTCGTCTTCTCTTTGTTAGTGTGGCTAAAGGTTTATCAATTTTGTTTATTTTTTCGAAGAACCAACTATTTATTTTGTCAATTTTTTGTATTGCTTCTTTTGTTTCAATTTTGTTGATTTCAGCTCTGAGTTTAACTATTTCCAGTCTTCTACTACTTTTGGTGTTGGTTTGTTCTTCCTTTTCTAGGACTTTGAGCTGTAGTGTTAGGTCGTTTATTTTTTGAGTTTTACTTGTTTTATTAAATATGCTCCATGAAATTAATCTTCCTGTAAGTACTGCTTTCATAGTGTCCCAGAGATTTTGATATGAAGTTTCTTTGTTCTCATTTACCTCTAAGAATTTTTTAATTTCCTTCCTAATATCTTCTGTTATCCATTCATCATATAATAGCATATTGTTTAATCTCCAGGTGTTGGAGTAGTTTCTGTTTTTTACTCTTTCATTTATTTTTAAATTCAATCCATTATGATCTGATAGACACAAGGTACTGTCTCTATCTTCTTGTATTTGCTGACATTAGCTTTGTAGCATCATATATGGTCTATTTTAGAGAAGGATCCATGTGCTGCTGAGAAGAAAGTGTATTCGCTCTTGGTTGGATGGTATATTCTATAAATGTCTGTTAAGTCTAAATTATTGATTGTGTTATTGAGATCTATGGTTTCTTTGTTCAATTTTTGTTTGGAAGATCTGTCCAGTGGTGAGAGAGGCGTGTTAAAATCACCTAGTATTATTGTGTTATGGTCTATTTGGTTTCTAAAATTGAGAAGGATTTGTTTAACATACATGGATGAGCCACTGTTTGGGGCATAGATGTTTATTATTGTTATATCTTGCTGATTTATGCTTCCCTTAAGCAGTATGAAATGTCCTTCTTTATCCCTTCTGACTAACATTGACTTGAAGTTCACATTATCTGAAATGAGGATGGATACTCCAGCTTTTTTGCTGAGTCCATGTGCATGGTATGTTTTTCCTCATCCTTTCACCTTTAGTCTATGGGTATCTCTTTCTATGAGGTGAGTCTCTTGCAGGCAACATATTGTTGGATCTTTCTTTTTAATCCAATCCACCAGTCTATGTCTTCTGTTTGATGAATTCAGGCCATTAACATTCAGGGTTATTATTGAGATATGATTTGTATTCCCGGTCATTTGGTTCATATTTAAAATTTTATTTATTTATTTATTTATTTTTGACACATCTTGGTTCCTCCTTTATTTGACAGTTCCTTTAGGATAATTCCTCCCTTTGCTGATTTGCTTCTCTGTTTTTTATTTCTTCCTCATGAAATATTTTGCCGAGAATGTTCTGTAATGCTGGCTTTCTTTTTGTAAATTCTTTTAGCTTTTGTTTATCATGGAAAGATTTTATTTCATCGTCAAATTTGAAGGTAAGCTTTGCTGGGTATAAGATTCTTGGTTGGCATCCATTTTCTTTCAGAGCTTGAAAAATGTTGTTCCAGGCCCTTCTAGCTTTTAGGGTCTGGATTGAAAAATCTGCTGATATCCGTATTGGTTTCCCCTGAATGTAATTGGGTTCTTTTCTCTCACAGCTTTTAAAATTCTGTCTTTATTTTGTATGTTAGGTATTTTCATTATAATGTGCCTTGGTGTGGGTCTGTTGTAATTTTGTGTATTTGGAGTCCTATAAGCCTCTTGGACTTGATTTTCCATTTCATTCTTCAGATTTGGGAAATTTTCTGATATTATTTCATTGAATAGATTATTCATTCCTTTGGTTTGTTTCTCTAAGCCTTCCTCAATCCCCATAATTCTCAAATTTGGTCTTTTCATGATATCCCATAGTTCTTGCAGATTCTGTTCATGATTTCTTACCATCTTCTCTGTTTGTTCAACTTTGTTTTCTAGATTAAATATTTTGTCTTCAATATCTGAAGTTCTGTCTTTCAGGTGTTCTATCCTATTGGTTATGCTTTCTATGGAGTTCTTAATTTGGTTTATTGTTTCCTTCATTTCAAGGATTTCTGTTTGGTTTTTTTCAATATCTCTAACTCTTTATTGAAATGATGTTTTGCTTCCTGTATTTGCTCTTTTAACTGTCGATTGGTGCTATCATTCAATGCCTGCATTTGCTCTTTCATCTCATCGTTTGCTTCCCTAATCATTTTAATTATGTACATTCTGAACTCCCTTTCTGTCATTTCTTCTGCCATGCTGTCATTGGATTTTATTGATGTAACATCTAGATTTGTTTGGGGCATTTTCTTCCCTTGTTTTGTCATAATGTTCAGGAATCAGTGGGTCATTAAGATATTGCAGATTTCCTCTATCGACTTATAATGTCCCTGAAGATTGCTAGTATATCCCCTCTTTTCCTTCAGTAGCCTGCAGTCTTGGAGGAAGTTGATAATGCGGAGCTCCACGAAGAAGCTGCCTCTCTAGGGGTGGTGACCCTCAGGTGGCGTATATTCCCTGCTAGTGGGCAGAGGTGCCTCCACTTGTTGACCAATGGTCATCCAACGGGGAACTAGGCTTCGGGCTGAGGCAAGTGCTGTTTGTGCCTGTGTCTCTGGTTTTACTGTCCCTGTGGGAAAACCTCACCCAACAGGGAAGACTCACTCGGTGGGGATGTCTTGCTGATCAGTTCCCCTCTTAGAGGTTCCCCTCAATCTACAACTACCGCCTGGGCTGGGCTGTCTTCCTCTGCAACGTTCCCAGTGGCCCAGACCTACGTCCTGGGCCTGGGATCCTCACCCTTAACCGGCGAGTCTCCTTTGGCTGCCTCTCCCAAAGAATCTGCGTGCAGTCCTGGAAACTTCGCTCCGCCCCTAGGCATGTCTCTGTGGGGCTCTTCCAGCAAGAAGCCACCTAACTCCTGTGACCCTGCTCTGCACCTAATCGCCTGGCTATGCGGCCCCTCCTCTGAGCCGCTACCTGGAACCCCGCACAATAGCTCCGATATCCAGAGACCCGCCACACACCTCCTCCTCCGGACAGCACCCGGGTTTCCGATGCAGTTACTAGGAGCCCAAGCAATTCACTTTGTGTCTCCTCCTCCTGCCATCCGCCGGTAGCCCTAGGCAGTCACTCCAAGTCCACGTGACCCACCCTGATCCTCCTCCTCCTCCTTGGGGTAGCCCCCGGGTGTTCAGGAGCGGTGGCTCCGAGACCAAGTGACCCACCATTCTCCTCCTCCAGGCAGGCCACCAGTGTTCAGGAGCGGTCGCTTTTAGTCCAATCAACTCTCCACTCGCCTCCTCCTCTGGCAACCGCCTGTGGCTCTGATGCAGTCACTCCTAGACCAAGCGACCCGCCGTACTTCTCCTCTTCCTCCGGGCAACCCCCGGTGTTCAGGAGTGGTCATTCTGAGTTCAAACAGCTTGCCACGCAGCTCCTCCTCTGGCAACCGCCTGTGGCTCTGATGCAGTCACTCCTAGACCATCACCGCACTTCTCCTCTTCCTCCAGGCAACCCCCCGGTGTTCAGAAGCGGTCATTCTGGGTCTAAACAGCTCACCACGCAGCTCCTCCTCAGGCAGCCGCCCGGAGCCCCAGTGGTTTCTCCGAGTCCAAGCGCTGTGCTGAGCCGTCTCCTCTACGATGATCCCAGTTGTCCGTGTTTACTGCTCCAGTGGGGGGAGGGGCGTCTCACCGAGCAACTCTACTTCACAAAGTTTCCTGCGGTCCGGGGCTACCGCCCCATCCGGGACGCCTCCCCAATGGGAGAGACTCACCCGGCGGCTTTGAGTTGGTCCCAAGTCTCTCACTATCTCCTCTTTTGAATCTTATATCCTGGAGCAACAAGAAATGCAGCCGCCCTCTAGTCCACCATCTTGAAACTAACCTGTCTGTCTTGATTCATCAATATTGACTTGGCAGGGTAAATTATTCCATATCTACTCATTAGTGTAGATTCATTGACATCTACTCGTTGGCATAAATTTGTAGACAGCAATAATAAGGGGTATATTTGTTAATATCAACCCATCAGTGTAAGCTCATAAATATCTACTATTTGGTGTAGATTCATTGATATTGACCTCTGAGTTTAGATTTGTCAGTATCTACTCTTCAGTGTAGATTCAGTGATATTGACCAATTGGGGACAATTGGTCAATTTTGACCTGTCATTAGAGATTGATGATATCGACTCAACTGAGTGAATTTATCAATTTTGACTCATTGGTAGAGATTCATACAGATTGACTCAACTGGCTACTTTCATTGATATTGATATGTTGATATTAATTTGTCAATGTTGATCCATTGATATTGACCCATAAGGGTAGATCCTTCAATATCAAGTTTTCTGTGCATATTCATCAATATCAACCTGTTGAAATAGATTAATCAATATTAACACTTTTTTGTAAATTTGTCAATATTGAATCATCAGGATAGATTTGCCCATATTGATCCATCAGGCTTCATTCCTCAATATGAACTGTATTGGTTAGATCCATTAATATCAACTCTCTGATTAGATTCATCAACTGATTCAATTTGTCAAAATGTACTCATTGGGTTAGATTTGTCTATATCAACCAATGGGGTTAGACTTGTTGATAATCCTTTGGTGTAGATGCATCAAAATAGACTTATCAGGTTAGATTAGTCCATATCAACTCATTGAGATAGATTATTCAATATTGACTCTTCTTGTTAGATTCATCAATATCAACCCATCTGTGTAGATTCATCAAAATTGACTCATCAGCATAGATTCATCAATAGTGGCCCTTCAGTGTAGATTCTTTGATATTGATGAGTCTATTGATTTGATGATGTAGGTTCATTGATATAGAATGTATGGGGTAGAGACATCAATATCGAGTCACCTATGTAGATTCATTGGTGTATATTCACCAAATTTGATACATCACTGTAGACTCATCAAATTTGACTCAAAGGTGAGATTTGCCAATATTTATTCATCAGTGTAGATTCATCTATATCAACTCTTCAGGGTAGATTTGTCAATATTGACTCTTTGAGATAGATGCCTCAACATTGACCCATCAGGGTAGATTCATCAATGTTGACTGGACTGGGTAGATTTGTTGATATCAACTCATCAGTGTAGATATGTTGATATTGATATGTCAATATAGACAGGTAGATTTATAGACATTGATTCATCAATATGGATGCATCAACATTGATTCATTGATGTAGATTCACTGATATCAAACTATCATTGTAGATTTGTCAATATTAACCCAATGGGGTAGATTCATCGATATTGGCTGCATGGCATAGATTTTTTGATATCAAATTGATGGCGTTGATCACTAATATTGATTCTTCAGATAGATTTGTTGATATTGACTCATCTGTGTAAAGTTATCAATAGCAATCACCCAGGGTAGATTTAAAGATATCAAATGAGTGATAGATTCATTGATATCAACCCATCAGTATAGATTAGTTGATATTGACCTGGAGGCATGGATTCATCAATGTCTACCTTTCCGTGTAGTTCAGTTAATATAGATTCAATGGGGTATATTTATAAATGTCAACTCAGCAGGGTAGATTTTTTAATATCAGCTTGTCAGGGTAGATTTGTTGATATCGACCATAGGGGTAGATTCACAGTGACATTATCATGTCAGTGTGCATTTGTCAGTATCAACTCAATGGAGTAGATTTGGTGATATCTACTCATTGGTGTTGATTTGCCAATATCTGCTCATCAATGTAGATTTATCAATATCAACCCATAGGGGTAGACTGATCAATATCAACCCATCAGTGTAGATTCATTAATATCTACTTGTTGGTGTAGATTAATTGATATCAACCCTTAGGGGTAGATTCATCAATATTAACCAGTCATTGGTGGATTTGTCGATGTTCATAAGTCAATATTGATTTGTCAATTTAGATTCATTGACATTGACCTGAAAATGTAGATTTTTCAGTATCAACTTTTCTGGGTGTTTTTATCAATATAAATGCATTGGTGTGGATTTGATAATATCTATCCACTGGGGAAGACTCATTGATATTTAATCATAGGATGCATTCATCCATATCAACCCATTGGTGTAGTGACAGGAGTAATGGAACTGGTGAAACATTGTAATTGTCTAGCATAAGAGTTTCTCTATTCCCAGAAGATTTGTGACTGAGATCAAGGTTAGAGCTGAAAGGACTCTTGCACAGAGCCTCCTCATTCAGGGATTTACAGCAGTTAAACATCATGTGCTCTTGCACAGAAACATTTCCAGGTACCAGTCATGCCACAGTCATGAGGTCATCAGAGACCCCCAATCTCAGTCACACTCCCCCATCCTTTCACCACTCTGCACAGAAATGTACTTATTTGGGTAGATTCATCTGTATCAACCAAGGGGGATAGATTTGTTGATATCAACTCGATGAGTTAGATTTATCAATATTGATTTGATTGGTTTCATTGGTTAGACTTGTCAAAATCAATTCACTGGGATAGATTTATTGATATCCACTTGCCAGTGTAGAGTCATCAATTTTAATTTATTGGGTTGATTCATCAATATTGACTTGATGGCATAGATTTATTGATATGGATCCATAAGGGTAAATTTATCAGTATCCAACTGTAGGGATAAATTTATACATTTCAATACATCACTATAGATTCATCCATATCAAATTGTTAGGTAGATTCATTGATATTGATGTGTGATATTGATTCATTGTAGATTCATCATCATTGACTCATCAGTGTAGCTGCATAGATATCAACTCATCAGGGTAGATTTTTTGATATTGATTCTTCAGTGTAGATTTATAGATATCAACCCCTTTGTGTTGATTTGTTGAAATTAAACCTATGGAATAGATTCATCAATATTGACCTTTCAAGGTACATTTGTCAATATTGACCCATCAATGTAGTTCGGTCAATATTGACCCACTGGGTTAGATTAGTTTATATCAACATATTGGGATAGATTTATCAATATTGATACAAGCATGTAGATTCATAAATACTGACTTATTGCAGTAGATTGTTCATTATCAATTTGTCATTATCAATGATATGATGTTTCATTGATGTCAACTTGTTGGATAGATTTGTGGATATCAATTTGTTAGTGTAGATCATCAATATTGACCCATTGGTGTAGAATCATCAATATCAATCAATCAAGGTAAATTCATCTGTATTGACCCTTTGAAGTATATTTGCCAATATTGATTCTTTGGTGCACACTCTTTGTTATTGACTTTTCTGTGTAGATTCCTCCACACCAACCCATTGTGTTAGAACAGTCAATATGAACTTGATGAGATATATTCACTAATATCAATCATAGGGGTTAATTCATTGATATTGATTCATTGGTGTAGATTCTTTGATATTGACCAATTGGAGCAAATTCATTGATATTGACTCTTCAGTGTAGATCTGTCCATATCAATTCATTGGTTAGATGCATGAATATCAATTTGATGGGGTAGATTCATTGACAATGACCTGTAGATGTTGATTCATCAATATTCACTCATTGGTGTAGATTTGCTGATATTGACTTCTTGGGGTGCATTGTTTAATATTGATTTGTTAATATCAATTCTTCAGAGTAGATATGTCAATATTGATTTAATGTGGAATGTTTGTCAATATCTACTCACCTGTGTAAATGTGTCAATTTCGGACTATCAGTGTAGATTCTCTGGTCTAGTGATCCCTTGTAGTGAATCCACATCATACAATGAGAAGAAATATTGAAATGATTCTAAATTTCACAGAAAGCATTGAAAGGTCTATTGAAAGGCACAGGGAGTCTGTCTCTGAAAATCAGTCATGACAAACTTCCAGTGGGGCAGATTGGAAACAAGAACAAGGTAGAAGTTGATTTCCCCTCTTTAACTGTTGAACTCACATGATGGTAGAGTTGTATGTCATCCCTTTTCCCTCCCTTTTCTGTGTTGTGTTTTCTGTTATTGGTGAATTACAGACACATGACTCAAACATTAGTGTTCCAAAGGAGTACATATATAAATGACCTCATATACCTGATGACAACTTCAAAAGCATATACTAAAATAATCCCAGGGGAATGAATGGCATAAGTATTCAGGTCTTTTAAGGTATAATGACTTTTTCAGGAGCATCCACTTGGCCAGATTCAAGCTGTCTCTCTAAACCAGGTGAGGTGGCTACATCTGGCACTGTCTGGGGACCAGACTCAGGGGGTGTTGGTGTAATCATGTCCACTTGTGTTTATGTCAAGGGAAGATGGGAGGAACCTGCATCTCAGTGGGCCATTAGAATCATCTTGTGTGAGAAAGGGCTTTGGGTATGGAGTCTCCAAGGAAGTGACCTCACTTCCTTGGCAGTCGAACACACAGAATTTGGAACCATAGTAGCTAGGCATCCACATTCCATATAAACTCCCATTCTGCTCACTTGTGTTTACACCGCAAGTCCAGAGCCATGAATTCTTGTTGTCTACTCCTCTTTGGATGATTATTTCTTATAAAAGTCCCTAGTAGGGGCCTTTCCAAAGATTGGAAGAACTGTATCAGTGTTGGGACCAACAACTCTTGTGATATTTCCCAAGAAGACCAGAGGAGAAATAGGACAGGCCATTGGAAGTGAGTAGAACCTAGCTTCCACTCAGATTTCCATTTAGGTAGCACCAGACCCTCAGAAGTTTTTGTCTGTGTGTGTTTACATTTGTTACTCATATTTGTGACTCATTGAATTTGATGTTGATCAAGCTGTTATACTATCCTTTAAAAGAATGCCACCTTACATCATTCCCTCCACACCTCAGAAAGACATAACTACATATTGAGAACAAACTAGTACTTCAAAACCCTAGTAACTATACTTCTTAGCAAGTCTTC
The DNA here is from genome assembly GCA_020740815.1 of Sciurus niger. Classification (NCBI taxonomy): domain Eukaryota; kingdom Metazoa; phylum Chordata; class Mammalia; order Rodentia; family Sciuridae; genus Sciurus; species Sciurus niger. The sequence continues at coordinate 138,687 of JAHUXG010021865.1, forward strand.
TCTAAACACCTTAGAGAGTCTTTTTAATTACCTCAGAGAGCCTGCAATACACACCTCAGAGAAAACCTTTGTCTCATCACAGAGACCTTTCCTATACACTGAAAATAGCCCTTTTATTCACTTAAGTGAACACTTACACTCTCATCAATAAGCCTTCCTGCAAACCTCATAAAGCCCTCCTACACCCATAAGAGGGCTCTCCCTCCATGTCAGAGAGCCCACCCTACATAAAAATGAGAATCCACTTAACATTTCAGAGAATTTTTTCTTCACACCTCAAGCTCACTTCCCTACACTTCTAAATAATGACTCCCTACTAATACCAAGAACCTTTTCTACACACCTCAAATTCCCATTCATATACCCCATTGGGACACTGCATCCACACTTTATTCAGCAACACTTATACAACTCAGAAAACCTTTTCTATACACCCCAGAGAGTACTCCCTATAAATTCCAGTGAGATGTTAATTCAAACCTCAGAATTCCCATGGTGGAAACAACAACACACCCTACTACACAACTCGAATTCAACTTACTTCTCACCAAAATGACCTCTCTACTCATTTCTGAGGGTTGAACTGACACACCTCTCAGAGAAGAATCTGGATACACTGATGAGTGGCCTTCCTAAACAATGTAGGGATTCCCCCTATTATACTCAAAGAGTACTCCCATTACATCTCATTGTGTTCTACCTAGTCTTATCAGATAGATTTTATTATTCATTTCTGAGGGCCCTAACTATACAACAGAGAGCACTCCTATGTAGACAAAAGCCCTTCTACACCCCTCATAGATTACTCCTGCACACTTAATAGAGGCCTCCCTACACACCTCAAATCATCTACACCAAAAATCTCAGAGAACCTTCCCTTCACACTTCACCGAACACTTCCTATATATATAGCAGTCACCTTTCCACTCAGCTCAGAGCCCTGCCTACTCATATCAAATGCTCTTTCTACAGAATTCAGATGGCCATCCATACACACCTTAGACACATATCCTACACACATTATTTATCAATCACTTTATCAATGTTGGGACCAGAGAACAGTTGCTGCACACAAGACACCATGCTTCTACACACATAAGAATGCCATAATTTCACTATTCAGGGGGTCCTGTTACACACCTCATAGAGCCCTCCTTTCAAACTTCAGTTTGTCCTCATTTATCTCAGAGATCTCTCCTTACTCATCATAGATGTCCACAAATACACACCTCAGCTAGCTCTTAATTTTTACCAGTGAGAAACCATACTATACACCTCATTCAACAGTCTTCCTACAATTCTCAGAGAGGCTACCATACAAACCTCAGAATGCCCTTTCAACAAACTTTTAAAAACCCTACCTACACATCTCTTGTAGCCCTCAAAACCAGCCAAAAAATTCTCCATATTTACCTCCAAGGACCAAAACTACAAACCTAAAATAACCCCCTATATACTGTTCTGAGTGTCCTACTAATACACCTCAGAGATTCTTTCTTCTATTCTCAAATATTCCCCTTACCACACCTGAGTTTATTCTTCCTACTCATATCAGAGATATCACTATTTGCTGTAGCAGTCCGTCTGTACATAACTGAGGTAGCTTTTCTATATGTCAAACAGGCCTCCTATTCCCATCATAGATTCCTCTGCCCACCTAATATAGACCTCCCTACACACCTCTGAGAGCCCTTCAATCACACACCTGAGTGCTATCCCTCTGAATTTCAATTAGACCTCACTACACACCTCAGTAAACCTACATGGCAAAGCTCAGAGTCCAGCATACTCATCTCCATGATTCCTAACTGCAGACTATATAGATCACCCTCCCACACTTCATGGGGCCCTCCCTTCTATATCAATTTGTCTTCCTTACTCACCTAACAGAGTTCTCACTACTGACATCAAAAAAACCTACAAACACAAATAAATGAACCATTTCAACTCATCTCAGTGCACCCTATCTATATACCTGATTGAACCCTCCAAAATCAATTGAAAGGACCCACACACACTTCTTGTAGCTCTCTAACACACATTATAGAACCATCCTTCACACCTCATAAAGTCCACAAAATGCATCTCAGAGGCCACATGCTACCAACTTCAGAGAAACTTTTCTTCATATCTCAGTTTAAAAAAGTGTACCCTTCATACTAAAACCTGGAGCAGTTCCTACACACATCAGAGAAGTCCCTACATAACTCAGTGAGTAAAGCCATACTTCTGTGCAAGAAGAAACAATGTTTCTTAGCAAGACCTCTATACACACCTCAAAGAGCCAATATACTCACCTCACTGAGGTCTCAGTATACACACTTCAGAAAACACATTGACTCTCGAGTATGGCCTTCCCTATACACTGTAAATACTATTACTCTGAAACTAACCCTAACCCTAAGCATAAACCTAATTCCTACCTACATGCCACAGAGTTCTCCCTGACCTTGAAACTTACCATGATTTGACTTGACTCTGACTCTAAACCCTATCCCTAGGCCTAACCTAACCCTAAACTTATAGTGCTCTCCTTTCTATGCCAGTTTTTTTCTCCTGACTAATCTTTTCAAACTCTTACTACTCATCTCAAATGGCCCTCCAAGCACAGTTCACTGAGTTCTTTCCACAATTTCCAGTGCACAAACCCTGTGAAATGCTGTCAGTCATCCCAACTCTATTCAGGGGGCCCACTCACACACAAAAAGGAGTCCTAAGACAAACATCATGTAGCCCTCTTTCACAATTCATACACACCTCCTTATACAGCTCAGCAGCTGCACACTATCAATTTTAGAGACCCCTCTCTTCACACATCATCGTGTGCTCCATATACATCAATGGAAGCCATCCTTATATCAAGAGTAATACCTAGTTGTGTAGAGAACCTCAGGTAGACATCCATATATATCTTACTGAGTACAAACTATATTCCTATATGAGACATTTGTACTAACTATACTTTGATGCTGTACTCTTTAAACACCTCATAGTGAATTTCTACTCACTTCAGAGAGCCTTCACTACACATCTCAGAGAGCCGTTTCCATTTGCCTCAGAGGTCTTTCCTATATACTGCCAAAGTCCATCCTATACAGTTATGTGAGCCCTCCAACTCATAGCCAGAAGTCCACTGACAAACCTTACAAATCCCCCTACACCTTTCAGAAGGTCCTCCCTATATACCTTAGAGAGACCTCTCAACACAAAGAGAACCTGTTTTAACACCCCAGAGAACATTTCCTACACACCAAAAACTCATTCCCCTACACATCTAAATAATCCCACCCTACTCACATCAAGAGTCCTTCCTAAACACCTCAAAGTGTCATCCATAAACAGTTTAGGGATGATTTCTCAATACTTTATTGAGCAACAACCAAAAACTCAGATATCCCTCCACATATATCCCAGCAAACACTCCCTATGAACACCAGAGAGATGTTAATTCAAACCTCAGAATGCTCATACTACACACCTCAACCAGTGCTACATACAAAACACAGACAGATCTTACTTCTATGCAAAACTCTCCTTACTCATCTCTGGGTGTTGCATATACACACCTAAGAGAGCCCCCATCATCTCCATTGAAAGCCCTCACAAACACTTCAGAGATTTCTGTTTTTCCTCAAAAATGCCTCCCATATAAACAGTGTGTTCTTCCTGCACATATCAGAGAAATCTCACTCTTCACTTCAGGGAATCTTCCCTCCACAACTGTGTTAACATCTCTACTCAGTCATAAGGCCACTTACACCCTCATAGATTCCTTGGCATATCTAATAGAAGCCTCCCTACACACCTGTAAGAGCCCTCATTCACACGTCAGAATTCCATCCTCATGCATTTAAACAAGCCCTCACTATACACCTCAGAGAATCTACACTACAAGGCTCAGAGAGTCTTCCCTACACACCTCAGCAAATCTGACCTACACATGAAATAGGCCCTCCCTTCACACTTCGTAAGGTTCTCCCTTCTTCTTCAGTTTTTCCTCCCTCCTTCTATTACATAGCTCTCATTACTTAGCTAAAAAAGCCCTTCAGAAACAACTCACTGGGTCCTCTCTATTTATCTCAGCACGCATTCTTTATACAGCTGAGTAGCCCCTCCCAACTCCCCTCAGAAGGACCACCCACAAACATCATAGAGACCTCTGACACATGTCAAAGATCTCTTCTACAGATCTTATAGAAGTCCCTCAAAAAGATCAGAGACTGCAAGCTACCAACCTCAGAGAGTCCTCTATACACACCTCAAAGTAACCTTCCTTCACATGAAAGAAAGCCCTTTCTACTTATCTCAACAGCAGACTCTACACACCTCAGAGAGTCTATCCTATAAACCTCAGGAAGTACAAATTAGATTCCTTTAAAAGCTCTCTTTACTAATTACACTTCATTTCAAATACTCTCTAAATCCCTCAGAAAGTTCATCTACTCACCTCAGAAAGCCCTCAATACATTCCTAAGGGAGCCCTTTCAAATCACAACAGAGGTCTTCCCTATGCATTCAAAATACTGACCCCAACCCAGAATCCAACCCTAACTCTAACCCTAACACTGAGCCCACCATACATACCACAGAGAGTATTTGCTGATATTGACCATGACCATGACCTTGATACATTACTAATCTAATGCTAATCTTAACCTTAACCTCATAGAGCCTTCCCTTCTACATCAGTTTTTTCTCCCTACTCATGTCACAGAGCTCTCGTATCTTATCTTAAAAGGCTGAACAAACACTACTCTTTAAGCCCTTTCTACAATTCACAGAACACCTCCCTATGTACCTCTGTGAGACCTCCAAGTTCAACTCAGGAAACCCTCCCACACACCACTAGGAGATCTCAAACACATTTTGTAGAGCTCTCTTACACATGTCATAGTTTCCTCCCTCCACAGTCACATACTACTAACTTAAAGCACCTCCCAAAAAATCTCAGAGTAACCACTTTAGACATCAAGGAAAGTTGGTTCTACTTACCTCAAATGCATTTCCTACACACTTCTGAGGGACATCCTTATATATCTCAGTTTGTACAAATTAGATTCCTTTGCAATCCAGTTCTACTAATTAACTTCTTTGCAAGTGCACTATAAACACCTCAGAGAGTCTATCTACTGATGATAGAAAGTCCTCAATATACATCTCATAGAGACCTTTTGACTCATCACAGATGCCTTCCCTATAAATTGCAAATACTGAACCTGACCTTGAGCTTGACAGTAACCCTAATTTAAGCCTAAACCTCAGCACTCCTTACATACCAGGGAGCCCGCCTTGACACTGACACTGACTATGAACCTGAACCTTACCCTAAGCCTAACACAAAAGTGCCTTTCCTCATTCATCAGTTTGTTCTCCCTACTTACCTCAAAAATCTCTGACTACTAACCTCTAATGTTCCTTGAAACAGAATTCAGTGAGCTCTTTCTAAACTTTGCAGAGCACCTCCCTGATTCACTTTTGTGAATCCTCTCAACTCATCTCAGGGGGCACTTCCACATATGTAAAGGAGCCCTCTGACACATATAATGGTACCCTGCCTACACAACTCAGAGGCCACTCCCTACAAACCTCAGAGGGCCCTCTGCACACACATTTAGTTCCCTGCTGAAAAATCAAAGAATACCCTCACTACACATCTGAAGAACTGTCCCTACACACCTCAGAAAGATATGCTTACAGACCTCAGTGTGTACACACTACGTTTTTTGGAAACCTTCCCTAATCACCTCAGCAAGTCTGTGTACTCACCTCAGGGAACCCCCACAATACACCACAGAGAGTCATTACAACAATTCAGAGAGCCATTTTAACACACCACAGAGGCCTTTCCATTACAATCCAAACACTCATTTGGATCCTAAAATCAACAAAGAACCAAATCTTAACACTCTAACTCTAACACTAACACCATAATTCTAATACTAACTCTAAATATAACCCTAATCCAAGACCTAACCTCAAAAATTAACCTTAAACCTAAGAGTAACCCTCCCTTCTCAGCTCAGAATAATCTCCATACAAAAATCACAGAAGCCTCTCTACACATCTGAGTGCCCTCCTGATACATTAATAAGTCCTCACTATATGTCTCAAAAGAAGTCTCTACACACCTGAAATAGACATATCCCTATACAAATAAGTGAGTACATGCAATCCTCCTTTAAAAGCCCTTCTTAAGGCCTGAGTGAATCTTTCTATTAACCTCATAAAACCATCACTACACTCTTCAGAAATCCCTTTCAACTGGCCTTCCATATACACCAAAAATACCCCTACTTACTTAACTGAGCACTCACACTCATGTCAATTAGCCCTCCCACAAACCTCATAAAGCCCTCCTACAACCCTCAGACACCACTCCCATGATATCTCATAGAGCCCTCCTTCTACAAGGAAAGTATTCTCTTTCACATTTGGAGAAATTTCCTATATGCCTCTAACATAGCTCCCTATACATCTAAGGATTTCCTCCCTACTCACATTAAGAATCCTTCCTACACAACTCTAAATCCTATCCATACACACCTTAGGGACACACCCTCTGCACTTCATTGAGCAAACCCTAAACAACTCAGACAGCCCTCCTTCTACACCTCAGAGAGCAATCCCTAAAAATGCCAGAGAAATGTTAATTCAAATCTCAGAAATGTTAAATCAAATCTCCCTACTCACCTCCAAGTGCCTTATATACACATCTCAGAGATTCTGTCTACTACCCTAAAAGAAACCTTACACCACAGAGTGTTCTCATTGCTTATATCAGATGGATCTCTATTTATTTCAGAGGGCCCTCAATACAAAACTCAGACAGCACTCCTGCATGATCAAAAGCCATTTTTTACACCTCATAGATAGCTTCTGCACACCTAATGGAGACTTCTCTACACACCTCAGAGAGCCCACACAAAAAACCTCAGAGAGCCCTTCCTTTCCTACACACATCACAGTCACCTTTCTCCACATCTCAGAAAGCCCTTCACATTCATATCAATCACCCTTGCTACACAACACAGGGCCATTGATTCACACTATAGAAGTCCATACTACACACATCATTTATCAATTCCTACACAACTTGAAGAGCAGTTGCCAAATACTACACACTGCCTCTCTACACTACTTTTACAATTCAGAGGACTCTGTTACACACTCATAGAACCCTCCTTTCAAACCTTAGTTTGTCCTCCTTATTCACATCAGAATTCTCCTCTTACTCACCTTAGAAATATATATCTGCACCCCTCAGAGGATACATACATTTCACCAAAAAGAACACTCCCTAAACATCCCATTCAGCTATCCTCTCTACAAATCTTAGAGAGACTTCCATAAAAACCTAAGTGTTCCATCTAATTAAACCTCAAACCTCAAAAAACACTACCTGTGCATCTCAAGTAGCCTGCACTACTCACCAAAAAGCCCTCTCTATTCACTGCTAAAGGTCAAAACTACAAAATTCAGAGCATCCTCTTGATACTTTATTGAGTGCCCTCCAAAACACCTCAGAGATTCATTATACTATCTTCAAAGTATCCTCCCATCTACCTTTAGTATGTTCTCCATACTCAAATCAAAGATATCACACTATTCATTTCAGAAGACCTTCCCTGCACATCTGAGACAGCATTTCTGCTCAGATGTAAAGTCCTCTTACACCCCTCATAGATTCTTCTGCACACCTAATAGGGACCACCCTACAAACCCCTGAGAGACTTCCCCTATTCTTATCAGAGTGTCATCCCTATGCATTTTAGTGAGTCCTCACTAAACACCTCAGAAAACCTACACAATAAATCTCAGAAAGTCCTCCCTATTCATCTCAGTGAATTCTACCTACACACCAAAGAGATACCCCACTTCACACCTCATTATACTTCCCTTTCTATATGAATTTGTCCTCCATACTCATAGAGCTCTCTCTGCTCACCTCAAATGGTTCTCTGAGCACAACTCACTAGCGTTCTTTCTACACATTTCACTAAATACTCTGTATAGACCTGTGTGAGTCCTCTCAACCCATCAAAGTTGGATCTACCACACATATCTAATAGACCTTTGACATGTCATAGAGTTATCCTACACATGTCATAGTGTACTCTGCAAACCTCAAAGACCATGCACTACTAACCTCAGAGAGCCCGCCCTAAACACCTTAGAATATCCTCCATGCACATAAATAAAAGCACTCCCTAATCACATCAAAGCAATCTCTACACACCTCAGAGAGCCATCTGTACATACCTCACTGAATACAAACTTTACTTGTTTCAAAGCCCCTTCTGCTAACTATACTTCTTTGCAAGTTCTCTCTAAATACCTCAAATAGCCATCTATGCAACTCAGAAAGCCTTCAATGCACACTTAAAAGAACACTTTTGAGTCACTACATAGGCCTTCTCTGTATACCACAAACACCGACCCTGACCCTAAACCTAACTTTAAACCTAACCCTAACTCTAACCTCAAGCTCTCCCTACATAAAATAGAGGGCCCTCCCTGTCCATGATACTGATCATGATCATGACCTTGATGCCAAACCCTAACCCTAACAGCAACCCACACCCTAACCTCATAGTTTTCTCCCTTCTACATCAATTTGACCTCCCTACTCATCTCTCAGAGATCCCAGTTCTTCCCTCAAAAGGCCCTACAGACACAACTCACTGAACCCTTCCTACACATCATAAAGCACCTTTCCTCTGCACTACTGTGTACCCTCCCAACTCATATGAGAGGCACATCCATACACATTAAATTGTTATATGACACACATCATGGAACCCTCCTGCACACCTCATAGAGCCCTCTTTACACGGCTCAGAGGTCAAATGCTACCAACCTCAGAGGGCACTCCCTACACACCTGAGTGTACCCTCATACACATCAAAAGTAGCCCACCCTACACACATCAAGAGCAGTCCCCAAACACCTCAGAGCACTATCCCTATACACCTCAGTGAGGCATGTCTATATACCTCACTGGGTTAAAAAATGTACTCCTTTTCAATCACGCCCTACTAACTCTTTTTTGTGGCAAGGTTTCTTTAAACACAACAGAGAGCCTGCCTGCTCACCTTAGAAAGTGATTAATACACATCTCAAAGAGTCCTTTCAACTCATCACTGAGTCATTCTTTGTATTCTGAAAATACTGACCATGAACCTTAGCATAACCCTAATCCTAACCATAACTATTAAAACAAGCCTCCCTACATACCACAGAGGGCTCTCCCTGACCCTGACACTGAGCAAGATATGGATCCTGACCCAAAACTGTAAGCCACATCCTAACTATAACACAAAATTTATAGTTCTTTCCCTTTTATATCAGTTTGTTCTCCCTGCTAATCTCATAGTGCTCTCAGTACTCACCTCAAAAGACTGTGTGTAAACAATTTACTCAGGTATTTCTACCCAGCCAAGAGCACCATGCCTATGAACATCTGTGAACCCTTTCAACTCACTTCAGGTGGCCCTCCCACACACACAAAGGGGCCCTCCCTATGTACCTCAGAGAGACCTCCTATGCAATGAGGAGAACCAAGAGAACCTTTCCTCCACATCTCAAGCACACCTCCCTACACATCTAAGTAATCCCTCCCTATTTAAATCAAGAGCCCTTCATACACACTTAAAAGTGCCATACATACACAACTTAGGGATGCTTCCTCAACACATTTTTGAGCTACACCTAAACAATAAAAAAAGTCCTCTTTATATACCCCAAGGAGTCCTCCTTAGAGATTCCAGAGAAATGTTAATTCAAACTTCAGAATGCCTTTGCTAAACACCTTAGCAAACACTACCTACACATCTCAGATAGACCTCACTACACACCAAGAAGTCCTTCCTAATTACTTCTGAGTTTTGTACGTACACAACTCAAACACCACTTGTGATACTCCTTGTATTGGTCTTCCTGAACAGCATTGATATCCCCTGTAGTATCCTCAAAGAACACTCCCATCACACCTCAGTGTATTCTCCCTATTCATATCAGATGGATCTCACTATTAACTTCAAAGGGCCCTTGTACACAAACCAGATAACACTCCTACACAGACAAAAGTTATTTACACCCACAGAGATTTCTGCTGCACACCTGATACCTCCCAACACATATCAGAGCACCTGAATTACAAGCATCAGGGGGACCTATGTCCATACCTCAGAGTACCCTACATACACATGTTACAAACACCTCCCTATACAACTGAGAAAGCCCTCCCTGCTGACAACAGGTGCCTTTATACCTAAGAGGGCCTTCCATATACACTTCAGAAATACTTCCCACACACCTCATTAAGCAATTCCTGCACATCTCAGAGAACTGTCACCACACACCACTTTTCTGCACACCTCACATTGCCCTACTTTCAAAATTCAGTGGGCCTGTAACCCACTTCATAGGGCACTTCTTTCAAACCTCAGTTAGTCTACCCAATTTATTTCAGAGATCTCTTCTTATTCACTTTATAGTGACAGTCTTACACAACTTGGGAGATCTGAATACTCACCTAAGAGCACCATCTCTATACACCCGAATCAAGAGTCCTCCATACAAATCTCAGAAAGACTTCCATATAAACCTTAGAATGTCCTTTAAACAAACCTCAAAAATCTCTACCTATACACCTAATACATAACTCTCACTACCCATCATCCCTATTCATCTCCAGACACCATAAGAACAAACTTCAGATATTTTTTTAAGTGCCCTCCTAAAATGCCTCCGATTCCAAGCTTTATCCTCAGAAAACACTCCCATCACACCTTAGTGTTTTCTCCCTTGTTATATTAGATATATCTCACTGTTGCCTTGAGGGGACCCTCCCTACAAAACTGAGATAGCCTTTCTAATCAGTCATAAAGCCTTCCTACACCTCTCATATATTCCTCTGTACACCCTAATAGGGACATATTTAGACATCTCTGAAAGCCCTCCCTGCACATATCAAAGTTCTGTCCCTATGTATTTCAATGACTCCTACTTTTATACCTCAAAGAAACTACACTACAAATTTTGCAGAGCCCTCTCAAGTTATATCAGGGAGTCCTACTTACACACTATTTAGATCACCCAATCAACAACTCATAGGTTCCTCATTTCTGTCATTTTGTTCTCCATATGTATCTCACAGAGCTCTCACTACTCACTTTAAATGGCCTTCCAAACACAACCGAGTCTTCTCTACTCAACAAAGTATGCATTCCGTATACACCAGGATGACCATCAAATCGCTTCTTAGAGGTCACTCCCACACAAATCTAAGAGACCTCTGACACACATAACAGAACCCTGCTACACTCCTCATTTAGTTCTCTTTACTCATCTCACAAAATACAAGTCTGAAAGCCATTCATACAACACAGTACCCTCCATATACATTAAAGAAAGTCTTCCCTATTCAACTCAAGAGCAGTCCCTAACATGCCACACAGAGTCATCCCTATATACCTCAGTGTGTACAAACTATACTGCTTTAGAAGCACTCTCTACTACCTATACTTCTTCATGAGCCCACTCTAAGTAACAGAGGGCCTATTTATGCACTTTTGAGAGCCCTCAATACACATCACAAAGAAGTCTTTCAACTCAAAACAAAGGCTTTTCCTATACACTTTAAATGCTAACCCTGATCCTGAACCTAACACTTACCCTAGGCCCAACCATAACCCTAACCCTCAACTCATAGTGCCCTCCCATTTACATCAGGTTGTCCTCTCCTCTCAATTCAATGAGCTTTCACTAGTCACATCAAACATCCCTCTGGAAGCAACACACCAATCTCTTTATATCATTCATGGAGCACCATACCTATGTAACTCTGTGAGCCCTACCAAGTAACCTCAGAGATCCTTCCCAGAAATGCAAACAGCACTCAGACAAACAGTGAAATCCTCCTAAATACCTGATCAACTATACTGCACACAGACCAGAGGACACTCACTAAAAATATCAAGGAGCCCACCCTGCAATCATCACAGAGAATTGTTGACCCATAAAAAAAGCCTTCACTACTCCTATTGAAATCTGTACCTACACATTTCAGAAAGAAAACCCTACAAAGCTAAGTGAGTATGCACCGTACTCCTTTTCAAGTACTACATACACATCTCTGCAAACCCTAACCAAACATTGCAGATCGACCAAAGAGCCCTCCCTACTTACTTCCAAAGGAGATACCTAGACATCTAAGAGTTCCCTGATTCTTTCTTGACTGGCCTCCCTCAACACCACAGAGAATCCCTCTACTATCCTCAAAGAAAACTCCCATCACAACTCGGTGTTCTCCTTACTCATATCATATGCACCTCTGTGAGACTTTCCAACTAACAGTGGACCTTCCCACCTACATAAAGGAGCCCTCCAACACCTTTCAGAAGGCCCTTTATACATGCCTTAGAGAGACCTCACTACACAATAAAAAGAAGCCACTTTTCCACCTCAGAGAATCTTTACTACTCACCACAAACACATTTCCCTACATATGTAAGTAATCCCTCCCTAATTAAATCAAGAGACCTTCCTACACACTTGAAAGTGCTGTGCTGTACATACTCACTTTAGGGACACTTTCTAAACCCTTCTTTGAGAAACACCCAAATAATTCACAATGTTCTTTAAACCAATTGATAAATTAATCCCCTGATGAGATTAACTGAGTGATAACTGAAGGGAGGAAGGGTGTTACTGGAGGAGTTGTTTCTTTGGAGGCATGTGTTTGTGGTCTACATTGTGTATCTGGAGAGTGAGTGTCTTCCTACTTAATTTATACTAGACATTTCCCTGCACCACACACTTCTGCCATGATATTTAACCTCATCTCAAAGCCCAAAGAATGGGCCAGCTTTGTAAAACTGAAGGGAAGAAGGGTGTTACTGGAGGAGTTGTTTCTTTGGAGGCATGTGTTTGTGGTATACATTGTGTGTCTGGAGAGTGAGTGTCTTCCTACTTAATTTATACTAGCCATTTCCTTGCACCACACACTTCTGCCATATTTAACATCATCTCAAAGCCCAAAGAATGGGCCAGCTTTGTATGGACTGAGATCTCTGAAACTGTGAACTCTCAAATAAATTTTTTCTCCTTTATAATTGGTCTGGTTAAGCCTTTTAGTCACAGTGGAGAAAAACTGATGTAAACACAGCCATAGCCCTATTCATAGGACCACTTACATAAAGTACAAAGAAGGCACACTGAAAACACATTATATAAAGGAAAAGGCATGTGCTCCAAAGTTAATGATTGTGACTATGTGTATACACACAGAATAAGAATGTTTCTGGAATTGACTAACCATAACATAGTGAATCTGCAGCCCTGAATACACAATAAAATCATTATTTAGGGCATTCTATAACATTTTCTGCCAGTTTTTTAAGCAAGGCAGTTTTAATAAAGTCATTTTGAGACTGCACCAACAGTGGGACAGAGTTTTAGTAGTAAAGTCTATAAATTATAACAGTTGTGCTTGTCGAACTGAACTATTGCTCTTCCTATGCAGATCTCTAAGGACAGACACATAATGACCCTTTCTTTGAATCCTGTATTTCCCATATTTTATACCTGACTCTGATTCACTCCCCTGACCTCCTTACCTTTGAGGAATTTTTTTTTTTTTATTATAAGGTGCATCTCAGGCATGTCCCCTATTCTAATGGCTAAAGAAAGTTACCTTGTGTCTGGGTCCATATGGGCCACCAACTGTCTTAACCAGTGCAACCAAACTCCCAGGTCCAGCACGGGGTAAAAGGGGATTAGAAAATATTCACAGACACAGATCTTGAAGATTAAGCTGGGATCAGCTGGAGCTCTGCTCTCTGATGGAGATGCAGATCTAAAGAGTTATGCCAGCAATCTTTATTTATTTATGTCTCATTATCAGGTTAAAGACTATGTAACCATTATTATTTGTATTCAAGAAAGTTACAAAACTAGGACATCCTATGTTGCATTTCTGTAGTTGTAAGGCACAGTTGCAAAGTGTAATGTTAGGAGATTTGTTTAGCTCTTAGGAAAGCCCATTGTTAAAAATTACTATAAGGTAGGCAGGAACTGGAGAAGTGCAGCAGGTGAAACAATGTGGTTTTCTAGCATAAGAATTCCTTCCTTCCCAGGAGCCGTGTGCCTGAGATCAAGGTCCTAGCTGATAAAACTCTTGAAGAGAGCCTGCTCCTAAAGGGCATTACCACAGCAGCTAAGCATTGTCTTCCCTTTCACAGAAACATTCCAAAACACTAGGCATGCCACAGTCATGAGGTCTTCAGACACCCTCAATCTCAGTCACTACTCTCCCATCCTTTGTCACAACTCTCCACACTCTGGTTTATAGGAGACAGGGAATATCAGGAGATACCCCTAGTCTTTCCTCTGCCTCATAAAGTGGATGCAAGGTTACACTTCTCTGGAAACACCTCCCCAAACTTTAAGGAAAAATTCTAGGTTTATTCTGCACCTGAGTCTGACTTGATTACCAGCCAGGGAATGGAAAAAAATGGTCTCTGAATAAAATATAAATTATTACCCTATCTTATAGAAGAATTTGTTTTACAAAATGGAGGAAAATGGTCAAACTGTGCTATGTATAAGTTTTCTGAGTATCATGTTCAAAATGGTATATTCCCTTATTTTTGCTGCCTGTCTTATATCCATATGTAATGAAAGCTCCATCAGCTAGTGCCAAAACCTATTCAAAAGCAGAGAAAATATGATGTCACTTTTAAATTCAAGTTGCTGTAGGTCTTAAAAGATTGATTTCTCTTTTTCTATACTCTGTAATTCTGTTCTTTGAGTTAGTTCCACATTAAGGGATAAAGAATAGGATGACAAAAAGAAAGAAAGATAGGAAGAAAGAAAAGAAAGAAAGAAAGAAAGAAAGAAAGAAAGAAAGAAAGAAAGAAAGAAAGAAAGAAAAACAAAGAAAGATCTGGATTGGCCAGGTTCACCAGGCCTGAGTATTTCAGGGAATTCACTAATTTCCATGCATTTTTTACTCTTTCCAGATAGTCACAGTAAGGAAAAATTAAAATATCCCATATGTACCTATTGTCCTTTCAAAAAGTCTCCTGAGGACTTCATGCTCTCCCAGAAATTTTTCATATCTGAACTGACTTTGATCTGATCCAGTTGTGTAATATTTCATACTGTGTCATGTTTCAAAGCCTCTGTCTTCTGAGCTATGAGCTGGATATTTTTTTGAATTCATCTCTTGTCCTGTACCAGTTGGTCTTGTTTTGTGTTCCTGGAGTGTCTTGCCTAATGTTTTCTTCTACTGTCTTTACTCTGAGTCCAATTACTCAAAAGTTAACTCATAAATACACTGGAAAGGAAGAAATTCCTCTTGAAAAGACCTAAGGATGGAGAATACACAATGGTAAAAATGAGAGTAAATCTTCTGCCTTGGAGAATGAGTAGCCCATATGAGCCTTTGATTTTAGTCTTTCCCATGTCTGGTAAATTCTATGCCTTATTTCTGCAACTGCACAGGTCTTATGCATGTTTTATAAAAATTTGTGACAGAATTTATTTTCATTTTTCAGTGGTTAAATATGACATTCTGTGCAGTAAACATCTTAAGGTATTTTGTTTCATAACTGGGAACTTAAAACTATACATTCTTTGTTTTATCAGTTTTATGCATATGTGTGCATACCTGTTTATTGTATGTTGTATCTACATATATGCTTTTGTCTATATATTATGTATATGGTGCCAAAATTGGCATATATATAAAAAATAAGCATTAATAAATTTACAATAAAATGGATCAAAATGCCTTTCAGTTCACATGACTAAAATTGGCTAAATAGATAAAAGTAAGGATGTCTTTAAATTTACTTAACTATTCATTTCTCTAAGTGGTCAAGCAATCAATATGGTGTTGATTTCTCTAAAATGATTAGTTTAATATCTATTTCTTGTAGAATGTGTCTTCAGCAAAAAATAATGACTTAAAATGTAAGGTAGATTGATCTAAAAACTTGGATGTAATGGATACCAAAAGTTAAAATTAGATGAATTAGATTTAACAGAAGTAAAATAAGAATTTATAAAAGTACATGTTAAGGAGAAAAGTCAATACCAACGAATCTACCATGAAGAACCAATATTCATCAATCTACACTATCAAGTTAATATCAACAAATCTATATTGAAAAATTGATATTGATTAATAAATATCAATGCATCTACACTGATGTGTTGATTTTGATGAACCTACAATGAAGGATTGATGTCAATGAATCTACCCAGAATAGTTAAAATTGATGAATCTATACAATGGGTTGATGTGGATGAATCGACTCCAATAAGACATAATTGATGAATCTATATCAACACATAGATAGTGCCAAATATACCCAGAAGAGTATATATCAACAAATATAGCCCAATGAATCTTTATCAATGAATCTACATTGATGAATTTATATCAGTAAATTGATATTGATGAATCTAACCCTACATTTTGGTATCTACAAATCTCCACCAATGAGTCAATATTTACAAATCAACCAAGTCAAGTCTTTATCATCAAATCTGCATAGTTGATATTGATGAAGCTACCCTGATGAGTTGATATCGATGAATCCACACCAACCAAAGTATTGATATCAATGAATCTACATCAAACCATTGATATTTATGGATCTACTCTGATGGCTTGATATTGAAAAATCTACCCTGACAGGTTGATATAAATTAATCTACACTGAAGAGAAGGGTAGATATTGGTGAATATATCTAAGAAGAATAGATATAAAAAATATACCCCAATGGGTTGATATCAATGAATCTACATTGACAAATCCATAGTGACAAATCAATATTGATGAATCTACCCTATAAGTTGATATCTACAAATCTCCACCAAAGAGTCAATATCAACAATATCTACCCAGACACATCAATATCAACCAATGTACATGGACTACTCAATATTGATGAATCTACATCAAATTGATTTCAACAAATCAATATTGATGAATCTACTCAGTTTAGTTGATATCAGAGAATCTACCATGACTGGTTGATAATGATGAATCTACCTCAATGGGTTGATATCAGCAAAACTATACAGAATTGTGAATATCAAGAATCAATCATGGTGAGTCAATACTGATGAATGTACCTTGTTGAGTCAATATTGACAAATCCATATTGATGAATCAATATCAACCCTTCAATATCAATAAATCTTACCACTGAGTTTATATCAACAAATATACCCCAGAGTCAATATCAATGAATCTACATCAATGTGCCAATATCAACAAATAAACCCCATAGAGTCAAATTGATGAATCTACCTCAATGTGTTGATATCAACAAATCTACACCAGGGAGTAGAAATTAATGAATTTAACATGATGAGTCATATTTCATGAATCTTAACTGATGGTCCAAATTTGACAAATTTACACAGGTGAGTAGATATTGACAAACATTCCCCATTAAATCAATATTGTCATATCTACTTTGAAGAATTGATATCAGCAAATCAATATTGAACAATACACCCCAACAAGTCAATATCAGCAAATCTATACCAATGAGTCAAAATTGATGAATCAACATCTATGGGTCATTGTCAATGAATCTACCCTATCAAGTTGATATTCATGAATCTAACCCAATGAATTGATATGGACAGATCTATACTGAAGAGACAATATCAATGAATTCGCTTCAATTGCTCAATATCAAAGAATCTACACCAATGAATCAGTATCAATGAATTAACACCTATGATTGGTATCAGTGAATGTATCCCATCAAGTTCATATTGACTCTTCTAACAATGGGTTGGTGTGGAGGAATCTACACAGACAAGTCAATAACAATGAATATGCACCAAAGATTCAATATTGGCAAATATACTTCAAAGGGTCAATACAGATGAATTTACCTTGATGGATTGATATTGATGATTGTACACCAATGGGTCAATATTGAAGATCTACACTGACAAGTTGATATCCACAATTCTATCCAAAAAGTTGACATCAATGAAACATCATCTCATTGATAATGACAAATTGATAATGAACAATCTACTGTAACAAGTCAATATTTATGAATCTACATCTTTGTATCAATATTGAGAAGTCTACCCAATATGTTGATATAAACTAATCTAACCCAGTGGGTCAATATTGACAAATGTACCTTGAAAGGTCAATATTGATGAATCTACTCCACAGGTTTAATTTCAACAAATCAACACAAATGGGCTGATATCTATAAATCTACACTGAAGAATCAATATCAACAAATAAACCCTGATGATTTGATACCTATGCGTCTACACTGATGAGTCAATAATGATGAATCTACAATGAATCAATATCAACATATCAATATCAATTAATCTACCCAACAAGCTGATTTGGATGAATCTACACTGATGTATTGAAATGGATAAATCTACCCCTACAGTTGGATATTGATAAATCTACCCCTATGGGTCCATATCAATATATCTATGCCATCAAGTCAATATTGATGAATCAACCCAATAAATTAAAATTGATGACTCTACACTGGCAAGTGGATATCAATAAATCTATCCCAGTGAATTGATTTTGACAAGTCTAACCAATGAAACCAATCAAATCAACAATGATAAATCTAACTCATTGAGTTGATATCAACAAATCTATCCCCATTGGTTGATATAGATGAATCTACCCAAATAAGTACATTTCTGTGCAGAGTGGTGAAAGGATGGGGAGTGTGACTGGGATTGGTGGTCTCTGATGACCTCATGACTGTGTCATGACTGGTAACTGGAAATTTTTCTGTGCAAGGGCACATGATGTTTAGCTGCTGTGGTAAAACCCTGCATGAGGAGGCTCTGTGCAAGAGTCCTTTCAGCTCTAACCTTATCTCAGTCACAAATCTTCTGGGAATAGAGAAACTCTTATGCTAGACAATTACAATGTTTCACCAGTTCCATTACTCCTGTCACTACACCAATGGGTTGATATGGATGAATGCATCCTGATGATTAAATATCAATGAATCTTCCCCAGTGATAGATATTATCAAATCCACACCAGTGGGTTATATTGATGAATACACCCAGAAAAGTTGATACTGAAAAATCTACATTTTCAGGTCAATATCAGGGAATCTAAATTGACAAATCAATATTGACTTATGAACATTGACAAATCCACCATGACTGGTTAATATTGATGAATCTACCCCTAAGGGTTGATATCAATTAATCTACACCAACAAGTAGATATTAATGAATCTACACTGATGGGTTGATATTGATCAGTCTACCCCTATGGGTTGATATTGATAAATCTACATTGATGAGCATATATTGGCAAATCAACACCAATGAGTAGATATCACCAAATCTACCCCATTGAGTTGATATTGACAAATGCACACTGACATTACAATGTCAGTGTGAATCTACTCCTGATATCAATCCTGATTAGATTCATCAATATTACCTTAACTGGTTCAATTTGTGGATTGATATGAACAAATCCATTTGTGGATTGATATCAACAAATCTACCCTGACAAGCTGATATTAAAAAATCTACCCTGCTGAGTTGATATTTATGAATATACCCCATTGAATCTATATTAACTGAACTACACTGAAAGGTAGACATTGATGAATCCAGCCTTCAAGTCAATATCAACTAATCTATACTGATGGGTTGATATCAATGAATCTACCACTCATTTGATATCTTTAAATATACCCTGGGTGATTGCTATTGATGACTTTAAACAGTTGAGACAATATCAACAAATCTATCTGAAGATTCAATATTAATGAGTCAACACCATCAATTTGATATCAGCAAATCTATACCATGAAGCCAATATCAATGAATCTACCCAATTCGGTCAATATTGACAAATCTACAATGATAGTTTGATATCAGTGAATCTACATCAATGAATCAATGTTGATGCATCCATATTGATGAATCAATGTCTATAAATCTACCTGTCTATATTGACATATCAATATCAACATATCTACACTGATGAGTTGATATCAACAAATCTACCCAGTCCAGTCAACATTGATGAATCTACCCTGATGGATCAATGTTGAGGCATCTATCTCAAAGAGCAATATTGACAAATCTACCCTGAAGAGTTGATATAGATGAATCTACACTGATGAATAAATATTGGCAAATCTAACCTTTGAGTTGAATTTGATGAGTCTAGATTGATGTATCAAATTTGGTGAATATACACCAATGAATCTACATAGGTGATTCAATATTGATGTCTCTACCCCATAAATTCTATATCAATGAACCTACATCATCAAATCAATAGACTCATCAATATCAAAGAATCTACACTGAAGGGCCACTATTGATGAATCTATGCTGATGAGTCAATTTTGATGAATCTACACAGATGGGTTGATATTGATGAATCTAACAAGAAGAGTCAATATTGAATAATCTATCTCAATGAGTTGATATGGACTAATCTACCCTGATAAGTCTATTTTGATGCATCTACACCAAAGGGTTATCAACAAGTCTAACCACATTGATTGATATAGACAAATCTAACCCAATGAGTACATTTTGACAAATTGAACCAGTTAAGGTAATATTGATGAATCTAATCAGAGAGTTGATATTAATGGATCTAACCAATACAGTTCAAATTGAAAAATGAAGCCTGATGGGATCAATATGGGCAAATCTATCCTGATGATTCAATATTGACAAATCTACATCAAAGTGTTGATATTGATTAATCTGTTTCAACAGGTTGATATTGATGAATATGCACAGAAGACTCGATATTGAAGGATCTACTCTGATGGGTCAATATCAATGAGTCAACATTGACAAATTAATATCAACATATCAATATCAATGAAAGTAGCCAGTTGAGTCAATCTGTATGAATCTCTACCAATGAGTCAAAATTGATGAATTCACTCAGTTGTGTCGTTATCATCAAATTTTCATGACAGGTCATTCCCAATTGGACAATATCACTGAATCTACACTGAAGAGTAGATACTGACAAATCTACCCTCAGAGGTAAATATCAATGTATCTACACCAACTAGTAGATAATTATGAGTTTATACTGATGAGTTGATATTAACAAATGTACCCCTTATGGTTGTTATCTACAAATTTATGCCAATGAGTAGATGTCAATAAATGTACACTAATGAGTAGATATCAATAAATTTACCTTGTGAAGTCAATATTGATGAATCAAGACTGACAGGTTAATATTGATGAATCTACCTCATTGAAGCTTTATTGACCAATCTAAACCAGAGTTGATTTCAATGAATCTACACCTTCTTGTTGATATCAATGAATCTATACTGATGGTACAACATTGACAAATGTACATCAATGAGTAGAAATCAATGAATCTACCACAATGTTCAATATAGCCAAATCTAGACTGATGAGTCAATTTCAATTAATCTACCCAGTTGAGTTGATGTCAATGATTCAAACCATTTGAGTTAATATCAGAAATATTGAGGAATCTATTTGATTTGGTCAATATGAAAAAATCTACCCTAATGAATCAATTTTGATGAATATACACCAAAGAGTTGATATTGAAAAATGTACCCCAATAGGTAGTCAATAACAAATTTACCCCTATGGGTTGATATGAATGAATCTACATTGATACATCAATATCAATCAAAATGAATACATCAATATTGACAAATATACCCTCATAAGACAATATTTTTAAAGTATATATATATATATATATATATTTTAAACACTGAATTTTGATTTATTGTACACAAATGGTATATAATTATTTTTTCTATGGTTGTACACAATGTAGACTCACATGAAATGTGTAATCATACATGAACATAGGGTAATAATGTCTGTCTCAGTACACTGTATCTCTTTCCTCACCTCCTCCCACCCCATTTTTCTCTACACAATTCAAAGTGTCTCCATTCTTCACTTACCCCCATCACCCCCTTTTTATGTCTCATCATCCACTTAACAGATAAGATAATCAGCCATTGGTTTTTGTGGATTGGCGTATTTCACTTAGCATTATATTCTCCAACTCCATCATCCATTTACCAGTAAATGCCATAATTTTATTCTTCTTTATGACTGAGTAGTATTCCATTGTGTATATATATCACAGTTTTTTTATCCATTCATCAATTGAAGAGAATCTACTTTGGTTACACAATCTAGTTATCATGAACTGAGCAGCTATAAACATTGATGTGACTGTGCCATTGTAGTATGCTGATTTTAAGTCCTTTGGGTATAAACTGAGGAGCGGGATTGTTGGGACTAATGACATGTTAACTAACTCAGGCTGACTCCTTACTTCTGGGTGGGTGAGCAAGATTAAGGCATCAAAGGCTGTTTCAAAAGTTAATGATGATAAATCGGACCACTGTCAGGGATTGGTTAACAACAGTTCTGCGAATGTGATCAGCTAGTGCTTGCCATATAGTCATAGGGGAATCTTGCCTGTTTGAACCCCCCATGCCTTGCTGACCTTTAAGCTGATTGGTTCCTGCCTAGCCTTCACCCTACATAAAAGCTGTGTGACTTCCTCAATAAATGAGTTCTTGCTGTGACTGGTCTCCCTCATGCATCTGATTGTCCTCTGCCCAGAGGGCTGGGTGAGGGCGGTCAGCCGGCCCTACCTTTCCCAGTCTGGCCTTGTTGGGGAGTTCTCCCTTCCTTTGTTGCTGGTTGAGAAGAGCAAGGGGGCCAAAGACCCCAACATGGGTTAGCTAGTCAAGTGGTGGGTCCGTTTCAAGTTTTCTGAGGAATCTCCATACTGCTGTCCAGAGTGACTTCACCAATTTTCAACCCCACCAGCAATGTATGAGTGAACCTTTTTCTCCACATCCACACCAACATTTATTATTGTTTGTGTTTCTAATAATTACCATTCCAATTGGAGTTAGATGAAATCTTAGGGTAGTTTTTAATTGCATTTCTCTAATTACTAATTAGTAATTACTAATTACTTTTTCATATATTTGTACATCACCTCTATATCTTCTGTGAAGTGTCTGCCCAGTTCCTTAGACCATTTATTCATTGGGTTGTTTGTAGTTTGGGTGTAAATTTTTGTAATGTTTTTATAAATTTTGGGTATTAGTGCTGTATCTGAAGTGCAAGTAGAAAAGATTTTCTCCCATTCTGTAGGCTTCTTTTTCACATTATGGATTGTTCCTTTGTTGAGAAGAGCCTTTCTAGTTTGAATCCATTCCATTTATTGATTCTTGCTTTTATTTATTGTGCTCTGGGAGGCTTTTATAAAATGTCTGGTCCTAAACCAACATGATGATTTAGGTGAACCATCTCTGGTCTAATTCCTAGGTACTTGATCCATTTTGAGTTGAGTTTTGTGCAGGGTGAGAGATAGAGATATAACTTCATTTTACTGCATATGAATTTCCAGTTTTCCCTGCATCATTTGTTGAAGAGGCTATCTTTTTTCCTTCACAAGTTTTTGGCACCTTTATATGGTATGAGGTAACTGTACTTATGTTGGTTTGTTTCTGTGTCTTCTGTTCTATACCTTCAGTCTACCTGTCTATTTTGGTGCCAATACCATGTGTTTTTGTTACTATTGCTCTATAGTAGATTTTAAGGTCTGGTATTGTGATACCTCCTGCAGCAATCTTCCTTCTCAGGATTGTGTTGG
Organism: Sciurus niger; assembly: GCA_020740815.1. Lineage (NCBI taxonomy): Eukaryota > Metazoa > Chordata > Mammalia > Rodentia > Sciuridae > Sciurus > Sciurus niger. The sequence goes on from JAHUXG010021865.1 coordinate 162,398, forward strand.
TTATGCTCAGTCTTTTAAGCTACCAGCTGAATTTCACGATTACTTTCTCTATTTCTATGATGAATGTCATTGAGGTTTTATTGAAATTCTGTTCAATATACATAGTGACTTTGGAAGTTTTGCCAGTTTGAAAAAACTAATTCTGCCTACTCAAGAATATGGGAGATCTTTCTAAGGCCTTTGAAAATTTATTTCTTTAGGGTTCTGTAGTTTTCATTGTAGATATCTTTCACCTCTTTGTTACATTGAATATGAAGTGTTTTTTTTTTTTTGAGACTGCTGTGAATGGAGTAGTTTTCCTAATTTCACTTTCAGAAGATTCATCACTTATGAATAGAAATGCATCAGACTTAAGTGTGGTGACTTTATATTCTGCTATTTCACTGAATTTATTTATGAATTCAAAAATTCTAGCTCTGTAAGTCTTCTGGTGGAGTTTTATGGATCTTCTAAATATAGCATCACTTAGTCAGCAAATAGTGATAGCTTAAGTTCTTTTTTTCCTATTTGTATCCCTTTAATTTCTTTGGTCTGCCTAATTGCTCTGGATAGTGTTTCAAGGACAATATTCAATAGAAGTGACAAAAAAGGGAATCCATGTCTTTTTCCAGGTTTTAAAGGGAATGCTTTCAGTTTTTCTCCATTAAGAATGAAGTTGTGGGGCTGAGGAGATAGTTCAGTTGGTAAAGTCCTTGCCTTACAAGCACAAGCCACTGGGTTCAGTCCCAGCACTGCAAAAAAAAATAAAAAAAAAAAGAATGATGTTGTGTGTGGGTTTAGCATCGATAACCTTTACAATGTTGAGAAATATTCCTACTATTCTATTTTTCTAGTGTTTTGAGCATAAATGGGTGTTGTACTTTATCAAATGTTTTTTTCTGTACCAATTGAAATAATCATATGATTCATAATCTTAAGTCTATTGATGTGATGAATTACATTTATTGGTTTCCAGATGTCAAAACAACCTTTCATCCCTGGGATGAACCCAACTTCATTGTGGTGCAGTATCTTCTTAAGAAATTTTTTATGTGATTTTCCACAATTTTGTTGAGAATTTTTGTATCTATGTTTACCAGAGATGTTGGTCTAAAGTTTTCTTTCCTTGATGTGTATTTTTCTGGTTTTGATGTCAGAGTGATACTGGCTTAATAGAATAAATTTGGAAGAGTTTCCTCCATATTTCATGGAATACTTTAAGGAATATTGGTATAAGTTCTTCTTTGAAGGTCTTGTACAACTCAGCTGAGAATCTGTCTGATTCTAGGGTTTTCTTTGTTTGTAAGCTTTTTGATGACTTCTTCTATTTCATTGCTTGAAATTGATTTGTTTAAATTGTATATGTCTTCTTGATTCAATATGGGAAGATCATATGTCTCAAAAATGTTTTGATGTCTTTGAAATTTTCTATTTTGCTGGAGTATAGATTTTCAAAGTTGCTTCTAATTATGTTATCTATTTCAATGGTGTTTGTTGTGATATTTCCTTTTTCATCGTGAAGTTTGTAATTTAAATTTTCTAACTCCTTTTCTTCATTACTGTGGCTTAATGTTTATTTATATGTTTACTTTTTCAAAGAACCAACTTTTTGTTTTGTCAACATTTTTGAATTGTTCCTTTACTTTCAATTTCAATGATTTCAGCTCTGATTTTAATTATTTCCTGTCTTCTACTACATTTGGTGTTGGTTTTCTCTTCTTTTTCAAGGGCTTTGAGATGTAGTGTTAGATCACTTTGTTGTTGACTTCTTATTCTTTCCTTGGATGTGCTCCTTGATATGTCAATATTGGCAAATTTACCCTGTCAAGTTTGTATCAACCAATCTACTCTGAGGATTCAATATCTATGAACCTACCCCAATAGGTCAATATTGAGGAAACTACCTTGATAAATTAATATTGATGAATCTACCCCAATGTGTCATTATTGCTGAATCTAAACCAAGTCAATTATGACAAATCTAAGCAAATTTATATCAATGAATCAAACCATTCCAGTTGATATTGAATCTATCAAGTTTGGTTGATAGGAACAAATCTACCAAGATGAATTAATATTGATGAATCTACACCAAGGGGTCTATATCAATAAATCTATCCCAACAGACATATATCAATGATTCTCACCTATAGATCAATATCAATGAATCTATTCTGAAGGGTGAATATCAATGAATCTACACTGATTGGTTGATATTGGTGAATCCCTTACATCAAATCAAAATGGACAAATCTACCCCTTAGAGTTGGTATTGACAAATCTAACCCTCTGAGTCAATATTGACCAATCTACCCTGAAGAGACAATATTGATGAATCTACCTAATAAGTTTCTATGAATGAATATACTTAATGGGTGGATATCAATTAATCTACCCTGCTGGGTGGATACTGATGAATCTACCTCTGTGGGTTGATATCTATGAATCTACCCTGATGTGCTGATATTGGCAAATCTACCCCAACTGGTCGCTGATGATGAATCTGTATTGACCAGTCAATATTAATGAACCCACAAGTTGATATTGACACATCTACTCCAATGAGTTGATAATGATGAATCAACACCAAAGAGTTGATATCAATGAATATACACTGACCAATTGATATTGATGAATCTATACCAAGGGACAATATCAGCAAAACTACACTGGTCAGTCAATATCAATAAATGTACCCCAACTAGTCAATATTGATGAATCTATACTGACCAATCAATATGGATGAATCTATACCAATGAGTTGATATCAATAAATCCAAATTGATGAATCAATTTTGACAAATTGATATCAACAAATCTACAGTGATGTGATGAAATCAACAAATTTGCATTGATGGATCTACACAGATGTTTTGACATGATGAATCTACCCAGTTAAGTCAATATCAATGAATCTACAGTGATGTCACAAACTGATGAATCTACACAACTTGATATTCATGAAACTACACTGGATCAATACCACCAAATCTTCCCTGTTTATTCAAATTTGATGAATCTACAGTGATGAGTACAACCTGATAATCTACACTGAAGCATCTAAACCAATAGTCAATATAAAAAAAATGTACACCAATGAACCAATTCAACAAATCTACCTCATCGAGGTGATATCAGTGATATCACTGACAAACCTACTCTAACAAGTTAATATTCATGAATCTATCCCAAAGTCAATATTGACAAATCTATACCTATGAGTCAATATTGATGAATCTACCAAAACAAGTTGATATCAAATAATCTACCCTGACCATTTCTTTTTGAGGAATCAACTCCAACCAGTTATTCCTCACAAGTGGCTCCTATATATTGTAGAATGTTTGGGGTGATAGGAAGGTGTTTTGCTCTAATAAGGACTCTTGTTCAATCTGTAATGTAGCTTCAGGATTGAGGGTGATCATGAGGAAGATCAAGCCCTGATGAAAATCTTGGAACTTTCCATTCCCCATTTAAGTTGAGGAAAGAAGCTGGAGATTGAATTAATACCCATCACGCCTAAATGATTAAGTCTTCACAAATGTCTATACAAGAAGTGGTCACGGAGTTTTTGAATTGTTGTACACAAGCAAGCATAAGAAGAATGTTGCACCCCAACTCAATGTGGGCACTGTCTGTTGCATTGGAGACCCTCCTGGGCCTCATCCTGTGCCCCTTTTCCTCTGACCATAATTTTGTTTCTTCTAGAATGTCATCAAAGGTGGGCCATACAGCATGTTGTCTCTTCAGTTGGTTTTATTGCACTTAGCAGCACAATAGGTAGGATGCATCTGTGTTTCTGTGTAACTTTGTGGTTTATTTCTTTCTAATGTAGATTGGTTGTGCTTTCAACTACAGAAAGGTATTTGGATATTTTATCTAATCAGCCAGCATCATAGTTATGATATGCATAATTGCATAGTAGTTTTGGCTAGGCATGCTTTTTCAGAGAACATTTCCAAATGCAGATTAATTATAGGCACACAGTTGGGTCATAGATTAAATTTGTTTTGCCTTCGAAGGCACTGGCATGCCACCTTCAAAAGTGACTGAATCATGTGTCTTTCCAGTAATGCCTGAAAACGCTGGTGTTCCATATCCTACTTTTTCAGTGTAATGACTTCCTAGAGTTTACTGATGCTAATTGCAGTGCCAAGCCACTTTACTATTGTTTTAATTTATGATTTTGTAACAGGATAAGATAGTGAACATCATGAAGTATAACTATTTTCTGATTTTATTCTTTCTTGTTCAGGTGTCTCTTCAGATATCTACTTTTGGGCATTGGAGATTGAACCCAGGGATGAGTAATCACTGAGTCACATCCCTAGCTCTTTTTTTGTTCTTGTTTTGGTATTTTTACTTGAGACAGTGTCTCCTTAAGGCTGATCTCAAATTTACAATCCTTCTGCCTCAGACTTTTGTGCAATTGGAAGCATAGATATGCAACACTTCAGTTGGGAAAAAAATGTTAATTTTTTAAGTCTGTGTTATTGGTATATTTCTTCTGCCCATTCACTTTAGGTAGAAAGTGTTAAAACTAACAACCAAGGGACAGATATGTCACTCTGTCTTAGAGAGATAATTCATTATGTGTGAGACCAGGTGTTTGATCCCCAGTACATGAACACACACACCCACATGCCCACCCAACACTAAGTCTAAGATAACAGATTTTTGTTTTTCCTCCTAGAATATATTTAGTTTTCTTAAATTTTAGTTTTGTACTATAATGGGTTATTTTTGGTGTGAGTTTTATTTTGTGTCTACATTTATTTCACTCCATAAAGTTAGAAAACACTTGCTACACATATTCCATTTAAAAATTATCATGAAAATGGATTTGAACCTAAATGCTACTTGTACACCTTTCCATTATTAGAAAAGCATGGTGTGTAATTAGCAAAGATAAAATAGTAGGCTTATAAATGTGGGTGAGGATGTTACACCAAGATGCTTTTACTCTTCTCACTATTGGCCAGCAAAGAAAACTGACATCACAAGTCTGTACAATGTTCACGGTGATGTAAATGATGTATCCCTATACATGTATCCTGCTATAGATGGTTCACTTTGCTTTTCTGAGAGCCAAATTGTTGTTCCGCTATCTACAGAAGTATCCACCTCTCTCCTGAAGATACTGTGCACCTCAGAGGGGATCTGGTTTCCATGCTTCAAGGTTTGAACAGCAGAACTCTGGGAATGAGTAGGGCAGAAAGGACTCATGTGGCTACAGTGAGCTCCTGGGGGCAGGACTCAGAGCTTCTGTGGAATTCAGCAAGTATGTGTAAGCAACGGCCTCGCTTTTCCCTCCTTATTGAGAGTTATGACACATGATTGAAATGTCTTGGTGGCATCCTGGGGCAGTCATGGAGAATGACTGGAACTAGGTAATATTCTCTTCTAGTATTACCAACAATAAGTATTGTTCATGCTCATAGTTGTACTATACATTATCTGGATTTCTGAGAGTTGGGATGTTTATACCCAGTAGTTCTGACAATTAGCATCCAGTCACCTGAATGGTGTGTTAAAGATTGTTGAATTCTTAGGTCTTAGATAGGGTCTGACATAAATATTTCACTCAAATGCTCTTGGTCCAGGGATGATATTTTGAGAATGACTGAAGGTCAGTGGTTCCTAGTTTACATTTAGAAATCTGAAGAATAAATTCCATTGTGTGTGGTGAAGGGAGGTGCTGGTGATTGGCCCAGGACACTCCACCCCTGAGTTGCATCCTCAGCCCTTTATATTTTGAGACAGGGTCTTGTTAAGTTGCTGAGTTTGGCATCAAATTTGTGATCCTCTTGACCCAAACCTGAGTTACTAAGATTACAGCCCAGTTCCACCTTTCCTGGCTTTATTACTGTATTTAAAAGCTACTTGCTTGAGAGTTTCAATTTTAATTTAACCAAGTAGACCTGATTTTCTCTTGGTGACATTCAAAAGACAGGCCCCCCAAAAAATAATGCAACCCATCTGGAAGGCTGACTGGTTATATGGTCTTGGACTCTCTTCTTCTGATTGGATCATAAAACTAAGGGAAAACAATTATGTACCTTTTAAAATAATATTACCCTTCCAAATAAAAGGATAGTTGAACATAGCAATTTTTTTGGAGGAGGAAAATTTATTTATTTTTTTTTAAATTTATTTTTATTGTAAATAAATGGGATACATGTTGTTTCTGTTTGTACATGAACTAGAGGTATACAATTTATGTAATCATACATTTACATAGGGTAATGGTGTTTGATTCATTTTGTTTTGTTCCTTCACCCATCCCTCCCACCCCTCTTTTCCCTCTATACAGTCCCTCCTTCCTCCATTCTTCCCCCTGCCCACCACCCCATTATATGTCATAATCCGCTTATCAACGAGATCATTTGTCCTTTGTTTTTTGAGATTGGCTTATCTCACTTAGCATGAAATTCTCTAATTTCATCCATTTGTTTGCAAATGCCATAATATTATTATTCTTTATAGCTGAGTAATATTCCATTGTATATATATACCACAGTATCTTTATCCATTCATCAATTGAAGGGCATCTAGGTTGGTTCCACATTCTGGCTATTGTGAATTGAGCAGCTATGAACATTGATGTGGCTGTATCTCTGTAGCGTGCTGATTTTAAATCCTTGACATAGGCCAAGGAGTGGGATAGCTGGGCCAAATGGTGGTTCCATTCCAAGCTTTCTAAGGAATACCCACAGTGCTCCCCAGAGTGGCTGCACTAATTTGCAACCCCACCAGCAATGTATGAGTGTACCTTTTTCCCTACATCCTTGCCAACACTTATTGTTACTTGTATTCTTGATAATCGCCATTCTAATTGGGGTGAGATGAAATTTTAGGGTAGTCTTGATTTGCATTTCTCTTATTATTAGAGATGTTGAACATTTTTTTATATGTTTGTTGATTGCTTGTAGAGGTTCTTCTGTGAAGTGTCTGTTCATTTTCTTAGTCCATTTGTTGATTGGATTATTTGTATTCTTGGTGTAGAGTTTTTGGAGTTCTTTATATATCCTGGAAATTAGTGCTCTATCTGAAGTATGATTGGCAAAGATTTTCTCCCACTCTGTAGGCTCTTTCTTCACATTGCTGATAGTTTCCTTTGCTGAGAGAAATTGTTTAGTTTGAATCCCAGTTTATTGTTTAGTTTAGTCCCAGTTATTGATTCTTGCTTTTATTTCTTGTGCTATGGGAGTCCTGTTAAGGAAGTCTGATCCTAAGCTGACATGTTGAAGATTTGGACCTACTTTTTGTTCTATAAGATTCAGGGTCTCTGGTCTGATTCTGAGGTCCTTTATCCATTTTGAGTTGAGTTTTGTGAAGGGTGAGAGATAGGGATTTAGTTTCATTCTGCTGTACATGAATTTCCAGTTTTCCCAGCACCATTTGTTGAAGAGACTATCTTTTCTCCATTGCATATTTTTGGCACCTTTGTCTACTATGAGAAAATTGTATTTATTTGGGTTTGTGTCCATGTCCTCTCTTCTGTACCATTGATCTACCTGTCTATTTTGGTACCAATACCTTGTCATTTTTGTTACTATTGCTTTGTAGTATAGTTGAAGTTCTGTTTCATCCTGCTAAGAATTGCTTGAGCTATTCTGGGTTTCTTATTCTTCCAGATGAATTTTATGATTGCTTGCTCTATTTATGTAGGGTATGTCATTGGGATTTTAATTGGAATTGCATTGAATCTGTATAGCACTTTTGGTAGTATGTCCATTTTGACAATATTAATTCTGCCTATCCAAGAACATGGGAGATCTTTCCATCTTCTAAGGTCTTCCTCAATTTCTTTCTTCAATGTTATGTAGTTTTCATTGTAGAGATGTTTTACGTCTTTGATTAGATTTATTCCCAAGCTTTTTTTTTTTTTGAGGCTATTGAAAATGGAGTTGTTTCCTTCAATTCCCTTTCAGATGTTTCTTCGCTTGTGTGTAAAAATTCTTTTGATTTTTGTGTTTTGATTTTAGAGACTGCTGTTTTGCTGAATTTATTGATGAGGTCTAGAAATTTTCTGGAGGAGTTTTTTTGGATCCTTTAAATATAGAATCATGTCATCAGTGAGTAGTGACAGCTCTAGTTTCTCTTTTCCTATTCGCATCCCTTTAATTTCTTTAGTCTGTCTAATTGTTGTGGGTAGAGTTTCGAGGACAATGTTGAATAGAAGTGGTGAAAGAGGACATCCCTGTCTTTTTCCCATTTTTAAAGTGAATGGTTTCAGTTTTACTCCATTAAGAATGATGTTAGCCATGGTCTTAGCATATGTAGCCTTTACAATGTTTAGGTATTTTCCTACTATCCCTTTTTTTACCTAGTGTTTTGAGCATGAAGCAGTGTTGTATTTTGTCAAACACTTTTTCTGCATCAATTGAAAGAACCATATGATTCTTATCCTTAAGTCTATTGACATGATGGATTACGTTCATTGATTTACGGATGTTAACACATCCTTGCATTCCACGGATGAACCCCACTTGATCGTGGTGCATGATTTTCTTAATCTGTTTTTGGATATGGTTTGCCAGTATTTTGTTAAGGATCTTTGCATCTATATTCATCAAGGATATTGGTCTAAAATTTTCTTTCCTTGATGTGTCTTTTCCTGGTGAACATAGCAATTTTTAAAATGATAAACATGAAAACATGGTAAGAGAAAGATTTTTTTGAAGGTAGACATTTCAACTGATGAATTTTCAGCATTCAGATTATGATTATGTCCCTTCCAAATTTACAAAAATAATCTAACAAAATCACAAACATTTTTCACATATGCTATTAATGTACTGGCAAAGGAAAAAATAAACATGTTTGGCCTACAACAAACTTTAAATGATGCTGGCAGGTTTCCTGTTGTGATCTTTACAAAGATAGGCCAGAATCCTGAGGGTGAAAGCTGACAGAGCTGAGGAGATTCTGCCCATGATCATTGATGTACATTCATTATTCATTTGTGTACAATTATTATAGCAGGCTACAGCATATATTATAGAAATTGAAAATAGGAGAAAAGGCACTAGCTATTCTGGAAGAAGTATGCTTTCAAACTGAGATATATATTAGTAAATAGATGCCAAAAACACTGTGCAAAGTGTTGAATGTCAAGGATGCAGAATTACAAATAAAGTGAAATGTCTTCTTCAATTAAATAATTTGGCTTTTTGAGCTTACATGTGTGTACCATTCCAACTTTACAAACAGATTTTTATCAAATTTGAAATGCACCCAGTAGGTACAGATACATGTTGAAATCTGGTGGAGCTAGTCAAATTTGTATTTGAGACTGTGTGCTGAAAGTTTTAGTTTGACAAATCTGAGTCAGTAAATATTGCAAGGCTCTGCAGTAAGGATTGTAAGACATATGCAACATGTGAATAACAGGAGAATAAACAAAGTGAGCAGAAACTGAGGGACTGAGTGGTTCTTTGCATCCAGGGATAGGACAGATTCTGAGGAAGAAGTGCCACCTGTGCTGAGCTAGGGAAAGGGACAGAATTTTAATAGAGAGAAAAGTATATTTTAGGACTTAATAGATATTCCTAGTTAGGATATGAAAGTATATTCAGAAAGAGACATGGTGATAGATGAAGTCTGAAAAGGAGGCATGGGCCATGAATAGATCCACTTTAATCTGCTGTTATACCTTCAAACATGATATCCATATGAAGAAAGAAATCAATAGAAAGTGGAAGAAAAAGATATAAGAGAAAATTATTACACTACTTCAAATACTTAAGGGACAGTGTACATATGAATCGATTTGGAAGACATTTCATAGGCAAGTTTGAGAAGAACTTCAGTTTGGTTTGAGGAGTAAATAGTTGGAAAAATAAGGAAGAGGCAAACTAAGTGACTATGGGACTGGCAATGTTTTAGAAAAAGTAGCTGATATACATTCAGGTTGTCCTGTATGCTAGCAGTCTGGGCCTCTCATCATGTCTTCTCATTTAATGCTACCAGTATTTTTGTTGTAAAGATGAAGAAACAAAGGCACAGAGACATTGCCCAGTTTACCCAAATCACACAATAATAAGTGGTAGAACCAGATTCAAATTTAGTTTGTATTCTTAACCACTACTCTCACTGACTTACAGCACCAGGGAAGAGCAGCTTTCTTAGAAAAGAAGCATTGGCTGGGGATGACTAAAATGGAAGTGGTTGTCAAGTCCAGGTACAGCAAAGGAGAAAAGTAGGCTGAGGACATAAGTCTGACTATGCTGCAATGTAAAAATTTCTGTGGTCCCCCTCCCCTGCCTCCCATCACCCACTCCCCCACACAACACACTGTCCTCAGTCAGGAACTGATCTGCCTCTCTGTCAAACAGATTTTCCTCTTGGTGTCTAAAAGCTGCCCCAGGTTATCTCAGGTCAGTCATCCCAAACATCCTTCTGATGCAACAGGGTTGATCTCTCCATTATTTCTCTGTATATTAGGTGCCAAAGGACAGAAAATGGAAGAAAATAAAAATCCACTGACAAATGGAGTCCAACCTGGCGCATTGGGCTCCAGCTCTGCTTGCAGCATCTGCTAGACATGTGTCCCCAACATTAGCTACTTTCTGGACCACCTGTAGAATCTCTTTTATTCATTATGATTAGTACTTTTATCACTACCATTTCTATTAAATACTCATTCTCTGAAGGAAAAACTGTAGGGCTGTAGTAAAGAGTCCATAAAAAAGACTGAGAAACATGCCAATAAAGAAAGGCTAATCCAGAACTGTGACAATTAAGTGTACATAAATAAGAAGTTAGGGGCAAAAATCAGTGATGTCTTTTAAAACATCAGGAAATACTAAGAAGACCAAAAGGGATTCTTTTGAAAATATCAACAAGATAGGCAAAGACCCAAACAGGAAATTTAAAAAACAACTAACAATGAAAACTCAAGACCTACTCTCCTCCAGTGTTCACTCCAAGTCAATGAGTTTAATGGTTAGAAGCACAAATAAAAGAATATAAAGTATATGTGAAGAATTTAACATAGCTGAAGTGGATAAATATTAGAAAAAAAAATTTAAAGCACCAGGAAAGAAACAGAACCTTGAATAAACCAATAACCTTGAATACATTGAAACAGTAATTAAGACACAATTTAGCCCCTGCCAAATAAGAACTTGGGTAATTTAGTACAGATAAATTCCAATCAGAGTTTAAAATTAGGTGTTGCTGCTTATTAACTGTGACTTTTTTGTAATCAGAACTTTGTTCATTTGTAAAATGAAGATAATTAAACTTACTTTGTAGTTCCTAGATATCAAATGAAATGTCAGCCCTTGATAAGCAAGAAAGCACAAGTGTAAATAAGCTACTGAAATAATTTGAAAAGTGCAAAAATATATTTACTTTTTCTACAAATATTTATTGTACTTCTAACAGGTGCGAGGCTCTGCAGTTTAATATTTAGTACTGAAATTTAATATTTAAACTTACTCTGACCTAAATAGGAATTATGCTACAAGACAATATAGAAAATCATTTTGAAACATATCATCATAGGCAATAAAATATCTAGGTGCAAACTGTCAGGTATTAATAGGAGGCCTTTACTTCAGCTTGTTTAGTTGGGGGCCCAAATGATGGATTTGCTTCAGACTTGACACTTGTCACTAAAACATACACAATTTTATCCTGCTATTTATCATTTTAGTTGGTAGCAGTATAGAAATTAATTTTACACTGTATTTTTTCTTATGAGTCATCTTTCTAATAAGTTTGATATTATTTATCAACAAAATTTTTTTCAGAGGTTGGGGATATAGCTCAGTTGTAGAGGGCTTGTCTAGCATGTATGGGCACTGGATTTGATTCTCAGCACCACATATGAACAAATAAAGGTCCATTAAAATCTAAAACAAATAAATAAACTATTTTTGCACAATGAATCTAAATGCATTCTGCTATCATATACAACTAAATAGAACCAATAAAATATTTAAAAATACTTTTTCAACTCTAAAACTGATACTTCTTCTTAAATACTTCAAGATAAACAATCTTCATTATTTGTTTACTGAGAAAAATCTTTGTAGAGCTCTGGAAAACTGATGACAAATTATAAAGTATAGTACTACAAATTACTGATGGATAAAGAGTCTGAATTAAAAATTTTTTTCTTAATATTTAAAGCAGATCAGCATTTCTAGATAGCCTAGAACCTTTTATAAACAGTATTTGAATATGCTTTAGTAACATCTAAATTATGTACTTTTTTCTTTCTTTTTTCCTGTCAAATAGAACAACTAAGGACATTTTATGGACTTTATTCTTCTTTTCTCTATGCAATCTTGCAATTTTCATCTGCAAATTAATGTATAAAATGTATTGGCAAATGATCCATCACAGGAATGCCAATCCATTTTATAGAGAACCAAATTACTGTGATTAGTTTGGAAAAGTAAGGAACCCCATTTTTGTCCCAGGGGATTTGTAATAATTACTTTAATATTTTGTCCCCTGCAGCTCCTCACACTGTTTAAAATCTGCATGCCAGTTCCAACCACCAGTCTGGAAAGAGCTGCTTCTCCAATACTGCTTTCTTAGACCTTCAGAAATCCTGATGATGTCTAATTGCAATTAAGGGCACAGTAACTGATCAAGTTTGACCCCCTGGGCTAGTTTACCTGTGCCATGAGAAGAACATTGTGAAACCCTCTGTCCATTTGGTTTGCACTTTTCATAACATGGATAGTCTACATTTATGTTAGCTTTTTTGTAAACTGTTTTTTTATATATTCAAGTATATATGAAAATTTGTTTTGCATTAAGTGAATTTTAATGTTTCTGCTTGTATATGTTCTTAGCTCTTAAGCACTGAACATGGTTGACAGTTAAGGACTTTTCTCAATATTTTTATTGTAAGTAATAAGTATGTGAACATTTTTTCTCTTTAATTTTGCATATTCTGCACTGTGCTTGTATTCACACTATAACCAGTCGTGCCTTTCTTTGCCTTTAGTTCATGTAAATGATTTATATATTTTTCTTATTAAGAGAAAATGTTTCAAAGACAAAAATTAGTATCAAAAAACTCTCTAGTAAAATTTTATTATTTTTCACATGTAGGCAAAATATGAAAATATATTTGTATCACTTTTTTCTTTTAGATTTCAATTGTAAAAGAATTGCCTTAGACTCTCTTGTCAATTGAAATTAAGTAAATGTGATGTCCAAGTAACATTTTTATAAGAGTAAACTAAGCCATACTTAGAAAATAAACATTCATACAAGAAAACATTCTAAAGATCATTTTTTAAACTTTGAAGGCACTTAGATATTCATATCTTTTTTCCTCCTTAACAGAAATCTGAAATGGAAAGAAACCAGTCCAAAGCATTCAGACAGCTCTACTTTCTAGGTGAGCATATTGTTATATCAAAAGATTAGTCCTGGGGGCCAAGATGGTGGACTAGAGGGCGGCTGCATTTCAAGTTGCTCAAGGACGCAAGATTCAAAAGAGGAGATAGTGAAAGACTTGGGACCAACTCAAAGCCACCGGTGAGTCTCTCCCATTGGGGAGGCGTCCCAGATGGGGCAGTAGTCCCAGAACGCAGGGAACTTTGTGAAGTAGAGTTGCTCTGTGAGACGCCCCTCCCCCCACTGGACCGGTAAACACGGACAACTGGGATCATCATAGAGGAGACGGCTCAGCACAGCGCTTGGACTCGGAGCAACCACTGGGGCTCCGGGCAGCTGCCTGAGGAGGAGGTGTGTGGCGAGTTGTTTAGACCCAGAACGACCGCTTCTGAACACTGGGAGGTTGCCTGGAGGAAGAGGAGGAGCGCGGCGGGTTGCTTGACCTAGGAGTGACTGCATCAGAGCCACAGGCAGTTGCTAGAGGAGGAGCTGCATGGCAAGCTGTTTGAACTCAGAACAACTGCTCCAGAACACTGGTGGCCTGCCTGGAGGAGGAGAGTGGTGGGATGCTTAATCCACGAGTGACTGCATCAGAGCCAGAGGTGGTTGCCAGAGGAGGAGGCGAGTGGTGAGTTGATTGGACTAAAAGCGACCGCTCCTGAAAACCGGTGGCCTGCCTGGAGGAGGAGCGTGGTGGGTCACTTGGTCTTGGAGCCACTGCTCCTGAACACCCAGAAGGCTACCCCAAGGAGGACGAGGAGGAACAGGGTGGGTCACTAGGACTTGGAGTGACTGCCTAGGCCTACGGGTGGTTGGCGAGAGGAGGAGACCGGAAGTGAGTTGCTTGGACTCCTAGTGACTGCATCTGAAACCGGGCGGCTGTCTGGAGGAGGAGGTGTGTGGCAGGTCTCTGGGTCTCAGAGCTATTGTACGGGGCTCCAGGGGGTAGCTCAGAGGAGGGGCTGCATAGCCAGGCTATTGGTGCAGTGCAGGATCACAGGAGCTAGGTGGCTTCTTGCTGGAAGAGCCACACAGAGACATGCCTAGGGGCGGAGCGAAGTTTCCAGGGCTGCTGGCAGATTCTCTGGGAGAGGCAGCATAAGGAGACTCGCCTGGGAAGGGTGAGGCTCCCAGGCCCAGGACGTAGGTCTGGGCCCCTGGGATCATTGCAGAGGAAGACAGCCCAGCCCAGGTGGTAGTTGTAGATTGACAGGAACCTCTAGGAGGGCAACTGACCAGCGAGACATCCCCACCGAGTGAGTCTTCCCGGCCAGGGGAGGTTTTCCCACAGGGACGGTAAAACCAGAGACACAGGCACAAACAGCACTTGCCTCAGCCGGCAACCTAGTTCCCCGTCGGATGACCATTGGTCAACAAGTGGAGGCACCTCTGCACACTAGCAGGGAATATACGCCATCTGAGGGTCACCAACCCTAGAGAGGCAGCTTCTTCGTGGAGCTCCGCATTATCAACTTCCTCCAAGACTGCAGGCTACTGAAGGAAAAGAGGGGATATACTAGCAATTTTCAGGGACATTATAAGTCGATAGAGGAAATCTGCAATATCTTAATGACCCACTGATTCCTGAACATTATGACAAAACAAGGGAAGAAAATGCCCCAAACAAATCTAGATGTTACATCAATAAAATCCAACGACAGCATGGCAGAAGAAATGACAGAAAGGGAGTTCCGAATGTACATAATTAAAATGATTAGGGAAGCAAATGATGAGATGAAAGAGCAAATGCAGGCATTGAATGATAGCACCAATCGGCAGTTAAAAGAGCAAATACAGGAAGCAAAAGATTATTTCAATAAAGAGTTAGAGATATTGAAAAAAACCAAACAGAAATCTTGAAATGAAGGAAACAATAAACCAAATTAAGAACTCCATAGAAAGCATAACCAATAGGATAGAACACCTGAAAGACAGAACTTCAGATATTGAAGACAAAATATTTAATCTAGAAAGCAAAGTTGAACAAACAGAGAAGATGGTAAGAAATCATGAACAGAATCTGCAAGAACTATGGGATATCATGAAAAGACCAAATTTGAGAATTATGGGGATTGAGGAAGGCTTAGAGAAACAAACCAAAGGAAAGAATAATCTATTCAATGAAATAATATCAGAAAATTTCCCAAATCTGAAGAATGAAATGGAAAATCAAGTCCAAGAGGCTTATAAGACTCCAAATACACAAAATTACAACAGACCCACACCAAGGCACATTATAATGAAAATACCTAACATACAAAATAAAGACAGAATTTTAAAAGCTGTGAGAGAAAAGAACCCAATTACATTCAGGGGGAAACCAATACGGATATCAGCAGATTTTTCAATCCAGACCCTAAAAGCTAGAAGGGCCTGGAACAACATTTTTCAAGCTCTGAAAGAAAATGGATGCCAACCAAGAATCTTATACCCAGCAAAGCTTACCTTCAAATTTGACGATGAAATAAAATCTTTCCATGATAAACAAAAGCTAAAAGAATTTACAAAAAGAAAGCCAGCATTACAGAACATTCTCGGCAAAATATTTCATGAGGAAGAAATAAAAAACAGAGAAGCAAATCAGCAAAGGGAGGAATTATCCTAAAGGAACTGTCAAATAAAGAAGGAACCAAGATGTGTCAAAAAATAAATAAATAAATAAATAAAATTTTAAATATGAACCAAATGACTGGGAATTCAAATCATATCTCAATAATAACCCTGAATGTTAATGGCCTGAATTCATCAATCAGAAGACATAGACTGGTGGATTGGATTAAAAAGAAAGATCCAACAATATGTTGCCTGCAAGAGACTCACCTCATAGAAAGAGATATACATAGACTAAAGGTGAAAGGATGAGGAAAAACACACCATGCACATGGACTCAGCAAAAAAGCTGGAGTATCCATCCTCATTTCAGATAATGTGGACTTCAAGCCAATGTTAGTCAGAAGGGATAAAGAAGGACATTTCATACTGCTTAAGGGAACCATAAATGAGCAAGATATAACAATCATAAACATCTATGCCCCAAACAGTGGCTCATCCATGTATGTTAAACAAATCCTTCTCAATTTTAGAAACCAAATAGACCATAACACAATAATACCAGGTGATTTTAACACGCCTCTCTCACCACGGGACAGGTCTTCCAAACAAAAATTGAACAAAGATACCATAGATCTCAATAACACAATCAATAATTTAGACTTAACAGACATTTATAGAATATACCATCCAACCAAGTGAATACACTTTCTTCTCAGCAGCACATGGATCCTTCTCTAAAATAGACCATATATGATGCTACAAAGCTAATGTCAGCAAATACAAGAAGATAGAGACACTACCTTGTATTCTATCAGATCATAATGGATTGAAGTTAGAAATAAATGAAAGACTAAAAAACAGAATCTACTCCAACACCTGGAGATTAAACAATATGCTATTATATGATGAATGGATAACAGAAGATATTAGGAAGGAAATTAAAAAGTTCTTAGAGGTAAATGAGAACAAAGAAACTTCATATCAAAATCTCTGGGACACTATGAAAGCAGTACTTAAAGGAAGATTAATTTCATGGAGCGCATTTAATAAAAGAAGTAAAACTCAAAAAATAAACGACCTAACACTGCAGCTCAAAGTCCTAGAAAAGGAAGAACAGACCAACACCCATAGTAGTAGAAGACTGGAAATAGTTAAACTCAGAGCTGAAATCAACAAAATTGAAACAAAAGAATCAATACAAAAAATTGACAAAATAAATAGTTGGTTCTTCGAAAAAATTAACAAAATTGATAAACCTTTAGTCACACTAACAAAGAGAAGACGAGAGAAAACCCAAATCACTAAAATTCGGAATGAACAAGGAAATATCACAACAGACACGACTGAAACACAAAACATAATTAGAAGCTATTTTGAAAATCTATACTCCAACAAAATAGAAAATTTTGAAGACATCAACAGGTTTCTAGAGACATATGAATTGCCTAAACTGAACGAGGAGGACATACACAATTTAAATAGACCAATTTCAAGTAATGAAATAGAAGAAGTCATCAATAGCCTACCAACAAAGAAAAGTCCAGGACCAGATGGGTTCTCAGCCGAGTTCTACAAAACCTTTAAAGAAGAGCTCATTCCAATACTTGTCAAATTATTCCATAAAATAGAAGAAGGGGGAACCCTCCCAAACTCATTCTATGAAGCCAATATTACCCTGATACCTAAACCAGAGAGAGACACATCCAGGAAAGAAAATTTCAGACCAATATCCTTAATGAACATCGATGCAAAAATTCTAAACAAAATTCTAGCAAATCGCATACAAAAACATATTAAAAAGACAGTGCACCATGATCAATGGGTTTCATCCCAGGGATGCAAGGTTGGTTCAACATCAGGAAATCAATAAATGTCATTCACCATATCAATAGACTTAAAGTCAAGAATCACATGATTATTTCGATAGATGCAGAAAAAGCATTTGATAAAATACAGCACCCCTTCATGCTCAAAACACTAGAAAAAATAGGGATAGTGGGAACATTCCTTAACATTGTAAAGGCCATCTACGCTAAGCCCATGGCTAATATCATTCTAAATGGTGAAAAACTGAAAGCATTCCTCTAAAAACTGGAACAAGGCAGGGATGCCCTCTTTCACCACTTCTATTCAATATCGTCCTTGAAACTCTAGCCAGAGCAATTAGACAGACCAAAGAAATTAAAGGGATACAAATAGGAAAATAAGAACTCAAACTATCCCTATTTGCTGATGATATGATTGTATAATTAGAGGAACCAGGAAATTCCACCAGAAAACTTTTAGATCTCATAAGTGAATTCAGTAAAGTAGCAGGATATAAGAAAAATGCACATAAATCTAAGGCATTTTTATACATAAGCGATGAATCTTCAGAAAGAGAAATCAGGAAAACTACCCCATTCACAATAGCTTCGAAAAAAATAAAATACTTGGGAATCAATCTCACAAAAGAGGTGAAAGACCTCTACAATGAGAACTACAGAACACTAAAGAAAGAAATTAAAGAAAACCTTAGAAGATGGAAAGATCTCCCATGTTCTTGGATAGGAAGAATTAATATTGTCAAAATGGCCATACTACCAAAAGTGCTATACAGATTCAGTGCAATTCCAATTAAAATCCCATTGATGTACCTTACAGAAATAGAGCAAGCAATTATGAAATTCATCTGGAAGAATAAAAAACCCAGAATAGCTAAAGCAATCCTTGGCAGAAAGAGTGAAGCAGGGGGTATCGCAATACCAGATCTTCAACTCTACTACAAAGCAATAGTAACAAAAACGGCATGGTATTGGTACCAAAATAGAAAGGTGAATCAATGATACAGAATAGAGGACACGGACACAAACCCAAATAGATACAATTTTCTCATATTAGACAAAGAGGCCAAAAATATTCAATGGAGAAAAGATAGCCTCTTCAACAAATGGTGCTGGGAGAATTGGAAATCCATATGCTACAGAATGAAACTAAACCCATATCTCTCACCATGCACAAAGCTAAACTCAAAATGGATTAAAGATCTCAGAATCAGACCAGAGACCTTGCATCTTGTAAAAGAAAAAGTAGGTCCAGAGCTTCAACACGTCGTCTTAGGACCAGACTTCCTCAACAGGACTCCCATAGCACAAGAAATAAAAGCAAGAATTAATAACTGGGATAGATTCAAACTAAAAAGCTTTCTCTCAGCAAAGGAAACTATCAGCAATGCAAAGAAAGAGCCTACAGAGTGGGAGAAAATCTTTGCCAATCATACTTCAGATAGAGCGCTAATCTCCAGAATCTATAAAGAACTCAAAAAACTCTACACCAAGAATGCAAATAATCCAATTGACAAATGGGCTAAGGAAATGAATAGACACTTCACAGAAGAAGATCTACAAGCAATCAATGAACATATGGAAAAATGTTCAACATCTCTAGTAATAAGAGAAATGCAAATCAAAACAACCCTAAGATTCCATCTCACCCCAATTAGAATGGCAATTATCAAGAATACAAGCAACAACAGGTGTTGGCGAGGATGTGGGGAGAAAGGTACACTCACACATTGCTGGTGGGGCTGCAAATTAGTGCAGCCCCTCTGGAAAGCAGTGTGGACACTCCTTAGAAAATTTGGAATGGAACCACCATTTGACCCAGCTATCCCACTCCTGGCCTACACCCAAAGGACTTAAAATCAGCATATTACAGAGGTACAGCCACATCAATGTTCATAGCTGCTCAGTTCACAATAGCCAGATTGTGGAACCAACCTAGATGTCCTTTACTTGATGAATGGATAAAGAAACTGTGGTATATATATACAATGGAATATTACTCAGCCATAAAGAATGAAAAATTATGACATTTGCAGGCAAATGGATGAAACTGGAGAATATCACGCTAAGAGAGATAAGCCAATCTCAAAAAACCAAAGGAAGAATGATATTGCTAATAAGTGGACGATGACACATAATGGGGGGTGGGAAGGGTTAGTGTTGGGGTTTGAGTTGGGTTTAGGGAGGGGGCAGGAATGGAGGAAGGAAGGACTGTATAGATGGAGGGGAGGGGTGGGAGGGGTTGGGGGAAGGGAAAAAATGGCAGAATGAATCAAACAACATTACCCTATGTAAATTTATGATTACACAAATGGTATGCCTTTACACCATGTACAGACAGAGAAACAACATGTATCCCATTTGTTTACAATAAAAAAAGATTAGTCCTGATATTTACTACAGAAAAATCACACCAACCTGATATATTTACTGTATCAATAGACGTTGGGTTTCTCTAAATACCTGCAACCATAATTAACATTTAAATATCTAACATTTTGAAAACTCACTGTGATGAGCTCAAATAACAATTTTGTAGCACTTTTGTGAGGATAGTCACAATTTTCGATGGATTGAAAATGTATTGTAATACAAATCTAGAAAGATGTAATGAAGGCATTGCTTGTGGAAACTGAGACATAATAAACTGTCTTATGTTTTACCAAATTTATGGTAACAATGGAAGAAAACCTGGAAAAAATTCTTCAGGAATCACATCAATGTTGAACTACCTGCAGATAAAAGGAAGAAATTATTTGTGTAGGATAGTTTAGAACAGTGATTAAAAAAAGTTTGTGTTCTGTTAAAAAAAAAAAAATCAGTAGGCACCATTCCCATGGCACCAAACCTATATGTGAAGCAGGAATGTTCCAAAGTAGATAAATGAACTAGAATGTGTCCATTTAAAATTAGGTTAACTGTAATCCTTAACTACAAAGTAACAGAAACTAACCTGAAATGTAACTAAATAGCTGATCCAAATGAGGCATTAAATGTCAGGGTCTATAAAAAGACTAAAAAGTGAAATTTATGAAAAAATATTTCTTGAATTTTCAAATACTAAAATTAGGATTAGTTAGAAGTTCAGATTTTCAATTGGAATCAAGCTTCTCTCTGTTTTATGGAGACACAGACTTTTATGAAAAAAACAATTCAACAGCTGCAGTAAGCTGTAACTGTAAAGTAATGGGACTGGCTCTACAATTTACAAATAGACACAACTTGTACTCCATCATAGGTTAATTCTTCACTAAAATAAAAGAAGCTTGCTCTGAGAACTGACAATTCCTGAAAGTCAAATGTGTGAGCTAGAAGAACTGAAAGAGACCTTTGAGAACGCTTCCCTCCTCCTGTTTCTTGATCAGAAAAGGTTTGCAGAAGCTGAGAGTTGCCTGGGGCCACTGAACTCATTGAAGGTAGAACAGTGATGGACATTCCAATTTCATTTCCCCAAGACCTAGCTGTAGTTAATTACTGGTTCAAAACTGTTAGGTAAAGAAACAACAATAAAAATTATAGGATAAGGGCTGGGGTTATAACTCAGTTGTAGAGCACTTGCCTAGCATGTGTGAGGCACTGGGTTGGAATCTCAGCACCACATGTAAATATATAAAATAGAGTTCAATCAAAAACTAATTTTTTAAACTGTAGGACAAAAGAGCACATACACAATACAAGATTCTTATAGAGAAAGTAAAGCAAATCAACAGCAAGAATTTCAAATAAATTTTTTTCAGGTATATAATTTTTTTCCTTTTTGTCTTTTGATTCATTGTACACAAATGGAGTGCATCTATCATTTCTCTAGTTGTACACAAAGTATAGTCATACCATTTGCATATTCATACTTGTACATAGGTTAATGATGTTTGTCTCATTCTATTATCTTTCCTTCCCCAATTCCCTGACCATCCCTCATTTCCATTTAAACAATTCATCCTTCTTCCATTCTTCCCTTAACTCCCCATGCCTCCAGAATGTATCATCAACCACTTATCAGAGAAATCACTTGACCTTTGACTTTTTTGAATTGGCTCATTTCACTTAATATTATATTCTCCAACTCATCCATTTACCTGCAAATATCATAATTTTATTATTCGTTATGGCTGAATAATATTCCATTGTGTATATGTACAACAGTTTACTTATCCATTTATTTATTGAAGGGCATTTAAGTTTGTTCCACAATCTATGTATTGTGAATTAAGCTGCTATAAACATTGATGTGACTGCCTCACTGTAGTATGCTGATTTTAAGTCCTATGGGTATAGGTCAAGGAGTGGAATAGCTGGGGCAAATGGTGGTTCCAGTCTAAGTTTTCTAAGGAATCTCCATACTGATTTCCAGAGTGACTGCATCAATTTGTAACCCCACCAGCAGTGTATGAGTGTACCTTTTCCCCACACCCTCGCCAACATCTACTGTTGCTTGTATTCTTGATAATCACCTTTCTAATTGGGTGAGATGAAACCCTAGGGTACTTTTGATTTCCATTTCTCTTATTACTAGAGTTGTTGAACAGTTTTTCATATATCTGTTGATTACTTTTAAGTCTTCTTCTGTGAAGTGTCTCTTCATTTCCTTAGCCCATTTATTGATTGGTCATTTGTATTCTTGGT
This sequence comes from Sciurus niger, assembly GCA_020740815.1. Taxonomy (NCBI): domain Eukaryota; kingdom Metazoa; phylum Chordata; class Mammalia; order Rodentia; family Sciuridae; genus Sciurus; species Sciurus niger. Next base: position 184,747 of record JAHUXG010021865.1, read on the forward strand.
GTAAAGTTTTTTGAATTCTTTATACATTCTGGAGATTAGTGCTCCAACAGAAGTGTGTGTGCAAAGATTTTCTTCCACTCTGTAGATTCTCTCTTCACATTGTTGATTGTTTCCTTTCATGAGGAAAAGCTTTTAGTTTGAATCTATCCCAATTATTGATTCCTGCTTTTATTTCTTGTACTTTGGAAGTCATGTTAAGGAAGTTTGGCACTAAGAGAATATGATGAAGATTTGGACCTACATTTACATCTATTAGGTGCAGGGTCCCTGGTTTAATTCCTAGGTCCTTGATCCATTTTAAGTTGAGTTTTGTGCAGGGTGAGAGATACTGGTTTAGTTACATTTTGCTGCATATGGATTTCCAGCTTTCCCAGCACCATTTGTTGAAGTAGCTATCTTTTCTCCATTGTATGTTTTTGGCACCTTTGTCTGATATCAGATAGCTGTATTTATTTGGGTTTGTCTTTGTGTACACTGTTCTGTACCTTTTGTCTACATGCCTATTTTGATGCCATTACCATGCCATTTTTGCTACTATTGCTCTGTAGTATAGTTGAAGTGTCTGGTGAAACTCCCTGCTTTGCTCTTTCTGCTAAGGATTGCTTTAGCTATTCAGGGTATCTTATTCCTCCAATTGAATTTCATAATTACTTTCTGTATTTATATGAGGAATATCATTGGGATTTTAATTGGAACTGCATTGAATTTGGTAGTAAGACCATATTGACAATATTAACTTTGCCTCTCCAAGAATATGGGAGATCTTTTTATCTTCTAAGGTTTTCTTCAATTTCTTTCTTTAGTGTTTTGAAATTCTCATTGTAGAGATCCTTCATCTCTTTTGTTAGATCAATTCCCAAGTATTTTACTTTTATTTTTAGGAGATATTGTTTTAATGGGGTAGTTTTTCTAATTTCTGTTTCAGAGGATTCATCACTTATGAAAAAAATGCATTAGATTTATTAGTGTTTATTTTATATTGTGCTACATTACTGAATTCATTTGTGAGTTCTAACGGTTTCTGTTGGAATTTTTCTGCTTATCTAAATATAGTCCTGTCATCAAATAGTGATAGTTTGAGTTCTTCTTTTCTTATTCGTATCACTTTAACTTCTTTGTTCTGTCTAATTGCTCTGTCTAGAATTTCAAGGGTGATGCTGAATAGAAATGGTGAAAGAGGGCATCCCTGCCTTGTTCCAGTTTTTAGTAGTAATGCCTTCACTTTTTCTCCATTTAGAATAATGTTGACCATCGACTTATCATAGATATTCTTCACAATTTTGAGGTATGTTCTTACTATTCCTATTTTTTTTCTAGTGTTTGGAAAATGTATTTTATCAAGTGACATTTCTGCATCTATTGAAATAATCTTGTGATTCTTAACTTTAAACCTGTTGGTGTGTTGAGTTACATTTGTAGATTTCTGGATATTGAACCAACCTTGCATCACTGGGATGAAACTTACTTGATTATGGTGCACTACCTTTTTAATATATTTTTGTATGTGATTTGTTAAAATTTCATTAAGAACTTTTGCATCTATTTTTATTAGAAATATTGGTCTGGGCGGGCCAAGATGGCGGACTAGAGGGCGGCTGCATTTCACGCTGCTCCAGGACGCAAGATTCAAAAGAGGAGATAGTGAGAGACTTGGGACCAACTCAAAGCTGCCGGGTGAGTCTCTCCTGTTGGGGAGGCGTCCCGGATGGGGCGGTAGCCCTGGAACGCAGGGAATTTGTGAAGTGGAGTTGCTCGGCGAGACGCCCCTCCCCCCGCTGGAGCGGTAAACACGGACAACTGGGATCATAGTAGAAGAGGCGGCTCAGCATAGCGCTTGGACTCGAGCAGCCGCTGGGGCTCCGGGTGGCTGCCTGGGGAGGAGCTGCGTGGCGAGCTGTTTGGACCCAGAGTGACCACTTCCGAACACCGGGGGGTTGCCCGGAGGAGGAGGAGAGGCCCGGCGGGTCGCTTGGGTCTAGGAGTTACTGCATCAGAGCCACGGGCGGTTGCCAGAGGAGGAGCTGCGTGGTGAGCTGTTTGAACTCAGAGTGGGCGCTCCTGAGCGCCGGGGGACTGCCCGGAGGAAGAGGAGGAGCGCGGCGGGACGCTTGGTCTGGGAGTGACTGCATCAGAACCACAGGCGGTTGCCAGAAGAGGAGCTGCGTGGTAAACTGTTTGAACCCAGAGCGAGCGCTCCTGAGTGCCGGGAGGTTGCCCAGAGGAGGAGGAGGAGCGCGGCGTGTTGCTTGACCTGGAAGTGGCTGCATCAGAGCTGCGGGCAGTTGCCAAAGGAGGAGCTGCGTGACGAGCTGTTTGAACTCGGAGCAGCTGCTCCAGAACACTGGTGGCCTGCCTGGAGGAGGAGAGCGGTGGGACGCTTAGCCTGGGAGTGGCTGCATCAGAACCACAGGCGGTTGCCAGAGGAGGAGGCGAGTGGTGAGCTGATTGGACTAAAAGCAACCGCTCCTGAACACCGGTGGCCTGCCTGGAGAAGGAGCGTGGTGAGTCACCTGGTCTCGGAGCCACCGTTCCTGAACACCTGGGGGGCTACCCCAAGGAGGAGGAGGAGGAACAGGGAGGGTCACTTGGACTTGGAGTGACTGCCTAGGGCTACGGGTGGTTGGCGGGAGGAGGGGACCCGAAGTGAGTTGTTTGGATTCCTAGTGACTGCGTCGGAAACCGGGCGGCTGTCCGGAGGAGGAGGTGTGTGGCGGGTCTCTGTGTCTCGGAGCTATTGTACGGGGCTCCAGGTGGTGGCTCAGGGGAGGGGCTGCATAGCCAGGCGATTGGTGCAGAGCAGGGTCCCAGGAGCTAGGTGGCTTCTTGCTGGAAGAGCCGCACAGAGACACGCCTAGGGGCGGAGCAAAGTTTCCAGGGCGGCGGGCAGATTCTCTGGGAGAGGCAGCCTAAGGAGACTCGCCTGCGAAGGGTGAGGCTCCCAGGCCCAGGACGTAGGTCCGGGCCCCTGGGATCGTTGCAGAAGAAGACAGCCCAGCCCAGGTGGTAGTTGTAGATTGAGGGGAACCTCTAGGAGGGCAACTGACTAGCGAGACGTCCCCACCGAGTGACTCTTCCCGGCCGGGGGAGGTTTTCCCACAGGGACGGTAAAGCCAGAGACATAGGCACAAACAGACCTTGCCTCAGCCCACAGTCTACTTCCCCATTGGATGACCATTGGTCAACAAGTGGAGGCACCTCCGCCCACTAGCAGGGAATATACGCCACCTGAGGGTTACCACACCTAGAGAGGCAGCTTCTTAGTGGAGCTCTGCATTATCAACCTCCTCCAAGACTTCAGGCTACTGAAGGATAAGGGGATATACTAGCAATCTTCAGGGACATTATAAGTTGATAGAGGAAATCTGCAATATCTTAATGACCCACTGATCCCTGAACAATATGAGAAAACAAGGGAAGAAAATGCCCCAAACAAATCTAGATGTTACATCAATAAAATCCAACGACAGCATGGCAGAAGAAATGACAGAAAGGGAGTTCAGAATGTACATAATTAAAATGATTAGGGAAGCAAACGATGAGATGAAAGAGCAAATGCAGGCATTGAATGATCGCACCAATCGACAGTTAATAGAGCAAATTCAGGAAGCAAAAGATCATTTCAATAAAGAGTTAGAGATATTGAAAAAAAAACAAACAGAAATCCTTGAAATGAAGGAAACAATAAACCAAATTAAGAACTCCATATAAAGCATAACCAATAGGATAGAACAGCTGGAAGACAGAACTTCAGATATTGAAGACAAAATATTTAACTTCAAAAACAAAGTTGAACAAACAGAGAAGATGGTGAGAAATCATGAACAGAATCTCCAGGAACTATGGGATATCATGAAAAGGCCAAATTTGAGAATTATTGGGATTGAGGAAGGCTTAGAGAAATAAACCAAAGGAATGAACAATCTATTCAATGAAATAATATCAGAAAATTTCCCAAATCTGAAGAATGAAATGGAAAATCAAGTCCAAGAGGTTTATAGGACTCCAAATACACAAAATTACAACAGACCCACACCAAGGCACATTATAATGAAAATACCTAACATACAAAATAAAGACAGAATTTTAAAGGCTGTGAGAGAAAAGAACCAAATTACATTCAGGGGGAAACCAATACGGATATCAGCAGATTTTTCAATCCAGACCCTAAAGCTAGAAGGGCCTGGAACAACATTTTTCAAGCTCTGAAAGAAAATGGATGCCAACCAAGAATCTTATACCCAGCAAAACTTACCTTCAAATTTGACGATGAAATAAAATCATTAATGATAAACAAAAGCTAAAACAATTTACAAAAAGAAAGCCAGCATTACAGAACATTCTCAGCAAAATATTTCATGAGGAAGAGATAAAAACAAAGAAGCAAATCAGCAAAGGGAGGAATTATCCTAAAGGAACTGTCAAATAAAGGAGGAACCAAGATGTGTCAAAAATTTTAAATATGAACCAAATGACTGAATACAAATCATATCTCAATAATAACCCTGAATGTTAATGGCCTGAATTCATCAATCAAAAGACATAGACTGGCAGATTGGATTAAAAAGAAAGATCAAATAATATGTTGCCTGCAAGAGACTCACCTCATAGAAAGAGATACCCAGAGACTAAAGGTGAAAGGATGGGGAAAAACATACCATGCACATGGACTCAGCAAAAAAGCTGGAGTATCCATCCCCATTTCAGATAATGTGGACTTCAAGCCAATGTTAGTCAGAAGGGATAAATAAGGACATTTCATACTGCTTAAGGGAAGCATAAATCAGCAAGATATAACAATCATAAACATCTATGCCTCAAACAGTGGCTCATCCATGTATGTTAAACAAATCCTTCTCAATTTTAGAAACCAAATAGACCATAACACAATAATACTAGGTGATTTTAACACGCCTCTCTCACCACTGGACAGATCTTCCAAACAAAAATTGAACAAAGAAATCATAGATCTCAATAACACAATCAATAATTTAGACTTAGCAGACATTTATAGAATATACCATCCAACCAAGAGCAAATACACTTTCTTCTCAGCAACACATGGACCCTTCTCTAAAATAGACCATATATTATGCCACAAAGCTAATGTCAGCAAATACAAGAAGATAGAGACACTACCTTGTATTCTATCAGATCATAAGGATTGAAGTTAGAAATAAATGAAAGAGTAAAAAACAGAAACTACTCCAACACCTGGAGATTGAATAATATGCTATTATATGATGAATGGATAACAGAAGATATTAGGAAGGAAATTAAAAAATTCTTAGAGGTAAAGGAGAACAAAGAAACAACATATCAAAATCTCTGGGACACTATGAAAGCGGTACTTAGAGGAAGATTTATTTCATGGAGCGCATTTAATAAAAGAAGTAAAACTCAAAAAATAAATGACCTAACACTACAACTCAAAGCCCTAGAAAAAGAAGAACAGACCAACACCAAAAGTAGTAGAAGACAGGAAATAGTTAAACTGAGAGCTGAAATCAACGAAATTGAAACAAAAGAAACAATACAAAAAATTGACAAAATAAATAGTTGGTTCTTTGAAAAAATAAACAAAATTGATAAACCTTTAGCCACACTAACAAAGAGAAGACGAGAGAAACCCAAATCACTAAAATTCAGAATGAACAAGGAAATATCACAACAGACACGACTGAAATACAAAACATAATTAGAAGCTATTTGAAAATCTATACTCCAACAAAACAGAAAACCTCGAAGACATCAACAAGTTTCTAGACACATATGAATTACATAAACTGAACGAGAAGGATATACAATTTAAATGACCAATTTCAAGTAATGAAATAGAAGAAGTCATCAAAAGCCCACAACAAAGAAAAGTCCAGGACCAGATGGGTTCTCAGCCGAGTTCTACAAAACTTTTAAAGAAGAACTCATTCCAATACTTCAAAGTATTCCAGAAAATAGAAGAGAGGAACTCTCCAAACTCATTCTATGAAGCCAATATTACCCTGATCTCAAACCAGTGACAGAGACACATCGAGGAAAGAAAATTTCTAGACCAATATCCTTAATGAACATCAACGCAAAATTTCAAACAAAATTTTAGCAAATCGCATACAAAAACATATTAAAAAGATAGTGTACCATGATCAAGTGGTTTCTATCCAGGGGATGCAAGGTTGTCTAACATCAGAAAATCAATAAATGTCATTCACCATATCAACAGACTTAAAGTTAAGAATCACAAGATTATTTTGATAGATGCAGAAAAGCATTTGATAAAATACAGCATCCCTTCATGCTCAAAACACTAGAAAAAATAGGGATAGTGCGAACATTCCTTAACATTGTAAAGGCCATCTATGCTAAGCCCATGGCCAATATCATTCTAAATGGTGAAAAACTGAAAACATTCCCCCTAAAAACTGAAACAAGGCGGGGATGCCCTCTTTCACCACTTCTATTCAACATTGTCCTTGAAATCTAGCCAGAGCAATTAGACAAACCAAAGAAATTAAAGGGATACGAATAAGAAAAGAACTCAAACTATCCCTATTTGCCATTGATATGATGGTATACTTAGAGGAACCAGGAAATTCCACTACAGAAAACTTTTAGATCTCATAAGTGAATTCAGTAAAGTAGCGATATAAGATCAATGCATAAATCGAAGGCATTTTTATACATAAGTCATGAATCTCAGAAAAGAAATTAGAACACCTCTATATTCACAATAGCTTCGAAAAAAATAAAGTATTTGGGAATCAATCTCACAAAAGAGGTGAAAGACCTCTACAATGAGAACTACAGAACACTAAAGAAAGAAATTCAAGAAACCCTTAGAAGATGGAAAGATCTCCCATGTTCTTGGATAGGAAGAATTAATATTGTCAAAATGGCCATACTACCAAAAGTGATATACAGATTCAATGCAATTCCAATTAAAATCCCAATGATGTACCTTACAGAAATAGAGCAAGCAATTATGAAATTCATCTGGAAGAATAAAAAAGCCAGAATAGCTAAAGCAATCCTTGGCAGAAAGAGTGAAGCGGGGGGTTTCGCAATACCAGATCTTCAACTCTACTACAAAGCAATAGTAACAAAAACGGCATGTTATTGGTACCAAAATAGAAAGGTAGATCAATGGTACAGAATAGAGGACACTGACACAAACCCAAATAAATACAATTTTCTCATACTAGACAAAGGGGCCAAAATATGCAATGGAGAAAAGATAGTCTCTTCAACAAATGGTGCTGGGAGAATTGGAAATCCATATGCAACAGAATGAAACTAAACCCATATCTCTCACCATGCACGAAACTAAACTCAAAATGGATTAAGGATCTCGGAATCAGACCAGAGACCTTGCATCTTATAGAAGGAAAAAGTAGGTCCAGAGCTTCAACATGTCGGCTTAGGACCAGACTTCCTCAACAGGACTCCCATAGCACAAGAAATAAAAGCAAGAATCAATAACTGGGATAGATTCAAACTAAAAAGCTTTCTCTCAGCAAAGGAAACTATCAGCAATGTAAAGAAAGAGCCTACATAGTGGGAGAAAATCTTTGCCAATCATACTTCAGATAGAGCGCTAATCTCCAGAATCTATAAAGAACTCAAAACTCTACACCAAGAATGTAAATAATCCAATTGACAAATGGGCTAAAGAAATGAATAGACACTTTACAGAAGAAGATATACAAGCAATCAACAAACATATGGAAAAATGTTCAACATCTCTAGTAATAAGAGAAATGCAAATCAAAACCACCCTAAGATTCCATCTCACCCCAATTAGAATGGTGATTATCAAGAATACAACCAACAACAGGTGTTGGCGAGGATGTGGGGAGAAAGGTACACTCTTACATTGCTGGTGGGGCTGCACATTAGTGCAGTCACTCTGGAAAGCGGTGTGGAGACTCCTTAGAAAACTTGGAATGGAACCACCATTTGACCCAGCTATCCCACTCCTTGGCCTATACCCAAAGGACTTAAAATCAGCATATTACAGAGATACAGCCACATCAATGTTCCTAGCTGCTCAGTTCACAATAGCCAGATTGTGGAACCAACCTAGATGTCCTTCCACTGATGAATGGATAAAGAAACTGTGGTATATATATACAATGGAATATTACTCAGCCATAAAGAACGATAAAATTATGGCATTTGCAGGCAAATGGATGAAACTGGAGAATATCATGCTAAGTGAGTTAAGCCAATCTCAAAAAACCAAAGGAAGAATGATATCGCTAATAAGTGGATGATGACACATAATGGGGGGTGGGAAGGGTTAGTGTTGGGGTTGGAGGTGGGTTTAGGGAGGGGGGCAGGAATGGAGGAAGTAAGGACTGTATAGATGGAGGGGAAGGGTGGGAGGGGAGGGGGGAAGGGAAAAAATGGCAGAATGAATCAAACAACATTACCCTATGTAGATTTATGATCACACAAATGGTATGCCTTTACGCCATGTACAGACAGAGAAACAACATGTATCCCATTTGTTTACAATTTTATAATAAAAAAAAAAAAAAAAGAAATATTGGTCTGAAGTTTTCTTTCCTAGATGTGTCTTTGTCTGGCTTTGGTATCAGGGTGATATTAGCTTCATAGAATGAGTTTGGAATGGTTTCCTCCTCTTATTTCATGGAATACTTTGAGGAATATTAGAATGAGAATGAGTTTTTCTTTGAAGTCTTGTAGACATCAGCTGAGAATCTATCTGGTCCTGCATTATTCTTTGTTGGTAGGTTTTTGATGAATTCTTATATTTCATTGCTTTAAATTGATCTATTTAAATTGTGTATGTTCTCCAGATTCAGTTTAGGTGGATCATATCTCTAGAAACCTGTAAATGTCTTTGAGATTTTCTATTTTGTTGGAGTATAGATTTTCAAAGTAGTTTCTATAATTAGGTTTTGCATTTCAGTAGTGTCGGTTGGGATATTTTCTTTTACATCATAAATTTTAGTAATATGAGTTTTCTCTCTTCTTCTTTTCATAGTGTGGCTAAGGGCTTATCAATTATGTTTATTTTTCAAAGAACCAACTTTTTGTTTTGTCAATTTTTTGTATCTTTCATTTCTATTTCATTGATTTTAGTTCTGATTTTAATTATTTCCTGTCTTCTACTACTTTTGGTGTTGATCTGTTCTTTTTCTAGGGTTTTGAGCTATAATGTTAGGTCACTGAATTGTTGACTTTTTCTTCTTTTATTGAATGTGCTCCATGCAATGAATTTTTCTCCTAATATTGTTTTCATAGTGTCTCAGAGATTTTGAAATTTTGTTCCATTGTTCTCATTTACTTCTAAGAATTTTTAAATCTCCCTCCAATGTCTTCTGTTTTCCATGCACCATACAATAGTGTATTATTTAGTCTCCAGGTGTTGGAGTAGTTTAGTTTTTTACTTTGTCATTGATTTCTACTTTCATTCCATTATGGTGTAATAGAGTGCAAGGTAGCATCATTTTTTGTATTTGCTCAGAGTAGCTTTGTGTCATAACAAGTGGTTCATTTTATAGAAGGATCTATGTGCTGCTGAGAAGAAAGTGTATTCACTCATTGATGGATGGAATATTATATATACATCTGTTAATTATAAATTATTGATTGTGTTACTCATTTCAATTTTTTTTTCAATTTTTTTCGAAGATCTGGTCGATGGTAACAGTGTTGTGCTAAAGTCACCTAGTATTATTGTGTTTTGGTCTATTTTCTTCCTGTCATTGAGAAGGTTTTGTTTAATGTACATGGATGCACATGTACATAAATATTTATGATTTTTATATCTTGATGATTTATGCTTCTTAAGCAGTATGAAATGTCCTCCTTTTTCCCTTCTCACTAACTTTGGCTTCAAATCTGTTTTATCTGATATAAGGATGGAGAATCCTGCCTTTCTACAGAGTCCATGTACATGGTATGATTTTCCTCATTTTTTCACCTTTAATCTGTGGATGTCTTTTTATATGAGATGAGTCTCTTGAAGAAAGCAAACTGTTGGGTCTTTCTTTTTAATCCAATCTGCTAGTCTGTGTCTTTTGATTGATTAGTTTAGGCCATTAACATTCAGGGTTATTATTGATATATGACTTGTATTCTCGGTTATTTTGACTTATTTTTTACTTATAGCTTGACTTGGTGTCTCCTTAATTGGCTATTCCTTTGGGGTAGTTCCAACCTTTGCTGACTTTCATTGTTGTTTTATATTTCTTCCTCATGGAATATTTTGCTGAGAATATTCTGTAGCACAGGCTTTCTATTTGTAAATTCTTTTAGCTTTTGTTTATCATATGATTTTATTTCATCATCAAATCTGAATGTTAGTTTTGCTGGGGATAAGATTCTTGGTTGGCATAGATTTTCTTTCAGAGCTTGAAATATGCTGTTCCATGCATTTCTTCTTTTAGAGTGGATTGAAAAATCTGATGATATTCATATTGGTTTCCCCTGTAAGTAATCTTATGTTTTTCTCTCTCAACCTTTAAAATTTTCTTTATTTTGTATTTTAGGTATTTTCATTTTAATGTTCCTTGGTGTGCCTCTGTTGTATTTTTGTATATTTTGTGTCCTTTAAACCTCTTATATTTGATTTTTCATTTCATTCTTCAGATTTGGAAAATTTTCTGCTATTATTTCATTAAATAGGTTATACATTCCTTTGGATTATGTCTCCTTGTCATCCTCAAAGCCAATAATTTTTAAATTTGATCTTTTCATAATATCCCATAATTTTTTTTTTCGGTGTTGGGGATTGAACCCAGAGCCTTGTGCTTGCAAGGCAAGCACTCTACTGACTGAGCTATCTCCCCGGCCCTTATCCCATAATTTTTTGAGAATCCATTTGTGATTCCTTACCATCTTCTCTGTTTGAAAAATTTTTTTTTGAAGATTAAATATTTTGTCTTCTTTTTATGAGGTTCTGTTTTCCAAGTGATCTTGCCTTTTGGTTATGCTTTCTATTGAGTTTTGAATTTGGTTTATTGTTTCTTTCATTTCATGGATTTCTGTTTGGTTTATTTTCAGAATCTGTCTTTTAATTGAAATAAACTTTTGCTTTCTGCAATTGCTCTTTTAACTGTTTATTGGTGCAATCATTCATTGCCTGCATTTGCTCTCTTACCTTATTGTTTGCTTCTAGGATCATTTTTATTAT
>JAHUXG010021866.1:0-130260 GCA_020740815.1 Sciurus niger
GGCCCATGGAATAAGGAGAATCTCAGTGCAGATGGGAGTCATGGCTAGTTCCTGGTCAATAGGAGGAAGTCACAGCACCTTACATTCAATCTTATACTTTTCCCCTGACTTGATGAGTCTGGTCCTCATGGCTTGGGCCAGTGGCTCCATGGTCTTCCTCCTGCACAGGCACAAGCAACGAGTCCAGCACATTCACAGCCATGTCTGCACCCCAGACCTTCCCATGAGGTCAGGGCCACACGCACCATCCTGATCCTGACGAGCTCCTTTGTTTCCTTTTTCTCTGTCTGCACTGTACTGACCATGTGGATGACCCTAGCTGCAAACAGAGGCCAGTGGGTCGTGAGCAGCTCCGTGCTGGTGGCCTCATGTTTCCCAGCACTCAGCCCCTTTGTGCTCCTCATCAATGACACCCGTGTCTCTCAGTTCCTCTCTCACTGCCGAGTGAGGACAAATTGAGTCTCCTAATCCACTCGCCTGGCAAGGGGTCTGTTCTCCTTGAGGTACTTGAATGTTCATGTCAGAATCTGCTCATATTGAAGAGCCCTCAGTTCAGACTGACTGACCCTATGGCACAGGAGGTGGCAATATCTCTTCTAGCCTCAGCCCTAGGCCAGACTAAGCACAGACATCATGCACATAATTAAACAGGGATCTGACACTGCTTCCAATTGGGGAAGTTTAGGATATTTTAAAATGTGTATTAGAAGAAATTGTTGAGATTACAGATAAGGAAATTCTTTCTTTAAAGTCTTATGAAAACTCACTGAAGACTTTTTGCCATTTTGTTGCTAGTGTTTCAGTATCATTTCTTTTTAAAATAATTATTTTTCCTTGGCAAATAGTTATGTGTATTTCAGAGATACAATTTGATGTTCTGATCTCTGTACACTTTATATAAAGAGTCAATCACCTACATGCCCAACATCTCATAGCATCATTCGTTTTTGTGAGGATGTTAAAAATCTTTTGTTTCAAAAATCTTGAAATTCACATTCCATTTTTATTAACTATGGTGATAAATAGTTTTCCAAAGAAGTTTTGAGCCAACATTTTTGGCAGAGGGAAATGAAGTGCATGATTGGTGTGAGGAAGTCAAGTGCAGCTCACTGTGTGGGCTGATTCTCATGGGATTGGAATGCAGACAGATGTAGTGAGCAGGGGAGTAGGGCCAGGGAAGGTTCTGGGCCTTCACCTAGGATAGCCGAGAAAATCTGAGTGGCTGTGTAAGGTGAAACAGACAGTGCAGGAATCCAATCAGGGTGATGGAAATCCCAGACCTCCTCACTGAGCAGTGCTCACTATGCTGTGTGTGTTGGGGAGGTCTGCAATCCTGGCATCCTGACCAGTCGCCTGAGTGCCAGGTTCAAGCCAGGCTGGGGAACTCAGCCACACCCTGTATCCAAATGAAAATTTAAAGAGCTGGGGGAGCAGCTCAGTGGTAGAGCACTCTGGTCATATGTATATAATTAACATAGTTTCACTTGTTTCACTTGTTTCTGCTAATAACACCGAAAATCTCGAAGGCTGGTTTTATTCAAGTGCGTCATGTGTTACTTAGTCCTTAAGAGCATGATCAGTTTCTAATGGATAACATCGAGTCTCTAAAGTCTTACAAAATGTCTCTTGCCTATTTTCACCCACATGAGAATTCTCATGCACAAAATTACATAGAATAAAAGCTGCTGTTTAAAGGTCTATCTGAAGAAGAGCAATCTCCTCTCTGCTAAAAAAAATTAAAAAAACAAAAGAAAAAAAATCCCCATATTTAATATTTTACATCTTTAAATATATGAACAAGCATCCGTAAATATACTTATTGAAGTGCCAAGAGTTTTTATTTACTTAATATCAGAATTTGAACTTTTGTATCTTACAACATCATTAAACCCATTTTTATGCATCGCTTGTTTTTTATATAAAAACACATATTCTACGACTATTTCTTGTTTACTTTAAAGTAACAGTGTACAAGGGAAATTGTCATTCTTGTTACCCTATTTTACCAGATTTGAACTCGGTGTACAGTTTATTGCTTTACATCTCACATTTCTGAAGTGCAGACAAGGATCTGCATTGAACAAGGACACACCAGCAAACCTCGCCTGAGAACCTCCAACCCAGGACCCAGGAACTCCCTTCCATGCTGCCCCTTGCTGGTATCACTTCCCAGTGTAAACAGAAAGCACCTGTGACACCCTAGGTCTGACCAGGGAAACTAAGGGAAAAACCCTTCCTAAGACCCCACACCTTTCACGGGTATCTAAAACCCTGGAAGAAGCTTTGGCCATGCACAATCAGCACTATGGGCAAGTCCAGAGACTTCCATCACCCCTCACTCTGTCTAAGCCCCTCTGCACCAAGCTCGCCCACGTGGGGCTCAGGAGCATCTGGGGAACACCCTGGTCTGTCCACTGCACCCTGCAGCACATATGCCCAGTCCCTGCTTTCCTGCTTCTCCTCACCTGGTGTCCCTGTCCTGGCACAATGGGACATTGCCCTGTCACCCAGGTCCCACGACACTGAGTGTTCATCTGAGGGGAGACTCCTATTGCCTGGTCTGTTTGTCTTGGTCATTTCCTTTCTAATCCAGCATTCCTGAACACTGTGTTGATCCTTCAGAAGGGATTCTATCTGCACTTACAACTAAACCCTTTTCCACCTTCAGTTCCGTGCATACTTCTTGAAAAGCATTTTATAAACTGCTTCAGGAATCCCACAACACCCAGGACACTGTTCCTTCCTCTGGGTGTGTTTATGTCCTCCCTGGAAAGCTTCAGGCTTCATGCCCTTCCTTACACAGGTGCCACTTCCAACAGGGGGCAGTGAGCCTGGTAGCCCCATTCGCTCCTCAGCACTTGGTTTTTCCCATTCCTGCAATATTTTGTTGGCACTCCAAGGGGAGCATTGCAACCTCACTGTAGTCCCTGACCTCCTGCACCTTCCACACACTCTACATCTGATGCACCAGGCGGTCAGAGTGGGAAGGGGAAGCCCAGGTCACACCCTTTAGTGGGGATTCCTCAGGAGAGGCAAAGTAAGGGTTGGGACCCTATGGTGTGGTTTCCTGGGCTCTGGGGTTGGAGGCTGTCTCTGGTTGTCTGATAGCGTGCTCATTCAGAGCAGAACCATATTGGATGTATGGAGTCATGACATGGACCTCCAGTTGGCATCGGAAAGGCAGCTCCTTGGGAGCTCACCTGCAGGAGATGAGAAAATCATCAACTGTGATTGTTCCCCAGGGTTAATGGGCACTGAGAGCAAAATCTAAAAACACCACACAGGAAACTACTGGTGTCATGGTTATTTGGCATCATTTGGGGAAATTTTTGAGGTGATGACTGTGAATATTTTAAACAGCAGGATGTAATTTCCCAAGCAGCAGAGAGAATAGTTTGCTTCTCAGGGGAAGGTAGAAGCACAAAAGAAATAGAAGGAGTGCATGGTATCCATCCTTCAAATAACTTTTGAAATTGTAGAGCATTAGCCAGGAAAATAGAGGTGAAAAGTGGGGACCTGCAACAGTGGAGCATGGAAGAACTACAAAGGTCTAAAGTATGGGTTGAAGTGGCCACGCAATGATCCCAGCCGCTCAGGAGGCTGAGTAGGAGACCCTTTTCAAGATGTTCATGACACCTTACCATTTAGATTCTGCCTCAAAAATAAAAAATAAAAGTGCTGGAGATGCTGGGGATGTAGTTCAGTGGTAGAGCATCCCTAAGTTCTATCCCCAGTTCCAAAAAAAAAAAAAAAGAAGAAGAAGAAGAAGAAAGAAAGAGTCTGTAGACAGTTAATATCTACAGATCGAAATAGAAGGGTTGATGAGTTTACCAATGATGGAGACAGAAGTCGATTTTGCAGTGATTGGGGGTTTCTTGGGTCAAGGCACAGGTCCACACATGTGTTTTGAAGGTGCACGACCTGCTGATTGGGTCAAGGCTCTACAATGATTCATGGTATTTGTGTGTAACCAAGAGGATGCAGAGGTCCTGGTTAGAGATGCAAGTGAAGAGTTTGTGATGAACACCTGAAAACCACCAGGGAGTGAGTGGTCACTCCCTGGGGACTGAGAGGCTGACACCATGAGCAGGCATTTCTGGAAGAACAGAGTTGTACCATTAATGCACTTGCCTTCATCCTGGGAGAGTGGGAGTAAGCCTCTGGCAGGGAGCCCATCAGGATCCTGGGATAAGCAGATGAGACCTAAAACCAATATCTCCTCAGTCTCAAAGGAAGAAAGTCAGAGCTTCATTCAGTACATCAGGGACACAGAGGGACGGAGTGGGTTTTACCTGGAGTAGGGTCATCTGCTGTGGGAAAATCCTGTATTGGGGAGCTCTCCTCTGGGTACTGGACTTGGAGCATATCTCCAACATGGACGTACATCCACGTGGTGGACCTGGGGCACTGGGTATGTGGGTCTCAGGACTCACCTGGAAGATGGCTTACCCAGAGGTTTGGACCTCTATTAGAAGCCAATAAAAACTCCCCAGTCAACGTGGCAGGACTACTGGAGCCAGAATGTGTGCAGCTGAACTTGAACTGCGTGGTGTTTTTAACTTTCTTTTGGAAGTTTAGGCTCAAACCAGTCATGTGTCAGAAGAGTAGATATTTGGTCCACAGGATGTCCACCTTAGTTGATCCCAGGACTCCAGAGTTCCTCCTTCTCCAGCCCTTAGGAGGTGGGGGCATGATAGAAAATGTACTAAGTTGAAACCTGTTGAAAGAAGAGGCTCATTTAGAGAGGCATTGTCAGGTTACATATTTGGGGAGGAGGTATTGGGGATTGAAACCAGGGGCATCTTACCACTGTGCCACATCCCTGTCCCATTTTATTTTTTACTTTAGGCAGCATTTTGCTGAGTTGCTGAGGCTGAATTTGAATACTGCAATCCTCCTGCCTCAGGCTCCCAAGCCAATGGGACTACAGGTGTGGACCCCCACACCTGGATCAGGTTGGAATTTTGAAAGGACTTGTTTGAGGAGACCATGATATACGTTGGATGCACAGGCTGTTTGGGACCTTTTGGAAAGTTGAGATGTGTGCTCAATTATCAGAATTGTTGTCCACAACTGTCAAGGATGACAGTCCTGGGGTGTTCTGGTCATGTAGTCTCTGCAGATGTACACACTTGTGTTTCCATGTGTATTTTTGTGTCTGTGAAGAAGAGACTCCCACAGTCCTTTTTCTTTTGGGGTTATTTCAGATGTTGTCCCATCAGTTTATAATAAAGAATATAGTTCTACTTTTTGGCTGGATGCATCCAAACCTAGAATCCCTGCCTGGAATTTGGCAAGTCTGTTGTTGCTTGGGTCCCTTTTGACTAGTGACCTGCTGGCTGGGGGTGGGAAGTAGCATTCTTCTATCAAGCTCTGTCACGTATGAAGTTAGCAACCCCAAGTTCTCATTGCTGTTCACCCAGCTAATCTCAGGGGACTTAGTAGCTAGACAAGGTGTCTTGGGACAGGTTTCACCTCCCACAAACCATGGCAATGGGCAAGAAACTGAGACCGGGCAGGCCAGCCACTCCAGAGGTGCCGGTCTAAAGGTGCAGCCGGTGATGCTGCACTTGTGGGCATCTTGACATGAATTACAGCCCTGCAGGGAGCTTGGATTCAGGGTCACAGGCTCAGGTTTCATGGGACACTCTGTTCTCCAGAGTCCGGTGTTGTGGCCAGGGATGGCTATTTCCATGGTGTGTAACATGAGGCCAACTGATAAAGAAGAGCACTTCACAAGGTTAAAGGAATCATCCCAAAACAAGACATAATGATTTTAAATATTTGTGCCTCATACTTTCATGTAACTATCTACATAAATGAAGATGTTTTCCTCAACAGTGGCCATCACCAGTGGCCAGAGCCTTCAGAAGGAGGGAAGGGATGTTGTCAGTGTCTACAGAGAAGAAGGCTCAGGGGTCACTGACAGGTTCCTCTTGAATTTAGTTAAGACAGATTTTACAGTCACATTGGAGGGAGCCCTGTGAAGCTAGGTTGCTTTGTAGGTAGTGACATCATTGAAATCATATCTAAACACTTAATGAGGAATATGTTGCCACCAGAACCCAAAAGGAATGGTAAGATGCTGTACCTGTGTGCCTTGAGGAGCATGTGGGCACACCTCCTTGGAGGATGGCAATGTGGCACTCTTCATGTTCCTCAGTGGAGTCCTAAGGGAGTTGGGCTGCAGGACAGAAACTGTCCAAACAAACCCTGGACAGAGCCCGGGGATCACAGAGCTGGAACATACCTACTGGTGTCAATTGGGCATATCAGTGACCAGGATCACTCCCAAGCTCAGGAAAGCAGTCATCACTGTTCTCTTTTGGAATAAGCAGGGCTCCATGGCGCACCTGCACCTGTCCTGCCGTTTTCTCCCTATTTTTCTGACCTTGAAACCACGTGAGTAACAGTCTTTCTCTGTTCTTTGGACTTGGTCACCTGCAGTCATGGTTTCCAGTGTCTGCCTACGAGAGGGAGGAGGCCGGGTGCATCTGGTCAGTAGTTTGTCCCTGGGATGCTCCTGGGGAGAAGCTCCATGGGATAGCACATTTTCTGTTCTGGATATTTTTAGAAGAGATGTATCTCTAGGGAGGCAGGTTTCTGAGACTTCCCCCACCCTGGTCTTTTCAGATAAGCTCCTGGTTGCTCAGTTAACCTCTGCCCCTGACAGGACCTCCCTTCCTAGGGCTTCTCAACCTGCCTGTTGTGGTTAATTGGCTTACAAGTAAAAACTTTTACTATCTTGAATCAGGGGGTAGTTTACGAATACACAAGTGGAGGTGCTGGAGCTGTTGCTCAGTGGCAGAGTGCTTACCTAGCATGTGTGAGTCACTGGGTTTAATTCTCAGCACCACATATAAATAAACAACTAGAAAAAAATATTTTTTAAAAAGAATAGAGATGTGGAAAGCTTCATCCAGAATCTTTTCCCAGCCATGGCTCTACATCCTCTTCTGAACAGGTTATGTCTTGACCAGAATGTAGAGAACCCGATGGCCTCACTCTTCATCGCCAATGCAGGCCTGCATTCTCTCTTACTCCCTTCTTCCCATTTCTGCTATATTTTATGGGCCTGTGCTCGGCTGAGCTCTGGGATCTCAACATTGCCCTGAGACACACACCTAGCACACAACTCCCTATTTGCCTTTGTGGCTTTGTACCTATAGGTTCAGCTGCTAAGCAGGGTCCTCTGAGTCTGCCCTGCTTCTGTAATGCTGCTTCTTAGAGAGTCCCTGCTTGACCAAGCAAGCCAAGCTCCCCACCCTCCTCTATATTGCATTTTTCCTTGTAAAATCTAATTTTAGTGGAGAAAGAAAGCCTGTGAAGTTCATAAGATGACGTTCTGAAATATGTGATCATTCTTGATATCTGAAGGGATCCCTTATCCCCCAACACATCCAGGAATTGTCTGATCACCCTGCGGCATTGTCCATAAAGAGAAGGGTGCAACAGCTCTGCTTCCTGGTGCCATGTCCTGAGCTGCTTCCCTCTGCCATACCCTTCCACCATGATGCCCTGCCTAACTCAGGCCCAGAACTATGGAGTCAGCTGACCATGGACTGAACCTCTGACTCATAAGAGAGTCTTCCAGGAGCCCCGCAGTGGAGTAAACATGGGCAAATACAGACCAGTGAGTGCCTGCCAGAGCACACAGGAGACCCAAACACGTCTGTGCATGAACAGAAGCAGAAATGCCCTCAGGAAGTCAGATGGAAACTATTTCTGTAGGGAGACAGAAGGGAGGAGCTGGGGCACAGACTTCATGGATCAAAGGCAGATGACCAGAAGAGCAAGGACTGGAAAAATGAGTCAAAATGGAAGTAACACAGCTCAAGGCTTCTGGGGCCCATGGTCCTGGCAGTTCATTAGCAGGTGGTTTCCTCTGAAGTTCAGGGAAGAGCAGATGCAGGAGGTTCTCTCCAGGCACTGAGTTGGGGTTGAAAAGCCAGTGCTGCACCTGCCCTGGACCCACAAATTCTCCCGTTTACCAATGAAGACTTTAACTGGTAGTGGTAGCCAAAGTATTTTAACTGTGGTTGTGGTTTGATTTCATCTGTTTGATGACTTGATGGAGTTGGCCACCATTGCCTCGGAGTACTGAGGATCTCATATGCAGGATCCACCTTAGGAGGCATATCTCACTTCCAGCATGGCCACACACTGCACAGTGATGATCTGGCTAACCACAGACCACAGAGGACAGTGGTCTACAAGCTATGTCACCTACTGACACCACAGCCCTTATGACCAAATTGTATGAGGACACATGTGTTGGACCGAGTTGGTTTTCACGTGAGGCGTGACTGCACATTAACTGAAATCCTGATCATGCCATTGAGGGTCTCTAAGGTCGGCCTTGGGATAAGTTTGCTTATTTTTATTCTGTAGCTGGGAAGGGATGGGGACAGTCCAGTTTGACAGCAGAGAACATGCCTGCTCATTCTAGTACAAGTTCGTTTCGAACTCAACAAATTGGATCAGAGGCATGAGGTCACATGGGTGGTGTGTCAAACACTGTCAGAGTGAGCCAGGAGCTCTTCAAACCTGCCACCTCCTCACCTGAATCATGCAGTAGGGGCACCGAAGTTGGTGGCATGTGGTGGCACATGCTGACCTGCACCTCAATCCAGCACTCGGTGAACCTGTCAGGCCAGCTGCAGGCTCCTGACCCTGTCCCAGGATCAGCTCCACAGGAGTTTGCTGCCTGCTCTGTGCTGGAGAGGAGCAGAGCACCTGCCTTGCAGCTGGAGGTCACAGGCTCAATCCCACACCACACACAGTCGCCTGTCTGCTGTCCCAGTGGTGGACAAGTCCACTGATCTCATCTGACCCCTGCAGTGCTGCTCATGCCTCTGAACCATCTCCCATCTTTGCTTACAGCTCTGGATTTTGAAACCCTGCAGCCTGTGGACCCATCCCAGGCCTCCGGTAACCCCTACACATGTGTGTTCATAGTCCTCTGCTCACCTTCTGTGAGAGCCTTTCTAAACGTCCTGCACATCCCTGGGCCTTGGATTCCCCACCTGTCTTCTTACATCTGCTGGCAGCCTTTGCTCTTTGATTTTGACGGAGCTCAGGACTGCACTCCATTCCTCTGCTTTCACAGATGAGCTCTGTCCTCGTGCAGAGTAACACTGCAGTTACAGGTGAAGTGACAGTCCCTTCCAGCAAGGGGGATGGCCACAGATCCCATGCTTTATCCTGAGGCTCGCTTGTTGGGCAGACACTGCTGGCCAGCCTCTGCCCGCTGTCCTGCCAGCAAGTGCCCACTGGGTGAGTCGCTCTGCTTTCAAGTTAGTGACCTTCTCACCAGTGAGTTGCACCCAGAAAATCCAGAAGGAACTCTTCTCTGCAAAGCATTCCTGCTTTGGGGGCTGGAGCAGCACACACTGTTCATTGGCTGGAGGACCTCTTTCCCCTCCTGCCACTCAGTGTCTCCCTCTGTCCTCCAGGTTGCCCTCTGTGTAATCTACCCCTCCTCCCTGACTCCTGCTGACCGAATACCAGTCACCTCTCCAGCTTAAAGCCACAGCTCATGAGTGCACCAGTGAAACTCCACACCAAGTACGACCCATGAATGGGATCCTGATTAGAGCAAGTCATACTCCATGTATGAATTCGTCCAAGTACACGCTACTATCATGTATGTCTGAAAGAACAAAGGCATCAGTATTCAGTTAGGATATTGATAAAATATTCACAACGTTTAATGTTAATTTGCTTTAATGGCAGAATTGATCCTAAAAGAGAAATTATTTTCTATTTTATTGGTACTGGGGACTGAACTGTGGGGTGCTCTGCCACTGAGCTCCCTCCCTAGACATTTTTATTTTTTACTTTGAGACAGTGTCTCACTAAGTTGCAGAGGCTGGAATCTAACTGATAATCCTCCTTCCTCAGCCTACAGAGTGGGGATCTCAGATGGGCACCACTACTCCCAGCTCCCAGTCTGTTTCTAGGACGCTAGTGCTAGTTTTGTTCCGTGGATCTGTGTTGTGACATCGGGTACTGCGGTTCTTCCATCATTGCCCTTTTAGTTCAAGATTGGTTTAGCTATGTGAGTCTTTATGCTTCGTTTGACTGTTAGGATTGTCTTTTCAGTTCTCTGAAGAATATCCTTGGTATTTTGATGGAGATTGCATTGAATCCCTGTACTGTTTTGGGCACATGATCATTTTAACAGTATTGATTCTGTCTATGACCATGGATGGTCTTTCTGTCCTTTACTAAAGAAGAGCAGAAAATTTTAGTCAGCTCTTCTTCCAAACAGGATAATATACTGAACACATAAAGAACTAAAAACACATCACCAATAAAATTTAAATCAACCAATGGGAAAACAACCTGAAAGCATTTCTCAAAAGACGTATCAATGGCAATAATTACATGAGAAATATTCAATATATTTAGCCAACAGGAAAATGGAAATTAAAGCTATATTGAGATTCCATCCCACCCCAGTCAGAATGGCAGCTATCAAGATTACAGAGAACGATAATTGTTGGTGAGATGAGGAGTTTGTGGAAATGTAAATGAATGCACCCATATTGAAATCAGTGTGGAGGTTCCTCAAATACTAAGCAAAACATCCATATGATCAGCTAAACACTGCTGGGCGTGTACCCGAAGGACTAGAGTCAGCATGCCATGGAGACACAGGCACACCTGTGCCCAGTGTGTCACAATTCACAGCAGCTGAGTCATGGACTCAGTCCAAGGTCCCATCAGCACATGAGTGGATTAAGAAATTTTGGAACAAATTCACAATGGAGTATTATACTGTCATAAAGAATAACAAAATCATGTTATTTTCAGCACAATGGTGGAATTGAAGATCATCACATTAAGTAAAACAAGTGAGACTCACAAAGACATGCTTCCCACATTTTCCTTCATGGGGAGTCTAGAGAGGGGGAAAGTTAACATGAACGTAACAGGGAGAATATTAGAGAAGAGGAAGGAGATCCGAGGCTGGTAAGGAAAAAGTCATGGAGGGTAACAGGGGTGGATATGGTCCACATATGCACAGTGTGTGGAATGAAACCCGTTATTCTCTGTGATTAAAGTGTATTAATAAGAAACAAACATGTGCTTTTCATCACAGACATTTAAAAACTGCCACTAGTCAGCAAAAGGCACAGCTGGGCAGATGAGAAGGGACCTGGTGAGTCCCTGCTGAACCAGAGCTAGGGAGAGTGTGGCGATTCCTACCCACCTTGCTCCACACCCTCCCTGGCCTGGGAGCCTTCCAGTGACCTGCTGGGCATGTCCACACCATGACATCTATCTAAATCTCTCTTTCTGTAAGTGGGGCCTGCTTCAGTTCTCTCAGAAAGAAAAGGAAGCAGATTTTAAAGACAAATGACTTCCAATGTGACTGAGTTTCCAGCACAGGCATGTCCAGGGATTCATCCTCACATTCAAACCTATGCATCTCTCTCAAACTTCCCTAAAACCTGCACATTTACACTGTACAACCTGAGTAAAGGCGTCCCCACCTCAGTTCCTGATTTATAATAAATCTTTGATTGGCATCTGTCAGCCCTCTGCACAATGTGCCTTTGTGATGCCCTCAATTTCACGTGAAGACGGTAGCCCTGCAGTTACCAGTTACCCTGCAGCCATATCCCTGGAAAGGACACTGCACTCTGGTGTCACAGAACCCACGCAGCTTCTGATGGCCCTTGGCAGGCTCGGAGCTGTGACCCTGTCAGCTGCTCTCATGAGTGTTTTTCCAGTTAGGATGCGATAGTTGGCAGCAGCGTGAGATGATTCTCTTTTGAGACAAAGACAAAAATGCAACACATTCAAGTGTGGGGGCAACTTGAAGGTAGTGATCAGAAGGAAGTTTGAATCTGCAGCAGCCCAAGTAGAAATTAATACAGAAGTCAAGTTAACCTGCTGTCAGTCCACCTTAGGGAGCTAGAAAAAGAAGAGCTAGCTGAACCCGAGGCTGACTAGGAAGGACACAGAAAAGACACGGGAAATGTGGAAGGAAATTCAACATAGATCGTCAGCAGAAGCGAATGTCAGATGTTTGGAAGGATCCAGAAAATGGACAAAACTCTAAACTCATCAAAGGAAAAACAAAACTCGAGTTACTAAGATCAGATGGGAGCAGGAAGGTCACTAAGGATGCACAGAAATGCAAACACAATCCTGACGCTCACAGGATAGAGATCAGGTAGCCCAGGTGAGAGACTCAAAGGCCTGAAGCAGCAGAACCTTGGAGATTGACTTGAGCAAATGCAGTGAATCTGGATATCTGTGCCAGGAAAGGGATTGGATCTGCAGGGAAGAAGAATGCGAGCCCAGCATTGGCACTGCCACCATGGGTTCCCCCAGACACACAGAGAGACCAGTACCAGCTCTTCTCAAGGCCACCCAGCTGAGGAGTCATGTGATCACCACTTACGAGAAGCAGCACTAACTGCCCTAGCGCTGGGGCCCTCTTGCCCTACTGACCACCTGGTCAGCACTGCCACCTAGCCTGCCTACCAAGTGACCTGGCACATCCCAGACTCCCTTGGATGAACAAAGGTGTTCAGGTAGTTGGCCACCATGCTGTGCCAGTCCATGGTGCCCAGGCACAGGTTTCAGAGAGACATGACCCGGGTGGAGCACCTGGGTCTGTGCAAGAGCCCTGCTCTTCTTCCTTGCTGAGTCAGTCTCATGTCCCCTCCTTTCCCATGATCAGGACTTTGCACCCGGGTCTGCTGCCCTCCTGGTCCTCAGCTATCCACAAAAATACTGGGTTAGAAAATGACCCCAGGATGAGAGTTGGAACTTAGACCCTGGGAAACAGATTTGGGTTCCTGGCAGTTGGAGGAAGATGTGAGGAACAGTCAGGAGAGAAGACATGCTTTATTTGGAGGCAACACCAGCCCCAACCCCAGGCCAGCCCCAGAACCACCACCAATCCCAACCCCAGCTCTATCCACAGCCCAGCCCTGGTGCCAGCCCAACCACAGCCCAGCCCAAACCCAGGTCCAATGCTGCCCCAGATCAAGTCCAGCACCAGTCCTGGTCGAGCCGCTGCCCAGCCCCAGCCCCAGCTGTAGACCCAGTCCTGCCCCATCCAAAAGTTCTTGCCCCCAGTTACTACCTTCACTGGAGGCCAAAATTTGATTCACGTCTCACCTCATGCAGGCCCCTTTCGCGAGCCCACAACCCTCTACTGCTGCTCCACTCCACACCCAGCCTCACCTGAACCCGTCTTCCCCAGGACTGGGTCTGAAGTCCCCCAGCACTTCCTGTCTGACCACTTTCGCCCCTTCAACTCTGACCATTGTTAGCTCACAGTTGTCCGATGGATGACTCAGCAAGGTCACTCCATCCTGACATGTTGTCCTGACTGAGGTCTGCCTGGCCTCTGGGAATGAGGAATGCAGTCTCTCATCTGACAGTAAACCCCTGCAGTATCCAACGCTGCCAAGGTTTCAGGCTCTCCAGGCCACTATGGCCCTTCCACGTCCTCTCCAGTCCCACTTCTTCCTGTTTCCTGTGGGGCCTGGCAGTCCATCACACCTCTAGGACACTGATCTAGTTGCAGGCGCATTCTGGTTAATCTGTGACTACAGAGGAGACATTTGGTGGACACCCCAGTCCATGGAAGCTCACCACAACTGCTACCACCCTTGTAGCCCCAGAGCTTGGATCTCTAGCACTGTGATGTTCATTCTCCAAGGAGACCATGGAGAGAAATTGCATCAGCGTCTGCATTATGACTCAGGCACTGCCAGGATCCCAGACTCCTTCACAACCAGTGATGGATGGGGCCTTCTGCAATGGGCACATGTCCTGAGGAGCTCTTGCTGGGAATATGACACCATGCAGAAACCAGAAGAAACAGGAAATGGAAGGAGGTCAGGAAGCATAACCCTTAGAGCTCTCTGACTGTGCCTGGACAGCTTGTCAACTGACAGCAGCAACAAGAAGAGAGCCTGGAAACTGAGGTGTAGTGACTAAGGAGCAGAAAGGGACAGAAGGCTGGGAAACATGCGGCCATTTCCACATTGGTGTAGACCAACAACCTCGTGGCTTCATCCAGGAGAGCCATGTATGTGGTCAAGATGGCGGAGGTCGAGTACAAGAGCACAAAGATGCTCACAAGGGCGAGGATGCTGTGTGTGGCCCTCCTCTCAGGAACAGACCTGGAAGGCAAGGACCTGTGGATGTGCTGGACCCTCTTCTTGTGCCTGGACAGGACAATTACCATGGAGCCACTGGCCCACATCATGAGTCCCAAACACAGGATATCAGTAGAGGCCAACAGGGCTGAATAAAATGTAGTGAATTGTCTCCTGGGACTTCTGACAGCACAATAACCAAAATCCCTCATCCCAGTGAGATTTCTCCCGCCCCTTATGTCCATCACGTTGATGGGAATGAGGACGTTCCGCAGCATGTGCAGGACCCAGCACAGGCACAGGGAGGGCCGAATGACCTTGGGGGCTCTGACCTTGAGCTGCGCCCACTTGGAGTTACTGGGGCTGATGGTGATGGCCTGAAAGATACTCAAGAGGCATGTGGAGCCAAGCGATACCCCCCTGGCCACTCTGTGGAAATAGAAGACAAGTTTACAAGCGACGTCATCTAGGGAATGATCCAGGCCGAAGGCCGCCATTGTCTGAGGGACTCCTTTACAGAGGAGAGCCATGAAGTTGGCCCAGGCCAGGTTCCTGAGAATCAGATCTGTGGGCTTCACCCTGTTCCCAGCGAGGTCACTGAGCACAGCACAGCAGAGGAAGGTAGAGTTGCCCACGATGCCCACTGCAGTCTGGAACATGAAGACGAGTCCAACGGCCAAGTCTCTAGAAGCCATGTGTCACGTTCCTGGGGAGCGTCCCTCACTGCCAGGGTCAGAGGTCCCCTGACACACTCACAGGGTGGTTTTCTTGGCAGTGTGTGCACCACTGTTCACCCCAACATCCACAGCCTCTCAGTCACCATGAGGCCTGTCTTTCACAGGAGCTGCCTGGTCCGGTGTGCCTGCTGTGTGGATACAGCTGGCTTAGTGGGCACCGTGGCAAAAGCCCCATCTTCCACTCTTACCAGGGGCTGACACTTCCCCCAGTGCTGCTGCGACAGCCCCTGATTTGAATCTCATGTCAGCCCTGAATGAGATTCCATCTGGTGAGACCTCCTTCATGTGAACGTCCCTGTGTCCCCAGATGCTAAAGATTTCCCAGTCCTAGCACTGCACTGTCCAGAGGCCAACTTGGCAGAGACCAGCGTGTCCAACTCAAGGAGCACAGTTACTACTGCGCACATGAGGGAAGGTGACATTCCCCTCTGCACACCCTTGTTGCAGCCGTCATGTGGCAAACATGTCCCTCTTCCATTTTCCTCTGCAGTCTATCTTCTGTTCTGCTCTCCTGCTGATTAATTTCCCATTAATCCAATTTCAAGTTATATAGGCCTATATTATGAGTGCACAAAGTGTGAATAAAATCTAAAAATGAAAGAAAATAGCAAACTTACCTTAATATTGAAATACTGGATGATCTAGTTGCTCCGTGTTAGGATGGCATTAGAAGACCATTAACCAATTCATCATGAAATAAAGTATAATTATTAATATCTAGAAAATAGTCAACAATATTGCCTCTGTCTGAACATGCCAGGCACGGAGTGGAGCTCACGTGAATCCTTGTAAGTAGCATGCTTCATATGGAGGTAATGTAATCTCTGCTGTACTACTGTTTGCTAACTGACAGGCCAACAAAGGAAGGGACAATTCTGTCAGATACCCAGTCTCCAGGTGAGCCCAGAGGGACCTGGGAGATATGGGCTTCTCTTCTGTGCAAATGCAGCAGCAGGGATGTGGGTGAAGTCTGGGAGACATTAGAGAGACCGCATTAGGGCCTCCTTAATTGGAACTACAGGTATCTGATCCTTCTGTGTTTGATGCACATAATTATGAGAAACACCTCCTATTGCTCCTGACTTCTAAGAAAGAAAAACAGCCTCTCACTAGCCACTGGTGCATCAAGTAGAGACAGAAACTATCACCTCCCTCTGAACCCAGAGTCACAGTGTGAATATGCACATCATGAGAATGTCCCTCAGCTCTGTAAATATTGCCCTCGAGATTCCCTACATTCTGGGATAAGTGACAGCTTCAAACTGAGCAGCCTGAGTTTGCCGTGGGAGGGGGGAATGGAGAGCTGGCGAATTCTGAGATGGTCAGGGCCTTGCTAGGCGGGAACCACAGTCAGCTGTGGGCAAGACCCCAGGAAGGGGGCTCAGGCAGCCTCTCACCACAGGCACCCTCCAGCCTGTCCCAGCCTCAGGAAGGGTCCTGCCATTGTGTGCACTCAGCCCCTGCTGCTCCTGGCCCCAGAAGTGAGTAGATCCCTGAAGACTGCAACCTGGTCCAGAAGGTGGGACACAATCCTGCCCTCTGCATTCTGTAGATGTGCAAGAAAGGAACTCACCTGTACAGACAGCTCGCCTGTGTGGTGCTGGCTCCCAGGCAGTGCATGGTCAGAGGACAGAGGACAGGCCCACAGGTCAGAAGGAGGCACAACCTGAGGGGAAGTCTTGATATCCTCCCACCTCACCCCCCAAGAGAGAAGACTGAGCCCGCTCAGGATCTTGGCTGACAGGGTCTGCTCAGGGAGTTGAAGTCATCCTGAAAAGCATGTGCTCCTGTCAGCAAGCAGGACAGATTGTAGCTGAGTCTGAGGGTCCCCAGTGGGCCAGGCTGGAAGTGTGGAGTGCTCCTCTCTCCTGGGAAGTGTGGCCGAGTGGAGCCCAGGCACATGCATGGGAGCCCTGGGGTTCTGAGGAGAGGGGCTGAGAGCAGAAGGCAGCTGCTGCACTGCCTTCCTCAGAATCCCCAAGGTTCAGCTGAGGATCTTTCCACAATTCCTGACAGATGCACATGCTGGGAAGGAAGGCAAGGGGAGGGAGACAGCCATTCTGTGGTATCCTGCAGAACCCACCCCTGCCTTGAGCAGAGGGTCTGAAAGTGACCACAGCTGCCTTGTCCAGGGCACGTGGGATGGGGTGGACTGGCACTGCAGAGTGGGAAGAGGAGTGAGGGAGCCAGCCAGTCAGATCTACAGCAGGGCTGGGGTGGTCAGCCTGCTCTCTCAGGGACCTCCCTCCCTCTGCCTTTGAACACTGCTGAGTGGTGGGTCTGTGCACAGCCTGACTCCCTCTGAGGCCCCTAGGGAGGACAGGCTATCTGGCCTCAGGCCTCCTGAGTCCTAACAGACCTGCCTTTAGTGCCTCAAGTGACTTCACCTTTGTGTGCCTCAGTCTCCCCTGCAGCAGTACTGGGGAGTGACCCAGGTGTTGGAGCCCAGGGTCCACTTCTTGCACAGAGCAAGTTCTCTGAACATGCAGCAGCTTTCAGCTGGGAGGAGCGTGCAGGTCCAGAGCTTGCTGAGCTGGACTGTGTGAACGAGTCCCCCACCTTCCATGGTGCAGTGAGCTGGAGCTCATTACTTACCCTTGTGTGTCCCAGGCATCCTCTGCAAAACAGGAAACAGTACAAGTGGCATAGAGAGACACTCAGACCCAGTACCCACAGCACTTATGTCGACCCTGCCCTTGGTAGGTGCCTGCACCAGAGGGACCACCATCTCTGAGGACAGACAACATGTACATTCCTGAGAAAGAGCCACCCCCCACCCCCATGCACACTGGCACCACCCTCCATCCTGCCTGGATGTTTCCTGCCATCACGATACAGTAACATCAGTGTGGGAAGGAGCTATTATTTCATTGAAGATCAGCTTTTGGAAGGAGTGGCCTCCTCCTGGGATTTCAAGAGGCATCTGTGGATGAACAGTCTTGCACGAAGGGTGGAACGTGGAAGCCAGCAGCAGGAGCATCGTGGCCTGGGCTGAGAAGTGCCCTGGCACGTGTCACACTGTCTGGGGCCTGGCCTTCCTCCCAGCCAGCCCTCTGCACAGGAGCCTCATCTGCAAACTTCTCACAGCTGTGGGAGGGCGGGGAGGTGACACTGGCCTGCTCCCAATACCAAGGCCTTGGTCAGCTGGGATCTCCATCTCAGGGAGCTGGCTGTGTGCGATCACCCTGCAGTAGAAAGGCTTACGATTCCACTGAAGGACCCCAGTCTCTGTGGCACCAGGAGTAAGGGTGGGACGGGCACACGCTCCCCTGGGTGGCTCCAGACTCACAGCTCAGCGAGTGAGCACTCACCTGCTCCCAGATCTGGGCCACCCTGTCCTACCTTGCCTTACAGCCATCCTTTAGGTAGAGCACCATGCTTCCCTCTCTCCCCAAGGATTCACTGCACCAAGGAGGAAAGTCCTCTCTAACCCTGTGAGCAGGCTCGGCTGCCCCTTCACTCTCTCCAAGTAACCCAGTGCTTGAGGGAAAGAGGGCACAGCACTCAGGGTTACCAGCACTCTGGGTCCCATTGAGGCTGAGACTGTGGCCTCATAGGTTCACTCCACGTGGGTCGAGCGACCTGCCCATCCTCTCAAATCATTTCATGATTCATCTGTGAAACAACTGGACTCCTTCCTTCACTCAGTTGGCCTCACAGATCCGTCTGTCATCTGATATCCTCCTGTGACTCCCTTCCTTCCTTTTATTTCAAGTGCTGCTGTGTACACTGGGAAATATGCAGGTCTACAATTCTCTGCTTCTCACCTCGTCTCTGGCAGAGGCCACTGCACCAGGAGTGGACCCCCAGGTCGTACTGCAGTAGGCAGTATCCACTGGCCATGTGGTTGGGCCCTCACCCCTTCCCTTGTCCAGACTCACTGCCCCAGGGTCCTCAGAGCCAAGGAGTTACTGCCTGGAGGCCTGCTCACACCCTCTCCCTTGCCCACCACAGCCAGGGTTTTATTCTTCCAAGTCAGTTGATTTTTCCCCAAATTCTTGATTCCAGCTTCACTTTTCAGTTTTAACTACATAAGTTACTTACTGCAATGCAAAAGCTTGAAATCAGATTGCAAAATAATAGTTATTTAGAAGCACCCTCATTTCAAAGTTGGGGAAAAAAAGCAATAAGGTTCTTACAATCAATTTCACATCATTTAAATGTGAATGTCAAAACTCCAAATGGTAAGACTATAGCATACATCTACAAGGCTCGCTACAGAGAGTTCTAATATATTAAAGTACTTGGGCATAAAGAACTCTAAAACATTTATTTCATTTAGTGTTTTTATAGAGAAGTAGGAAGAATCTAAAATAGTTATTATGTGACCAATATTAAAAAAGTAGAACACATGATAATTATGAAAAATTTTGTATTTTGTGTTAGAAAAATGCCATTTGATATTTGGTTCATATTTTTATACAGATAGTGAAAGGAAGTGGAGAGGATGGAGCCAAGCAGATGTTGTCTCACACAGAGACGAGCCTTGTGCATGTGCATGTGTGTGTTTTCTTCCTAGAATGCTTGCTGACACACCAGGCTGGGACGTCTGTCTTTTCCCAAACTGGTACTTAAATGAGACAGCTCCTCTGTTGACATATTTTATACATGAAATAGTTCAATTCGGTTTTTAAGCTCATGGCCACAAATGATGGAGGCAGGAGATGGGAAGCAAACCTCAGATCAGGAAACTTCCTTCATTCTGCAGCGAAGTCCAAAGATCAGGCAGGGGAGGGCTCATTTTCTGGGAATGGAGATGCCACCCCCAGGTTACAGAAGGAGTCTGGGTTTCTATAGTTTCAGTGCAGATTGAGGATGTCTAGTTTGGACACTTGGGGGCTGGTTGTGCAGGTTAGAACTGTAGCTTAGGAAGGTAGTTGTAAAAAGGTTGAGACTCAGTCCAGATCCTGAAGGACGAGTACTCGAGTCTTGCCCACTGTTTTTCTTTCTCTGGGATCCACTGTTTCTCAGAGTTTCAATATTTTCTGTGCTTCCATTTAGTTTGCGATGGGGGAAGGTCAGAGTTCAGGAACCAGCCTTCAGTATTTGCCTCCTTCCTTCTAGATGCACTGGGGTTGAGAAGGGGTAAATGCTTGGTTTTGGTGGAGATGCTGGGGATCAGCCTGGGAAATGATGAAAGTTTGCTTTATCCCTGCAGGACCCATTGTTATTTGGAAAGGATTCACTGGGAGAGGTTTAGTGTTTGGTCAACTTCCCCTTCCTCCTCCTGAGCCACACCATCCCTCTGTTTTTCTTTGGGCACTGTCTTGCAGGAATATTATCTTCCATAATCATTCAGGGTTGTATTAGATATTTTTGGTATCCTTCATTTTACAATATATTTTTTAAGGACTTAGATCTGTCAAAATTATCTTCTAGGCAAATGGGCTCAGAAAGACATGAGCTGAAATTTTCTCATGTATGGGAACAGTCCTCATCAGCTCACCAGTTTCCCAGAAAGAGAGTCTGTGCTGGAAAGTGGGACCAGTGTTTATACCTTCACCTATGTAATGAGTCCTTAGAATTGTTTTTCCTGAAACACTCTAAGGTTATCCAATGCCACATTATTCTTTTTATACTTTCATGAGGGACATGAGTTTTTGACTAAGTGATGTGTTTCAGTCTTGTATGAAACTGTCTCACCTGTGGTGCCAAGAACCCATTCTGACTGGCCCCAGCATCCTTCACCAGCCCCCAGGCTACCTGTGCCCCTCGGCTGAGTCCTGCAGTGTTTCTCTACAAGACGGGTCAGTTCACTCTGCACAATGTCCTCAAGGTCCATCCATGTTGCAGTGTACTGCAGAATGGCACTCCTTGTTACGCTGAAATGACGTTCCTCTGTGTGAGATTCTATCCACTCACCACTCGGCCGACACCGGGTGCTCCCTCCCCTCGGCTGTGGTTCTGCTCTGAACAGGTGTGTGGTGCCCCTTGGAGGTCCTACCTTTGTTGGTCCCAGTGGTGTCCAGACATGTGATGTCATGTGTTGGTTCCATCTTGGTTTTGGAGGAGCTGCCACACTGCTTTCCACAGAGGCCACACCAGCAAACTTCCTCACTGGCACTCGCATTTTTCTTTTGTTTGGTTGTTTGTTTTCTCCAATAGTGGCCATCCCTATGTGCACAGGTTGGTCTCCATTAGTTTTTTATGTGAGAATATATATCAGATTAAGAATTTAGTATATTTTCTAAGAAAAAGGAGTTTTCACATTTTCCCTTTCTTTTCTGATCTTTCCGACTCCAGTTACAATCCATCCCTCAGGTATTGCTGTGATGTGATGGTTTCAACCAACTCAGGCTGCGTGATAGGGTGGTCAACTGTCCACTCTGAAAGGAGTCGGATCCTTGTCAGGAGTTAGCCTCCATCTTTCCTTCGGGACACATTTTTTCATCTGGCTCTCTTTTCTCCTCCCTGTTTATTCTCAGGGTTCAAGCTCCTGTTATTTTCCATAAGTTATTTGCTTACTCATTTTCCCTAAAGTAACTTGAGGACACCCATGACCCTGCATGCTGTTGGGTTGCATTCCACTGCTCAGTATTAACTGCTACCTCACACTATTTTGCTGTTAATTTGGAAGCTTTCACAGTAAAATATAAAACAGTCAATTGTAGTGATTTTCATTCTTCAGTAGGAAAGACTCTGGATAGAGATACTTCACATAAACACAAAAACTCTTTCCATTTCTCATTAAGAGTGTAAAGGTGTCCTGACACCAAGAGCTTTGAGAATCTCTCTGGCCTAGAAAAATATTTTCTTTGTGAATAAGAACACATGTGGAAAAATGTTGAAGGAAAAACAACAATGCTTTGACAGTAGCATTGTTTTAACTCCCTCAGACCAGAAGCAACCAGAAACTCCGCAGCAGGAGAATGGACTACAATGGATCACAGAATTCTGGCAACTATAGAAACAAGGAAGACAGAGACAGGGAACAACTGGGTGATTCTCAAATTTATTTACTGTGCCAAAGCCTACGTGGAGCCCACAAGATAGTATCCTACTGACATAAAACAGGAAATCTTAAATCTCTATAGACTGGGGATTTAACTCTATACTAGGGATTTATATACTATTAAAAAAAAACTATCAGGAAAACCCAGTAAATGCTCCGTTAAAAAGAGAGAATAGTAGGGTCTCTCTTGTGCCTCTTGGGGCCACTTGAGATGCAGATGGTGCTGAGCACCATCTCTCTAGCCACCATGAGAAATAGAAAAATGCCCCCTTTATTTTCTAGGAAGTATTTGAGTCCAAAAGCTGCCAGTCTGGGATGCTTGCTGCTGTGTATGAGTAAACCCTCTACCTAGAGAGGATCCCTGTACATCCATAAACCCACCTTACTTTGCATTCCTTTCAATGTAAATCAAGTCAGTTCACTCTCTGAAATAATTTGACATATCATAGAATTTGTCTTTTCTTTACAGTTCATTTTATTTGAAACTCAGACACGTTAAGTGCACAGGATTCAAGTGAGCCTGGAAATGAGACAAGCATGGCCTCCTGTGTGTCCCCACCAGGATGAACAGAGCACTGGCATTGCTTAGAACCCCTCTTTCCTTGGCCATCAGTCTCCTCCCAGTTCCAGAAGACATGATGGATTTTTCTACGATAGACTAGTTTATCCATCATGGAACTTTACATCAAAGGATGGAGTGTACTCTCTTAGGTGAGGATCCTTTCCTTCAGCAGAGAGCGCTGGAGGTCGACCACACTGATGGATGTTCTTTTGCTGTAGAGTAACGACTCTGAAGATGTGGTGACTGCTTTGCATCAAACTGGTGCTCAGGTCCTGTGAGCACCACCCTCGTGAGTGAGATCATTTCCTCAAAAATTTTTGCTCCTCTTCAACCTATGGACACAAGGAATTCTCTAATTTGAAGCTGAGAACATGCCAACCACACACTGAATTGCTGAGGACCTGATCTTGGACCTCCTGGTCCGCACACCTGAGAGCAATGTCCGTGGTTTATAAATTACTCAGGCTAAGGTATCATGTTATAGCACCCAAATGGACTCAGATGGGGGTCTACAGTCACATTATTTCCCGTGATGTTCTTACTGACCTAGAAGAGTACTTTGAAAATTCAGCCCCACCCTCTGTCTCTGAAGGACCCATTTTGTCACATCAGGTGTCCCAACTGGTGTGATCTGCTGAGCTCCAACACTGGGTCTCCTGAGTCTGGGCTGATGCCCTGTCATCTGCAGGTTATAGGGTGCATCTAATTGCTTACAGAACAATGCCTCCTATTTTTCTTCATTTACAAGTGTCTTATTCTCTCTCTGGTATTTCTTAGTAAATTCTATAAAGCAAGTTGTCAACTTGGAATTGACAATATTAAAAGAAAACTTAAGACAAGGTAAACTAATGTAATTTCATTGAGTAAAGAAAACATTCAAATTGCACAGTGCTGAGGTCCAGAGCAGATTCAGGAAGATGCCTGCTAGCCAGGTCATCTGGAAAGCATTAGTGGACAGAAAAGGGGAAACCATGCACCAAAATCAAAGTGAGGCAGAGGAAGCCAGGAGGCTGCAGCTTGCTGAGGCCTCATTCCAACTCCATGACCTACTGGGACTCTGTTATGTTGCGAGGAAAAATCCTTAAGCTGACTTTCAGTTTGCTGAGCATAATTTAGGGGACAATTCTTTATGCAAAAACCCCACTATGTGAGAATGGAGGGACTCTTTGGCAACTTCAGTTTTGCTTAATAATTTGTATATAAACCAACAATGAAACATGCTTTTGACTTCTTCTCTGAATCACTTTGTGTTCCCAAATTCCCAATCATGCTAGAGTATCTAGTTTTATCCTTCATGGTCAGTGATGGGAGGGTAGGAACTTCTATGTAGGAAACTCCAGACTGTTCCCTTTAGGGGAGGGGCCTCGGAGGAAGGGACCTCTGAGCAAGGACCTCTAGGGGAGGTGCCTCATGGGCAGGGTAATCTAGGTAGGGACCTCTGGGTTCTGCCCCATAGGGGAGATACTAGGGGAGCGGGTTCTAGGGAAGGGACGTTAAGATGAGGACCTCTAAGGGAGGGTTCTCCCTAGCAATTTTGGGTGACCATAGGAGTGTGGCCTGTTAGTGAGGGGACTCATGGAGCTGAGCCCTGAATGGAGCACATTTTGTACCTTGCCCTCCTGATGATCCTGGGAAATACTTGGGACCTGGAATCACTCAGGAGGCCTATTTTGGAAGATACCATGAGCCAGAAGGCAAGTGACAGCTGCCATGTCCTAGGAAGACCTCCATTCACAAGCTGTAGTAAGTGAGGTGCTGTCCAGCAAGGAACCAGCTATGATCCAACACTGGTGTTAGTAAGCCTGTCGGTCTGTGCGCCCCTGCATGGGTCTTTAGGGGTTTCATCCTCAATGAGCAAGGAGGCCACACCCAGACTAAAGTTGGGAAGATCCACCTCCTAGGGCATGGACCTGTCAGGTGCCCCAAGCTCCCATGTTTACCACTCTATCCCCAGGGTATCATGTTCAGAGGTGGGGCTTGGGGAAATGCTGGCTCATGAGGACTCTGACTGCAACCTGGGTGAACCATTTGCCAGCTGCAAGGACTCCTAGCGGGGATAAAACTAGGTGGCAGGCATGACTGGAAGAGGAAGGTCACAATGGGGGGCAACCCCTGGAAAGGCACACCTTGTCCCCAGCCCCCTTGCTTCTCTCCTCTGCTTTCCCAGCTGCCCTGAGCTGAGAAGAGTTCCTCCACCACACCCTTGTGCCATGGTCTTCTGCCTCTGCCTCACCTTCAAAGTAATGGAGCCCACTGACCATGCACTTAGAACGCTGCAGACAAGGGAAAAATAAGAATTCCCTCCTTTCAGTTGTTTTTCTCAGGTATTTGTCACAGCAAAAAAAAAAAATCACATCAATCTATCCATTTAGAATGTGGGAAAACAGACTACCCAAAGGAAAACAAGCACAGGCTATTTCTACAGAGCTTGTCAGGTGTTATGGTTTGGATGTGAGGTGTCCCACAAAAGCTCACGTGAGAGACAGAGCAAGAAGGTTTAGGGGAGAAATGATTGGGTTTGAGAGCCTTAACCTAATCAGTGAACTAATGGTTAGGGCAGTGTGAGGAGGCTGGATGGGGGTGGGGCATCAGGCAGCCCACGTGCCAAAGAATGACCAATCAGACACCGACAGATAAACCCTAGTGGCATCTCGCAACCACCCATCAATCAACAGAGTCCCATGGTAACCCCAGGGGGACACTAAACCCTCAAGCCTTCCCCACCTACCCTAG
Source organism: Sciurus niger (assembly GCA_020740815.1). Lineage (NCBI taxonomy): Eukaryota > Metazoa > Chordata > Mammalia > Rodentia > Sciuridae > Sciurus > Sciurus niger. The sequence continues at coordinate 25,117 of JAHUXG010021866.1, forward strand.
ATGACAAAATGCTGCGCCATCAGTGCTGGGTCCCAACCTCCCCAGCCCTTCACTCTGGCAGGCTGGTGAATCTCACCTGAGAGTCGATCTCAATAAAGCTTTCTCAACTGCTTTTGGTCTGATTCCTTCTGTGGCTACCCACATCTGATCTTATATTTGGTGCTGAAATCTGGGAAGGGTCTTTTGACCTTCCCCTTTGGGAGATCAGCCCTCTCCCTCAGGTGGACCAGGAAACTCTTGTATCCTTTTCTCTTCATTGGGGTGAACAGAAGTGGGGTAAGCTCCTTCCCTATGTTTCCCTTGGCCTTCTGGTTGCCCCCCACAGAACCTCACTGGTTCTGTTTGGGCACTGTTAGATTGTGAAGGTGTTCCAGTCTCTGGCAAGCCTCTCATTTCTTTCCCAGCCCCCAAAGGCTAAGAGTAAGTTATTACCTTTGGCCTGCCCTCTCTGTTTCTTGGGTGATCACGACCAGGACTTGGGACACCATTTCCTGCTCCTGTTCACTCCCAGGTAATACTGAAAGGCCATGGGAAATTCCAGGTCCTCCCTAGACTGAAAGACTCCTGTGGACTGTCTGTACCTTAATTTCACTAAATTAGCACTCGCCCATGACTTACACAGTAAGCAGCTGGTCTTTTACTTGCTGTGACCTGGTTGCAGTACATTTTGGATAATGGCTCAAGATGGCTTCTGAAGGGAACCTTTGATTTTCAAATACTCACTGATTTGGACAATTACTGTCACCAGATAGAGAAGTGGACACAAGTGCCTTATTGTCAAACTTTTTGGAAATCATGTGCTCATCCCTCCCTTTGTTCTTCCTATTCTACTGCCCAAGTTTTCCTCCCCAGAGATGGTCACAAACCTCTTCCCCACTGTTCTCTCACTTCTTCTTCCACCTTTTCAGGTTCGCTGGAGCTGCTTTCAGCTCCACCCTCTCAACCTGCCCCTCCTTACTCAGATCAGAGGTTGTCCTCCTCATCCTTTTCTCCAATTACAGTTGTAAGTCTTCCCCTCCCTCTACACCTCCAGCTCCTCCTCCTACTCCTCAGAGTCCTCCACTCTCACCTCCTTCTCCTCCCCCAGGATGTCCCTACACTCACTCAACTCTATCCTCCCCTGTTAACAACCATACCCAATCTCATCAGGATTCCACTGTCTAACCCAGAACTCCTCTGTCCTCTCCAAAAGGTAGCCAGTGCAGAGGGCATTGTGTGACTCCATGTCCTGTTCTCACTTCAGAATCTTTCCCAGATCAAAAAGTGCCTAGGGTCTTTCTCTGCTGACCCCTGTACTTATAATAAGGAATTTATGTATCTTTATCAGGCTTATGATCTCACATGACATGACGTTTATATCATTCTTTCTTCCACTCTCACTCCAGATGAATGAGCCCGCACCCAGCACGCAGCACAAGATCATGCTGACCAGGTCTGCCTAATGGACATAACTCTTCCCACAGGTGAAAGAGTCTTTTATTGAACTCTAGCAAAAGTACACTGTATGGTGCTTTACTAAAATAGTTAACAGCCATTTCATTTTCCCAGAACTCTTGCTTTATCCTTAAATTCTATAATTTTTGAGCTCATAAAATTATGTTTTTGGATCAGTTCTATTTTTATTCAACTCAACAATTTGTACATCGGTTACATTGCAAAGGAGAATCACCTGTAAAAAGGCCTTTGCTTTTGTGTCATGAGTATATCGTGTTGTCTGTTTACTGTGTGTCCAAAAGTCATGTACATGATATCATAATTGACATAAATAGGGAGCACTGAAGAAATTAAAATTGAAAAATGGATCCAGATACCTTTAATTCACAAAATTGAAAAAGGTTCAATTTAAATTAGGTAAACAAATGAAAGTAAAATGTCTTTAAAATTACTTCACAGTGTCCAGTGCGTCAAATTAAGAAAATGTTAATTTATTTTAATCAATTGTTTCTAGGACTTTTCTTCGACAGAAAAGAGATGGCAGATACTGTTAAATAGACTTATCTGTTATGTTGTATTTCCAGTAAAATGAGTAAGTTGGATTTGACCTGTGTGGGATTACTCAAGTGTGTTTCTTGGAGACATCTGATTAATTTGCAGAGTTGAAATGCAGGCTGTTGGAGAATATCGATTACTCTTGGCTTCCATGGGGTAACATACTTAAACATCTTTGGTGTTTTCATACATTGGTAAATGAAAAAGGTTTAAAATTGCTTTGTGGCATCACTAAGGACAATATTGCTAAAAATTGGGTCCTAATAAGTGCAATTCTATATACAGAGGGATCCAAAAATTTCAGATCTGTTTCATTTGGAGTACTGTAAAAAACATAAGATATTTCATCTTATTAAAAAGGAGTAATTTATCTAAATAAGAAAATTTCATGACAGTTGTTTCAGAATGTAAAAAAAAAGTATCATCAGATAAGAAAGAGAAAATAAAATGTTCTAGGCATGGAAATATATTCAAGAGAAGGATGTGTTTCTGGTTAAGAAAGTGCTCAAATGCATGAGTGTCTAAGTAAGTGTTAAGAAAGTCTGAGTGTGAGTAAAGAGCAAATTTCCACAAGTTTCTATATAATTAGGTTGGCTATATTTGTATGTGAGACCAGCGATTAAAATCTCTTTAATATTTTTCCTTAAGGTCAAATATTAATGTGCTGATATAAACCAGAGTTTAATCTATATGTTAAAATGGCAAGGATTTTGAAAATTGGGGTGTATACAGTTATGGCTAAACAACTGTTAAAGTATTGTACTACATTGTGGAGTCTAAATATTTCTTTGAATGTTAAAGTTGGTTAAGATAGAAACATCAAGATAATTATGCTATTACTTTTCTTGTATATTAAATGTTTTCATATTTTCAGGGTATATTTGAAAAAAATTTTTTTTGTTGTAAAATTACTGTGTTCTCAAACAGGGGATATAATGAATAGCTCAGCGAAAATTCAAGATAGCTATTACACAAACTACATGTTTTACTGTTGTTAATTCCATTATTTTCCTTGTAAACTCTAAATGTTGCCTGATTATTATTTTGCATAAGTACTACTTTAAGAACAAACAACCTAAATTAGACATAGTAAGTCTTCACGTATAGGACATATAACATGCACCCCAGTAAATAAAAGGGGATAAATAACTCTAAAGTCATAAAAATTGAAATTAAAGCCCTGTCCTCTTACTTTATGAGTGGTGAGACTGGCTTCCTGGATGTTTAAGATCAAACTTAGAAATTGAGATTAATACAAAGGGGCCATGAAAAAGGAGTATTTGGCTCTTGCACTCAGAGTCAGCCTGAATCCAGGGAACAAGAGAGCTTCTCTAAGGAGCTTTACAACTCTGGGCCACACGACCTCCTGATCAGGGAGATTGTTGAGACCATTAGAGGATGAGAAGCCAATCAGTGCACCTGGTGCAGAGAAGGGTCATTGAAAAAGGGAGACATCCCTGATGCTTCCAAGGGAAGCCACCTCATCAAGGAGACCCTATGTAGCGAATGGCACTAGAGAAGCTAGGAAGCTGCTCTCAAGTTTCCCACAAGTGACCACTGTGGGAACTCAACTGACTCTCAGAGACAGGAACAGGTCAGCTTGACCAGCTTGATCTTAAACACCTAGCCAAACAATTAAAATCAAAACATAGCCATTCTTGGGTATCTAAAAAAAGAAACAATAGTGAAATGTAACTTAAGATGTACCCTTGTGTTTACATTCCTGATAACTCTGACAATGTTAAAGTTCCCAAATAAAGGCCTTGTCCTCTCCAGCCTTTGTTAGGCCTTGTTATGGGAACAACTTCTCAGTTCTTCCACCTCCTGGTGAGACATTGACTTCTGTCATCTTCATGATATTCATTGCCATGTTCAAGATGCTTCAACATTTATTCTGTATTAATCTCATATCAGTTCTCATGTCTTTTTGCTTCTCTATCATAAGAAGCACCCACCCCCAGATGACTTTACAATGGGCTATTTTCCTACGATGATGGTCGGACACTCCCTAATCTCCTCACTCATGGCCTCCAGGTTGGGGGCAGGAGGACTTGGTTATGCAGTCACTGCCACCCAAAGGCTAGAACAGCAACTCCAAGAGGCAGTGGAGGTATCTGATGTCTCCTAGCATCCCTAGAAAGACAAATAACATTTAATGCCAAAGTCTCCTGACAGAATTGCCAAACACTAGATCTCCTGACAGCAGACAGAGGGGGAACATATCTGTTCCTAAAAGAAGAATGCTTCTACTACATCAGTGAAACTGGGCTTGTCAAGAAAAATGTCAAAACTCTCAGACATCTGAGTGAAAGACTAAAGCAGCAACAATCAAATGACCCTTGGCCAGGATGGTTAAACTGCACTCTTGTCACCTGACTGACCCCTATCCTTACTTCCATATTAGTGATAACATTCCTACAAAGGATTGCTCCCTGTCTTTTCAGGTTCATGCAACACCACATGAGTGAGGTTGCCAGAGAAAATACAACCAAATGCTCTTGCACCCTTATAGCTGCTTCCCAACCAAACTTACATTGGAGCCATCTCCCCATGATGCCCCCTAATGATCAGAAAGCAGCCAGATGGATTTCAGCTCACTATATCATCAAAAAGTCCAGAATGTTAGAGTGGTCTGAGGTAGCTGAATGGTGGCAGGGTATAAGGCAGCCCATGGGCAAAGAACAATCAATCAGAAGCTGATAGATAAACCTTAATAGCATCTCGCAACCATCCATCAATCAACAGAGTCCCCAGCCAACCCAAGGGGGACACTAAATCCTCAAGCCGTCCCCCACCTATCCCAGAGGTGGGGAAGGTGTGGCTGGAGGAGGTGAGCATCAGGGTTGTACCTTTGGGTAGATACTCATATCTGGCAAGTGAATTCTCTCTCTGCTTTTAGATCACCATGTGAGTTGCTTCCCTCTGTCACATTCTTCCTCCATGATGCTCAGCCTCACCTCAAGCCCCAAGGAATGGAACTGCCCTTGGGTGGAGTTACGCCCCTGAAACCATGAACCCTCCTCTGCAATTGTGCTGGTTTTGTCCTTTAATCACAGCAAAAATCAAGCTGCCTGAAATGCCCTGCAAGGAGTACCCATCCTCACATGTTTAGCAGTCTCCAAGGAAGGCAGGGAGAGAGTCGCCCCTCAGTGGCAAAAGGGAAGGAACTTGTTGGCATGGGTGCTCTGGGAAGGTTAGGTATAAGCCAGGGAAGCCATGGTGTGCTAGGAGTGGATCTTCTGCTCACTTTGGTGCGTCCTTGGTTGGAACAACTTTATCCCTAGATTGAGAAAGAAATCAAGGAATGTATCTATGATTAATCAAGTCCTCCCACTTATGGTTCAAGAACAGCAAGGGTCTGGCCTCCTCTTTCTGCACTTAGGGTTGACTACTTGAGGCTGGGGTAGGATGGAGGGAGCCTGTGGTGAGAAGCACCCTGAGGCCCTTTCCTGGGCTCTTGCCCACAGCTGACTGTTGTTTCTGCCCAGCAAGCCCATGACCATCTCAGAATTCACCAGTCTACCATTTCCCCTGGGTCAATCTCAAACTGCTCAGTGTGAAGCTGTCACTCCTCCCAGATTGTGGGGAATCATGGGGACAGTTTCTTCAGAGGTGGGGGACATTCTCATGATGTGTGTATTCACATCTGTGACTCTGGCATCAGAGGGACATGATGGTTTCCACAACAGTGCTGGAGGCATAATAAATGGCTGTTTCTCTTTCTTAGAGGGCAGGACAATAGAAGGTGTTTTTCATGAGCCACTTCCCTCTGGGTCACATTTGTCCCAAAGGATAAAGTTCCCTGGTGACCATCTAAGGAGCAGGCATGGGAGCCAATGCACTTGCCAGATGAAAAGCAACAAGAGTCATTCAGATTCCTTTTTTCGTTGTTGTTCTTTTTTTTTCCATTTTTTACTAAAATATTTTTTTAGTTTTACAGACACATTTTGATTCATTGTACACAAATGGTGTACAACTTTTCATTTCTATGGTTGTGCACAATGTATATTCACACCATTCATGTAGTCATACATATATATAGAATATAGAATATAGTTAGAATATAGAATATACAATATGGAATATAGTTCTGTATACGTATATACAACTGTCTGTTTCATTCTGTTTTTCTATTCTGACCCCCTCCTACCCCTTTTTCCTCTACACCATCCAAATTTCCTTCATTCTTCTCTTCCCACCACCAGCCCCAATCATTATATATTGTCATGCACTTATTAGAGAAAACATTTGGTCTTTGGTTTTATGGGCTTGGCCTATTGCAGATAGCATGATATTTTCCAACTTCACCCACTTACCAGCAAACACCATAATTTTACTCTTCTTTTTGACTGAGTAATATTCCATTGTGTATATATACTACGATTTCTTTATCCTTTCTTCAATTGAAGGGCATCTAGGTTGGTTCTACAATCTACCTATTGTGAATTGAGCTGCTATGAACACTCATGTGACTACATCACTGTAGTATGCTGATTTTAAGTCCTTTGGGTATAAATGGAGGACTGGGATAGCTGGGTCAAATGGTGGGTCCATTCCTAGCTTTCAGAGGAATCTCCATATTGCTTTGCAGAGTGGCTGTACCAATTTGCAAATCCACCAGCAATGCATGAGTGTGCCCTTTTCCCCACATCCATGCCAATAATTATTATTGCTTGTGTTCTTGTTAAAGTCATTCTACCTGGAATTAGATGAAATCTTAGGGTAGTTTTAATTTACATTTCTCTAATTACCAGGGATGCTGAGCACTTTTTCATGTATTTGTTGATCACCTGTATATCTTCTTCTGTGAAGTGTCTGCCCAGTTCCTTAGCCATTTATTGATTGGGTTCTTTGTATTTGCGGTTTAAAGTTTTTTAAGTTCTTTATAAATTTTGGAGATGAGTGCTCTCTCTGAAGTGTGTGTGGAAAAGATATTCTCCCAGTCTGTAGGCTCTCTTTTCACATTACTGTTTCCTGTGCTGAGAAAAAACTTTTTCATTTGAATCTATCCCATTTATTGATTCTTGCTTTTATTCCTTGTGCTATGGGGGTCTTGTTAAGGAAGTCAGGTCCTAAGCCAACATGATGGAGATTCCAGTCTACTTCTTCTTCTATTTGGTGAAGGATCTCCAATCTAATTCCCAGATCCTTGATTCATTTTGAGATGAGTTTTGTACAGGGTGAGAGATAGGCGTTTAATTTCACTTTACTGCATATGTATTTCCAATTTTCCTAGTACCATTTGTTAAGCATGCTATCTTTTCTCCATTGTAAGTTTTTGCCACTTTTGTCTAGTATGAGGTTACTGTACTTGTGTGAGTATGTCTCTTTGTCTTCTATCCTGTACCAGTGGAGTATCTGTCTATTTTGGTGTCAATACCATGCCATTTTTGTTACTATTGCCCTAGAGTATAGTTTAAGGTCTGGTATTGTGATACCTCCTGCATCACTCTTCCTGCCCAGGATTGCTTTGGCTATTCTGGGTCTTTTGTTCATTGAGATGAATTTCATGATTCTTTTTTCTGTTTCTGTGAGAAATGTCATAGGGATTTAAAATAGAATTGTGTAAAATTTGTATAGCACATTTGGAAGTATGGTCATTTTGATGATATTAATTCAGCCTACCCAAGACATGTGAGATCTATCCATTTTCTAAGGTCTTTCTCAATTTATTTCTTCAATGTTTTGAAGTTTTCATTGTAGAGATGTTTTACTTCTTTGGTTAGACTGATTCCCAAGTGTTTTATTTTTTTATTTTTTTGAGGTTGTTGCAAATGGAGTTGTTTCCCTCATTTTCCTTCCAGATCTTTCATCGCTTATGTATAAAATGCTTTAGATGTATGCGTGTTCATTTTATAGCCTGCTATTTTGCTGAATTCATTGATGAGGTCTAGAAGTTTTCTGGAGGAGGTTTTGGGATCCTCTAAATAGAGAAACATGTCATCAGTAAATAGTGACTGCTTAAGTTCCTCTTTTCCTATTCATTTCCCTTTAATTTCTTTAGTCTGTCTAATTGCTCTAGCTAGTATTTCAAGTACGATGTTGAATAGAAATGGTGAAAGAGGGCATCCTCCTTGTTCCCATTTTTAAAGGGAATGGTTTCAGTTTTTCTCCATTAAGAATGATGTTGGCCATGGGTTTGCATAAATAACCTTCACAATGTTCAGGTATGTTCTTACTATCCCTATTTTTTCTAGGGTTTTGATCATGAAGGGGTGTTGTATTTTGTCAAACGCTTTTTCCTGCATCAATTGAAATAACCATATGATTCTTATCCTTAAGTCTATTGACATGATGGATTATGTTTATTGATTTATGGGATTTTGAACCAACCTTGCACTCCTGGGATGAACGCCACTTGATTGCGTTGTGCAATTTTCTTAATATGTTTTTTGGATACAGTTTGCCAGTATTTCGTTTTGAATCATTGCATCTATATTCATCAAGGATATTGGTCTAAAATTTTCTTTCCCTGATGTGTCTTTGCCTGGTTTGGGTATGAGGGTGATATTAGCTTCATAGAATGAATTTGGTAGGGTTTCCTCTTTTTCTCTTTCCTAGAATACTTTGAGAAGTATTGGAATGAGTTCTTCTTTGAAGATCTTGTAGTACTCCAATGAAAATCCATCTGGTCCTGGACTTTTCTTGCATGGTATATTTTTAATGGCTTCTTCTATTTCATTGCTTGATATTGATCTGTTTAAATTGTGTATGTCCTCCTGGTTCAGTGTGGGAGGAGCATATGCCTCTAGAAATTTGTCAACATCTTCGGTAATTTCTATTTTGTTGGCATGTACATTTTCAAAGTAGCTTCTCATCATGTTATGTATTTCAGTGGTGTCTGTTATGATATTTCCTTTTTGATCACGAATTTTAGTAATTTGGGTTTCTTTCTTCTTCTCTTTGTTAGTGTCTAAGCATTTTTTCTATCTTGTTTACTGAGAAATCTGCCAATATCCATATTGTTTTCCCTCTATATGTAATCTGATGCTTTACTCTTGCAGCCTTCAAAATCCTATATTTATTTTGTATGTTAGCTATTTTCAATAAAATATGTCTTGGTGTGAATCTGTTGTGATTTTGTGTATTTGGTGATGTGTAAGCCTCTTATATTTGATTTTCCATTTCATTCTTCAGGCTTGGGAAATTCTCTGATATTATTTCATTGAATAAGTTGTTCATTCTTTTGGTTTGTATCTCTGTGCCTTCCTCAATCCCAATAATTCTTAAATTTGGTCTTTTCATGATCTCCCATAGTTCTTGGAGATTCTGTTCATGATTTGTTACCATCTACTCTGTTTGGGCAAATTTATTTTCAAGATTAAATATTTTGTCTTCATTGTCTGAGGTTGTCTTCCAAGTGGTCTAGTCTTTTGGTGATGCTTTACATTGAGTTTTTTATTTAGTTTACTCTTTCCTTCATTTCAGGGATTTCCATTTTTTTTTTTTTGACAATCTCTGTCTCTTTGTTGAAATGATCCATTGCTTCCTGCAGTTGCTCTTTTAACTGCTCATTATTATTATCATTCATTACCTGCATTTGCTCTCTTATCTCATCCTTTGCTTCACAAATCATCTTAATCATGTATAATCTGAAGCCCTTTTCTGACATTTCTTTTACCATACTGTCACTGGATTCTATTAAAATAGAATCTAGATATTTTGGATCATTTTCTTCCTTTGTTTTTTTCATGTTACTCATGTACCTTTCCCTCTAGCAGTGCAGATCTGGGATATTGCAGTTTCCCCCATATAGGCTTATATTGACCCAATAGGTTTCCAAAATCTTTTCTTTAAGGGGGAAACCAATAATAGCAGTGCCCAGATCAGAAAATATGCAACATAAACCAAATAACCCCTACGAGGACGTTAAGAATATTGTCATAATAGACAGAATGAGTTCAATTATTATCTTCAGCTTAACAAATAGATTTGTAATACGGTCTGCAGTTTCTAATGGAGGACAAAGATCGGAGGAGTGTAGGAAGTAGCTGTTGCCACTTGCCGCCAACCAGTGGGAGAAAAACGACATGTATTCTTCAGAAGTTCATGAAGCAGCTTCCGCTTTATTTGGATAACACCCTCAATATATAAGCAGTCTCATGCATATGCAATTGTAACCAGATATGTCCATCCAATCCTATTAAAGGTCAAGTGATCACAAGCTCAAGCATACATGTAAGATGTAACTGCCCACATGCTAGGTGTCTGAACTAATTATCATACAGTCAATGATAAACACTTCCTGTTTTTCTCAAGGTGCCTTCAGCATGCCCTTTGGCTGTCTGCCAGTTGCCATCTTTGGATATATGTGGCATAACCCTGTGCCACAGATCTCGCCTACCACATTTCCCCCTTTCTGTTTATAAAAGAGACCGTGCCTGTCTTAGGTTGTCCACAGCAGAGCAATATCCTTACCTGTCATTGGACAATGAGGCTCTAGCCCTCATTTCCTGTCTTAGGTCGGTATGAGCTCCCCGTGAATCTTACCCATCTTTGATTACCTGTCCAGTATATTTAACCAGACTTGGGGGGGATGAGCCAGCATCAGTTGAGATGAGAGCTTGGCAAATAATAGTTGTTTCTCTGTGCCGATATATACGCACTTTGCATAAACACTGTATGCACAGAACAGATACAACACACAATAGACCTCCCCCGAACAAAAACCCAAACCATTCTTTTCCCCATTGAACAGCAGACTGGAGAAATGTGGCCAATTGTTGTAAAAAGGGGTACAGAATAGGGCCATGTCTTTACTATCCCCCATAGTTCACGCGAGTCTCCTCCATTAACTTGGTGAGAAATCACCAACACTATCAGCGGTAGAAACCTCCTCATCTTCTTCCTGTTTTGGGGTCTCTGTTGAGGCCTTGACCAATCTCTCCGGCACCCAAATTGGCGATTGTGTGTCCTGTGGGAAAACACAAACAGATCCTCGGGTCCAGATTAACACCGGATCCATTGTCCCTATAGAATGTCCTTCCAGAGCACTTGAGGTAGATGTTTTTTATTAGGCTCTGAATGATGGTCAGCAGCTGATCAGCCCTCAGAATCAAGATTTAAAAAATTTAAGATGAACAAGGCAACAGATAATTTGTCTTTTGGGAATCTGTATGATGCCCCTATTCCCACTTTTTGTTTCTAAAGCATGTTTTTAAGCATTAAATGGGCACGCTCAACAATGCTTTGTCCAGTAGGATTATAGGGAATTCCTGTGACATGTTGAATACCAAAGGTGAAACAAAATTATTTAAAGGCCTGGGATGTATATCCAGGACCATTATCTGTTTTAATTTGTTTGGGAAACCCAGGATGGAGAAAGAGTATAAACAGTGTGTTATTACATCTTTGGTTTTTTCTCCAGTATGAGCACAGGCCATAAATAAATCCTGAAAAGGTATCAATAGACACATGAGTGAATTGTAGTTTTCCAAATTCTGAATAATGAGCTACATCAGATGGCAAATGATTGTCAAACATAGCAGAAGTACTAGAAAAGACTATAGCCCATGAATTTGAATTATTAATAAGATATTGTATCTGATCAGTAGTATAAGGAGTAGTTATTGTTGAGGGATGTGATCCAAAGATGAAAATGGATACTTTTAACACCTTAAGGAGTAATTCTGTCACAGATTCAGTAAACAAGGATAAGACCTTGTTAGGGGCATAATTCATGTGAACCCATAGAATAGGACCCTTTCGCCAAAACACTCCTGTGGGTAACTTATTTGTAGCCAGGACAATGAATGATAAAGGCTTAGCTAGGTCAATACGATCAAGATGAACCTTTTCCATAGCTGTTTCAACAAGCTTGAGAGCTGTTCGAGACTTAGGGGTAAGAAGTCGCTTAGAAAGGGGGTCAGAATCACCTTTAAGAATATCAAACAGGGGCCCAAACTTGAGGTGAGTAAATGAAGGTAAGGTCTAATCCAATTAATATCACCCAAAAGCTTTTGAAAATCATTTAAAGTTCTAAGTTTGTCCACCCGAATGGCAATTTTTATGGGTTTAACCATAGTTGCATTTATGATAGATCCCAGGAAGTTTTTGGTGTCTCTCATTTGTACTTTATCGATGGCAATATGTAAGCCCCATATTTCCAGTGACTTTAGTAAGGAATTACAACATTGCTCTCAGACAGGTTTTTCCTTATGAGCTAGCAAAATATCATCCATATAATGATAGATTAAAACTTGAGGGTTAATTTGTTGATACACACCAGGGTGGAAATTAATCTGATTACCTTGCCCTTCATATGATCCTTGGCCTGTCAGCATGTTTAGATTCCATTGAGGATTGCTCGCAACTGCATTATGTCAGGCAGTATCAGAACATAACTCCTGGTTAGCCACCTTCCACATGAGATATTGTCCCCCAGATAAACACGCCTTTGCTAAATTACCCCAATCAGTTGGAGTAAGATTTTGACTTGCAACATTCTCTAATAAAGAAATGGTAAATGCAGCTTGTACTCCATAGGACATAACTACCTCTTTTAACTGTTTTACTAATTTTATATCTAATATTTGATGATATCTCTGATTGTTTTGATCTTCAAATACCGGGAATATTGGGAACACTGATCGAGATTCTACATCAGCCCACTGTCTGGGGGCCACCCCTGTGCAGCAGGTACATGCACCCCTACAACTTGGAAAAGAGTGATGATCTGGATTATACGCCAGAGGGCATGGCGCAGTAGGAGTTAAATGCCACTATGGGTACTTCTTTTCTAGCTCTGTCTCAGATAGCTCCTGTTCTTCAGAGTTACATCTCTGTTCTGAGTCTGAACATCTACTTTCTCTTTTAGAATCTTGAGTCGATTGTTCTTTTTTTCAATTTCTAATATCTTTTCCCCTTCTCTTAACTGTTCTTGAAATTTTGGTTTTTTGGAAGTCAGACAGAATGAACTAATGTCCATATCGCGAAAACAACAACAAACAGAAACCAAAGAGGAAAAGATAACACAAATAACACCTTACACATATTTGTTTACTACAGGACATCCTTCGCTGTCTCTTGGGACAGTCTTTCATTACATTCCCTCTCTAGGGGAACCTTCCATTACATTCCCGCACTAGGGGAATCTTCTCTTACGCTCCCTCTCTAGGGGAACCTTCCATTAAAACCTTAAGGCAACCGTCTCCTCAAATAGGGAAACCTTCTGGTTAATTATGCTAGCAAAACTGTCTTTTACTTACCTGAGTGCTCACCACTCCCTATACAAGCCACCACTTGCTGCTTGCCACCGACCAGCAGGAAAAAACGTCATGTACTCTTCAGAAGTTCATGAAGCAGCTTCCGCTTTATTCGGATAACACCCGCAATATATAAGTGGTCTCATGCATATGCAATTGTAACCAGATATGTCTATCCAATCCTATTAAAGTTCAAGTGATCACGAGCTCAAGCATACATGTAAGATATATCTGCCCACGCACTAGGCAGCTGAACTAATTATCATACAGCCAAAGGTAAATGCTTCCTGTTTTTCTCAAGGCCCATTCAGCATGCCCTTTGGCTCTCTCCCAGTCACCATCTTTGGATGCATGTGGCATAACACTGAGCCCCGGGTCTCACCCGCCACAGATGTTAATAGGATAACAAAAGAATATATAGAAGTTCTAGATCATAGAAAGAGTGAGGGTGTAATCAAAAGAAGTTGGTTGTTAGCATGGGAAAAGGGAGAAAGAGACTCTGAGAGAACAGGTAAACAAAAGGGAAAGAGAATGAGAAAACTAAAGAAATAAAAACAAAATTTTCAATAAGGAGAAAAAAGAAAATCTACACTATAACAGCCATATAGTATTCAAACCTCCCAATCTTAAGTAGCCAGATGTATGAGAGATAACTCACAACGAGCTTCAAGTCTCCAGCAGGCAGCTCAGGATGGGATTTGCCCCACCTAAAGATCAGAGCTACAGTTTCCAGGTTTATCCAAGATGACCACTCTGACTTCCAAATGTGTTGCCAAATGGGGAGCTGCAACTTGGGGTGTGGACATGGTTGGCTGGAGGTCCTGGATGTGGGGTGTGGTTAGTTGGGCAGCGGTCCTGGAGGTGGGAGGTTTTCAGTGTGTTTGTGGGATCCTGGAGACAGGGTGCAATCAGTCGGTATGGGTGTCCTGGTGATAGGGCACAGTTGGTTGGTCAGGGGGTCCAGGTGGCAGGGAGGAGTCAGTCAATGTGAGGGCACTGGAGGCTTGGGGTGATTGGTCAGGCTGAGATTTCCTGGAGGCGGAGCTCAGTCTGTCCAGCCAGGGTTCCTATGGGGCCTGTCTGTTGTCTCAAAATGGTGGCAGCCACATGTAACCAAACCTGCGGGTACTGTGACAGTGAACTTCCAGGTAACATCAGGCATCTGGTGCTCCACTGGCAGTCTGCAGTTAGTTTTCTGACTGTTGTCCAATAATCAGGAAGTGAACCTCAGGTGGTGCGTGATGTGTAGGTGAAAGGCAGGTGATGAACAGGGAAGAGGCAGGCAAATGGTAGATGACAGGTGCCTGACAGTGAGCAATTCACACTCAAAAAGGTGTCATTATGCTGGAAGACTGCAGGTGATCACAGTAGACAAATCGGGTAAACAGCAGGAGATCGATAAACAGCAAGAACTTCCTTACCAAGAAACAGATACCCTCTGCTTGAAACCCGAGTTATGGAGTGACAAGGAATGCAGCCTCCCTGTAGTCCACCATCTTGTATATCCTGACTCAGATTCTTAACCACACACATGACTCCACTGGGCTATGTTGGCTTTGCCACTGATGTAGAAATGAAAGAAAAAGTCCCATCTGACTGCAGTCCCTCCCCACCACTGTGTGCCTGCCTGTGTTGAATACCCACCATTTGATGTGCACCTTTGGGTGGCAGGTGGTGTTACCACTTCCCGTTGACCCATGGTGACCCTGGCATGGATCTTCAATGAGGATCATGAGCACCCAGAAGAAAGAGCCCCCAGCAGATCAACAGTCTGCTGCCATTTTATTGGCACCACCAAGATATCTGAGAACACATCTCTTCAACCTCAGAGATGGTCCTCGGAACATTGCTCATGTGCTCATATGAGTTCCTAAGGTTGGAGACCTGGTCAAAAACCAAGGTACCTGCTACACGGACCAAGGGGAGAAAGAGAAGCCACTCTTCCCAGGTCAAGCTGCAGGCCATCTAGACAGTTGTATGGTTTCAGGGAGTCCACAGACAGAAAAAAGGCAATGTTCCTCTGGGGACATTTCTTGCTATTGGGTAAAGCAAAGGTTAAAACACTAAAAATTGGGTGAGAAGCAGAGAAGATACCCATTCAAGAGCCCTGTCATTTTCTGTGACAGGAAAGAACTGGAGAAGCTAAGAGGACCTTGCCGCCAGCTGAGACTATGCCACCAAGACTGCCTGTCGCAGCTCTTTCAGCTCTACCTCTTTGTCTCCAGAGAAGAACACAAGGAGATTGAGGTCCCTTTCCTCGGAGGGCACCAGGGCCACTGGGCAATATTTAACTTGTCAAGATGGAATTGACAGCAAACGTGTTGTAAACTTTCAGGCCTTGTGGACAGAAAAGTCAATTTGATTGTAAGAAGAGCCTATGAGTGTGGTGTAAGATCAGGATTACTGTACCTAAAATAACCCTCAAGTTGTAAAACAGATTGATGTCACTTGAGGGAGAACTTTGGGGGCCAACCCACACACAAGAGATCATAACTAATATTGCTTAGTATCTGTGAAGATAGGTGTTCAGGATGCATCCCAATCTTGCTCCCTGTAAGGAATGCTCTGTGTGGGTGGATACACAGCATGTATTGTGCAAAATCTCTAGGAGTGTAGGTGTTAAATGTTCTCACCACAAACAAATAGGACAGTCATGTGAGGTGATGGGTATGCTCATTAGTTTGAATTGATTTATTTCACAATAGCTCTGTGTGGCAATTTTCTATCACTGTAGCAAACACTGGACCTGATCACCTTCAGAGAGAAAAGGTTTAGTTTGGCTCATGGTTGTACAGGTTTAAGTCCCTGGCTACTTGGTCCCTTTGCTTTTGAGCCTGTGAAAAGATGAAGCTGCAAGTCCATGAGAGCTCACTGCCCAGAAGAAATGTGACAGGAAGAGTACTGGGGTCCCCATCCTCTTTAAGGACAAACCCTGAACTCAATCTTCTTGCTTACAGATTCAAACCCCCTAACGGCACCCTGCTGGACACCAGGTTTTACCACATGTCCTGGGGGGACATTCCAGTTCCAAACTATAGCTGCATACACATATCAAAATCACATTGTGTACCACAGATATGTACAATCTGTCAATTAAAATAGTAAATACTTCAGTCTATGTAGATTTCAAAAAAGGGAATTTAGAAAAGAGGGGAGAATAGTAGAAGAATGCTCTTTTCCTTATAAACTTTATATTGTGGGTTGATTTTTTAGTCTTTGCATAACTATTCTTGGGTTAAAAATAAAGATGAAAAAGTTGAGACTCACTCAGCAATAAAAGGGATGAATTCTTGAAATTCTCATTTTCGGGAATAAATCTCTAAGAATAAGAAAAGCCAGGCACAAAACTTTCCTGAGTAATGTACAAGTCACTTTCTTGTCTATGAATTGACCTTTTAAAAAGTCTTCTGATCCAGCCCATGAGTTGGGTCTCTGTGCCTGGAACCCGACTTTCACATGCAGGCAGGTGATCCATGGAACCTGCCCACCTGACAGACTCCTCTCCTGTTCTCACTCATGGAGGAAATGAGGCCCCATCCCTTCAGCATGAAACCTCAAGGAGTAGCCAAACTAGGCAGCCATCAATGGTTTATCTCCCTGTGCCACATCCCAGGGAAACTCTGAATAAAACCTTCCCCTGAGACTTTTTGCCTCTTCTGATTCTGACTCCTGAACAAATCTGATGCTTCCCCCATCACCCTTTGTATGTGGCTTGTCCCATTCACTCAGGGAACAATTAAAAACTCCCTTCAATAGTATAATTTACCTATTTCATCACTCAGTCACCTTTGTGAGTATAAATGAGACAAATCATTATTTTATATGAGTTTCTAGAACTACCAAAATATAACCTGCTTTTTAAAAAAAGAATCAGAACAGTTGTTGTTTCTGAGGTGGAAACCTACTGCAGATGCAGAAGAAGATTTCCCTGACCTGTGGAATTCTCCTGTGCCCTACACAGGCTATTAGGGTAACTGTTGCAAATATCCATGAAAGACAAATCTCTGAGTTCAAGAAAGGTTTATTGACAGAGAGAGTCTACCATGCTGCCCATCTGCAACTACCTTCTAAACTATAAAGTCATGTACAATAGAGTAGTTAAAAAAAAACAACTCTGGCCCTGTGACTGTTACTTGACATCTTTTCTGTGGTTCTGGTTATTGGGACTCTTTGTGGGTGGGCCTACAGGGAAGTTTATGCCTGGGTGGGCAGGTGATGATTTTCAAAATGGGGTTATTTTGGCCTAAAGTTCTAACATTCTGACCTTTTGTCTTATAATCTAAGGGGTCTTGTTTGTTCTGGCTTCTAGGAGCTGAACAGGGAGGAAGAGGGTTCTAGGCCTAAACTTTGGGGAGGGGGCTGTATTAACTCACAAAAAGATGGTTTACAGTCTCATTAGTGAGTGCCTGTACTCAATCTTGAAAAAAAATATATTGAGTAATTTACCAGACAAGGTCATATTAAAATATGTATGCAGAGGGCCCATCAATGGGAGCAGCCAAGGTAGGGTCTGGCCCAAAAGGTTCCTGAGGGGTGACTGTTGTCATCCCAGTGGTGTTTCTCAATGTACTCCCAGAGTTCAGTTACTTTTCCTTGGACTATTCTGGATTAGTTGGTGAAGTAACAGCATTCCTCTACGAAAAAGACACAAGCACCTCTCTTCTCTGCTGTTAATCAGCAGTGATTCCCCTATTTTGGAGAACTACATTGGCTAAGGAGGTGACTTGAATATGAAGAGATTCTAGGGAATATGTCATAGGGGCAAAGGGGGTATGTGCAGTAGACCATCAGGGGCTAGTTGTACCGGTTAAAACTTTAACTTAGAAGATTGGTTGTCAAAATGTTGAAACTCATTGTTCTTATTATGGGATCCATTGTTTCCCAGAGTTTCAGTATTTACTGTGCCTCCGTTTAGGGCTAATTTACAATGGGGGAAGTTCTATAATTAGGGCCCATTGTTATTAGGAATTGGTGTGCTGAGAGAGGTTTAATGTTTGACTGATTTCCCCTCCCTGCTCCTGAGTCACACTGTCTCTCCACTTTTCTTGGGGAGCTGTATTTTAGAAATATTATTTTTTTAAAATCCTTCACTTCAGACTCTGAAAGGGGAGGGAGAATTGGGGTGCTGAGTCAGGTCTGGCTGCTTTGAGTTGATAAGGGTTGAAGTATGGGGACCCTCCGTTCAGAGTTCTAGAATAGGGTATGGGGTTCCCAGTGGGGAATGATGTATGGGGTAGAGCTTTGAGGTCATCATAAGGGGTGCTCCCCTTTGTGATCTTGGTGAGTTAGGAGGTGAGCAGGATAATAGCATCTGTGTGTCCCAGGAGGCAGCTGGGACTGAGAAGATGTGCTTATAAAGAAATTGTTCCTCTACAGAATTGAAAATAGGCAGGGTAAAAGTTATAAGTACAGTTAAATCAGGTGATTATAAGAAAGGTGAAGATTAATTCATTTGCTAATACTAAGTGAATAATTTCAGCAGGTAATGCAGTTGGGATCCTATTGTTGTTAGCCAGTCATGGGCCTCACTCAGATAAAGGGAATACTCTCCATGATTCCAGGAGGGTGGGTTCTTTGGAGCATAGGAAGCATGATTAACCTTTGAATCATATTTTCCTGGTGTTTTAATCATTTCCATCCTGCTTGACAAGTTATGCAACATAAGAACTGAAAAATTTAATTGGGGTCCAGCTATAAGGGTTAAGGGGAGAGTAATAAAGAGGCAAGCACACAGGATGGCAAAGAGCAAGAGTGGTTGCTCACAGGAAAGGCAGTCCAGTTTATTATCTATTATCATATCGAGTTACCTAGGTTACATAGTACAGTTACCTTTGTGCATGTACAGATCATGTAAGTTGATTGCTTCTCAAAGTCCACTAGTACCAAAGATTCTTATAATAAGACAATGTCTCCAGGCCTCAGGGACAAAGGAGTTGCAGACCACCTCTATGCAATTCAAATAGAGCACCTATTGTCCTGAGGAGTTTGCTCGAGTCAAAGGAATTTTGTTTCTTTGTACATTGACTGACCTGAAATCCCTACTAAGAAAAGAAATAAAATTAACAGTAGAGTTATAACTAGTAACCCAGCTACATGTGTAGAAAAGTATTTGAAAGGGTTAAGAGAAGAAATTCCTTCAGCTAAACTGCCCCAAACTTCTTCATTATTAAGAGTAGGCTCTTTTTCATGGGCCATGGTCAGAACCTGAGATTGTAATTTTAATACATTATACATTTTTACTCAGACAATAAAACATAGATCCTTAATACACATGCTGTGAGATAAAATTCTTTATGAAATGAAATGTTATGATGGGTAACATTTTGAAGCTTATATTGAGAATCACTGTTTGAGATTTGAAGAGGCTTCCAAGTCAGATCTATTTTCATATTCCAGGTCTTCCTAGATATGTTTAACCTTGTGTCTCATCACTCCTGATTAGTTCACAAAGAAACAACTTTCTACCCTGATTTGTGGTAGGAAAACAGATGGCAGGGAGTCTAATTGAGTTTGTAAGGTCAATACCAAATCAGTGACCTTTTGGATACCTGCAATAACCTGTGTTGACTAATTTTATAGTAAATAGAGGGTCCTAAACCTGCTGCTTCTGTGTTAATCCTGGTGGATGTTTTTAGCTCTATGAGTAAGAAAATAATTTTGGGGAGGGGGGTCTTCCTACATCTGGTGTGTGTTGTTATTGGAATGGGTAGGCTTTGGTTATCGGGTAAAGTGTCAGTTTGAGGAGTAGTAATTTTGGTAGGCAGGGATAAATGTGAGTCTCCCAAAGAAAAAAATCCTCAGAATTTGGGGACCTTCTGGGCTGTAGGACTAACACAACTGTAGGTCTTAATTTCCAATAAAGGAACTGTTTTATTTCTTTTTAAATCCATTTATGACTGTGTTTCAGTTATAACTGTTTTTGCTAGGTGTTCAAGATCAAGCTGGTGTAGTTGACTTTGTTACTACCTGCTATTAAGAGCCAGGTGAGTTTCCACAGGGGTCACTCTTGGGGAACTTGAGACCAGCTTCTTACCTCTTGTAGTGCCATCTGCAAGGTAGGGTCTCCTTGATGATGTGGCTTCCCTTGGAAGCATCAGGGTTCTCTCCCATTTCCAATGGCCATTCTCTTTGCAGCAGGTGCACTGATTGTCTTTCTGTTCTCCAGCAGTCTTATAAATCTCCCTGAGAGGGAGCTCATGTGACCCAGAGTTGTAAAGCTCCTTAGAGAAGTTCTCACATTCCCTAGATCAGGCTGACTCAGAGGCAAAAGACAAATACTGACTTCCTTGGCCCTTTTGTGTTAATCTATATCTTAAACTTGATCTTAAACATCCAGCAAAGCAGTCTCACCAGTCTTAAATGTACTGGGCTTCAACTTCAAGGTCTATAACCTTACAGTCATTTACCCTTTTATTTAACTGGAGTCTGTATTAGTACTTCAAGTTACCATTATGTACTACCTGTCCTGTAGGTAATGGCTTATTATCTCAAGTTAACCTAGGTTGTGTGTTCTTGAAGCAATACCTCTGCAAAACCTTAAAGGTGACAGTTTTACAAAATGAAATTAGCAAGAATAAAATATATTCAGCTTGCATAATACCTACCTTGAATTTTGACTGATTTATACTTTATTCCCTATTTGAGATTACATCAAAAATAAATCTTTTGAATACTACTTTATGTGAGCTCAAGTCTCATCTACTTTGGAGTCATTTTAACATATAGTGAGGTGAGAGGCAGAGCCTTATCTCAGGTAAGGTGGGACTCCACAAATCTTAGATAAATCATTCTAGTTTTGAAGCTAATTCTCACCTCTTTCTTAAATGTCATTTTACAAAGTTTACATATATTGTCTCCTGAGCCTATATGAGTATTAACACAATATAACATTACAATTAAAACATGAATCAAAGAAAGACTGAGAGAGCTTTTAGTTTTCCCTTTGTGTGTCAAAGTGGCAAACTGCTTTCCTGTTTCATGATATTAACCTTTAAGCAGATCAGGCTCACATTAACTTTTAGAAATACAATTACATTTTATTGCTGTGTAGAAGGTAACATATGGTTTATGTCCAGTTACAGAACATTAAATGATATAAATAAATCCCCAATAAAATTTACTATGCTTACACATTTAAAATTACCATTACACAAAAGTTCAGTTTGGAGAATAGCAGCTTGATAAAAACGTCCTTTTAAATTTTCTGCCTTAAGGACCTTTATACCTGGAAGATATGAACACATTTAGTATGCCATACTGATGTTTTTATATTGACCAAGCTCAATGTATTTGAAGAATATTTTTAATTTATTAAAATAAGCAAATTGGAAATAATCAAACATATTTATTCATAATTTTAAATTGGATGATATGGTAATTTCATATTATTTTGGTGGAGAATAAAGTTTTTTGCTCACATGATGTTATAATGCAAAGTGACTAATTTAAAGGAAAGAGACAAAATCAAATTAGGAATTAAGAACTGCAATACAAACTCAGAACAATGTGAAACAAAACAAAACACAATGATCTTATTTCATCGTCAAATTTGAAGGTAAGTTTTGCTGGGTATAAGATTCTTGGTTGGCATCCATTTTCTTTCACAGCTTGAAAAATGTTGTTCCAGGCCCTTCTAGCTTTTAGGGTCTGGATTGAAAAATTTGGGAATCAATCTCACAAAAGAGGTGAAAGACCTCTACAATGAGAACTACAGAACACTAAAGAAAGAAATTCAAGAAAACCTTAGAAGATGGAAAGATCTCCCATGTTCTTGGATAGGAAGAATTAATATTGTCAAAATGGCCATACTACCAAAAGTGCTATACAGATTCAATGCAATTCCAATTAAAATCCTAATGATGTACCTTACAGAAATAGAGCAAGCAATTATGAAATTCATCTGGAAGAATAAAAAACCCAGAATAGCCAAAGCAATCCTTGGCAGAAAGAGTGAAGCAGGGGGTATCGCAATACCAGATCTTCAACTCTACTACAAAGCAATAGTAACAAAAACGGCATGGTATTGGTACCAAAATAGAAAGGTGGATCAATGGTACAGAATAGAGGACATGGACACAACCCAAATAAATACAATTTTCTCATACTAGACAAAGGGGCCAAAAATATGCAATGGAGAAAAGATAGCCTCTTCAACAAATGGTGCTGGGAGAATTGGAAATCCATATGGAATACAATGAAACTAAACCCATATCTCTCATCATGCACAAAACTAAACTCAAAATGGATTAAGGATCTCGGAAGCAGACCAGAGACCTTGCATCTTATAGAAGAAAAAGTAGGTCCAGAGCTTCAACATGTCGGCTTAGGACCAGACTTCCTCAACAGGACTCCCATAGCACAAGAAATAAAACCAAGAATTAATAACTGGGATAGATTCAAACTAAAAAGCTTTCTCTCAGCAAAGGAAACTATCAGCAATGCAAAGAAAGAGCCTACAGAGTGGGAGAAAATCTTTGCCAATCATACTTCAGATAGAGCGCTAATCTCCAGAATCTATAAAGAACTCAAAAAACTCTACACCAAGAATGTAAATAACCCAACTGACAAATGGGCTAAGGAAATGAATAGACACTTCACAGAAGAAGATATACAAGCAATCAACAAACATATGGAAAAATGTTCAACATCTCTAGTAATAAGAGAAATGCAAATCAAAACCACCCTAAGATTCCATCTCACCCCAATTAGAATGGCGATTATCAAGAATACAAGCAACAACAGGTGTTGGCGAGGATGTGGGAGAAAGGTACACTCATACATTGCTGGTGGGGCTGCAAATTAGTGCAGCCACTCTGGAAAGCAGTGTGGAGATTCCTTAGAAAACTTGGAATGGAACCACCATTTGACCCAGCTATCCCACTCCTTGGCCTATACCCAAAGGACTTAAAATCAGCATATTACAGATACAGCCACATCAATGTTCATAGCTGCTCAGTTCACAATAGCCAGATTGTGGAACCAACCTAGATGTCCTTCAATTGATGAATGGATAAAGAAAATGTGGTATATATATACAATGGAATATTACTCAGCCATAAAGAATGATAAAATTATGGCATTTGCAGGCAAATGGATGAAACTGGAGAATATCATGCTAAGTGAGATAAGCCAATCTCAAAAAACCAAAGGAAGAATGATATCGCTAATAAGTGGATGATGACACATAATGGGGGGTGGGAAGGGTTAGTGTTGGGGTTGGAGTTGGGTTTAGGGAGGGGGCAGGAATGGAGGAAGGAAGGACTGTATAGATGGAGGGGAAGGGTGGGAGGGGGGGGGGAAGGGAAAAATGGCAGAATGAATCAAACAACATTACCCTATGTAAATTTATGATTACACAAATGGTATGCCTTTACGCCATGTACAGACAGAGAAAAAACATGTATCCCATTTGTTTACAATAATAAAAAAAAAAACACAACATAAAATGTCACGTAAACCCAGAACAATAACCAAGTCACCACCACCACGTGCCTGTGCTATAGAAACACTTGGAATAATAAGAAAATAAACCAAGGACTGACATTCTCGGTAAATACTTAATTGTGGTAATGCAAGTGTAAGCAATTGTGAAGAAACTCATAAAAAAATCATTGGTATTTCAATGTAAGTAAGAATTTAACGCTTACTGAATTTCTTTGCGTTACTGGTAGAGAAAACTAATTTTGAGATTGAAAATGATTCTATTGTTTGAAAATGAGTTTCTCTTCCATTGAATAAATAAGTACATGATACTGGACTATAGCAAACTGAGTCAAAAAGCTTAATTTTTAAAGGAAAATTTACCCTCTCTAATGTAGCATAATACTCTAACCATTGTTGTTTAATGATAATTGTACAAACCCTAATTTTTTAGACTAATTGCTCTAAAGAATTAAACTTCTAAATATATAATCATGTCATCAGCAAACAGGGATAGTTTGAGTTCTCTTTTCCTATTTGTATCCCTTTAATTTCTTTGGTCTGTCTAATTGCTCTGGCTAGAGTTTCAAGGACGATGTTGAGTAGAAGTGATGAAAGAGTGCATCCCTGCCTTTTTCCAGTTTTTAGGGGGACTGCTTTCAGTTTTTCACCATTTAGAATGATATTGGCTATGGGTTTAGCGTAGATGACCTTTACAATGTTAAGAAATGTTCCCACTATCCCTATTTTTTCTACTGTTTAGAGCATGAAGGGATGCTGTATTTTATTGGATGCTTTTTCTGCATCTTTCGAAATAATCATGTGATTCTTAACTTTAAGTCTGTTGATACAGTGAATGACATTTACTGATTTCCAGATGTTGAACCAACCTTGCATCCCTGGGATAAAACCCACTTGATCGTGGTGCACTATCTTTTTAATATATTTTTGTATGCGATTTGCTAAAATTTGGTTGAGAATTTTTGTGTCGATGTTCATTAAGGATACTCGTCTGAAATTTTCTTTCCTTGATGTATCTCTGTCTGGTTTAGGTATCAGGGTGATATTGGCTTCATAGAATGAGTTTGGGAGGGTTCCCTCCTCTTCTATTTTGTGGAATACTTTGAGGAGTATTGGAATGAGCTCTTGTTTAAAGGTTTTGTAGAACTCAGCTGAGAACCCATCTGGTACCGGACTTTTCTTTGTTGGTAGGCTTTTGATGACCTCTTCTATTTCATTGCTTGAAATTGATTTATTTAAGTTGTGTTCAGTTAGGTAATTCATATGTCTCTAGAAACTAGTTGATGTCTTCGAGGTTTTCTGTTTTGTTGGAGTATAGTTTTTCAAAATAGCTTCTAATCATGTTTTGTATTTCACTCATGTCTGTAGTGATATTTCCTTGTTCATTCCGAATTTTAGTAATTTGAGTTTTCTCCCTCTTTCTCTTTGTTAGTGTGGCTAAGTGTTTATCAATTTTGTTTATTTTTTCAAAGAACCAACCCTTTATTTTGGTTTTTTTATTGTTTCTTTTGTATCAATTTTGTTGATTTTAGCTCTGATTTTAACTGTTTCCTGTCTTCTACTACTTTTGCTGTTGGTCTGCTTTTCTTTTTCTAGAGCTTTGAGCTGTAGTGTTAAGGCATTTATTTGTTGATTTTTTGTTCTTTTGTCGAATGTGCTCCATGAAATAAATCTTCCTCTAAGTACTGCTTTCATAGTGTCCCAGAGATTTTGATATGATGTGTCTTTGTTCTCATTTACTTCTACGAATTTTTTTATTTCCCTCCTGATGTCTTCTATTATCCATTCATCGTATAATAGCATATTATTTAATCTCCAGGTATTGTAGAAGTTTCTGTTTCTTATTCTGTCATTTATTTCTAATTTCAATCAATTCTTATCTGATAGAATACAAGGGTGGTATCTTTATCTTCTTGTATTTGGTAACAGTAGTTTTGTGGCATAAAATATGGTCTATCTTAAAGAAGGATTCATGTGCTGCTGAGAAGAACGTGTATTTATTCTTTGTTGGATGATATATTCTATATATATTCATTAAGTCTAGATTGGTGATTGTGTTATTGAGATCTATGGTTTCTTTATTCAATTTTTTGATAGGAAGATCTATCCAGTGGTGAGAGAGGTGCGTTAAAATCACCTAGTATTATTGTGTTGTGGTCTATTTGATTTCTGGAATTGAGAAAGATTTCTCTGATGTACATGGATGAGCCAATGTTTGGGGTATAGATATTTATGATTGTTATGTCTGGCTGATTTATGCTTCCCTTAAGCAGTATGTAATGTCCTTCTTTATCCCTTCTGACTAGTTTTGGCTTGAAGTCCACTTTATCTGAAATAAGGATGGATACTCCAGCATTTTTGCTGTGTCTGTGTGTATGGTATGTTTTTTCCCATCCTTTTACTTGTAGTCTGTGTGTATCGCTTTCTATGAGATGAGTCCCTTGCAGGCAGCATATTGTTGGATTTTTCTTTTTAATCCAACCCGCCAGTCTATGTCTTTTTATTCATGAGTTCATGCCATTAATATTCAGGGTTCATGATTATATATTTAGAGTTCTAAACTTTTAGGACTCATAAATGAATTCAGTAAAGTAGCAGATTACAAGATCAATACTCCTAAATCCAATGCATTTTTATACATGAGGGATGAATCTTCAGAAAGAGAAGTTAGGAAAACTACCCCATTCACAATAACCTCAAAAAAAAAAAATACTTGGGAATCACTCTAAAAAAAGAGGTGAAAGACCTCTACAATGAGAACTGAAGAACACTAAAGAAAGAAATTAAAGAAAACCTTAGAAGATGGAAAGATCTCCCATATTATTGGATAGGCAGAATTAATATTTTCAAAATGGTCATACTCCCAAACGTGCTATACAGATTCAATGCAATTCCAATTAATATCCCAATGATGTACCTTACAGAAATAGAGCAAGCAATTATGAAATTCATCTGGATGAATAAGAAACCCAGAATAGCTAAAGGAATCCTTAGCAGAAAGAGCAAAGCAGGGGGTATCGCAATACCAGATCTTCAACTCTACTACAAAGCAATAGTAACAAAAACGGCTTGGAATTTGTACCAAAATAGACAGGTAGATAAATGATATAAAATAAAGGACACAGACACAAACCCTAATAAATACAATTTCCTCATACTAGACAAAGGGGCAAAAAACATGCAATGGAGAAAAGATAGCCTCTTCAACAAATGGTGCTGGGAAAACTGGAAATATATATGCAACAGAATGAAACTAATCCCCTATCTCTCACTCTCTACAATACTCAACTCAAAATGGATCAAGGACCTCAGAATCAGACCAGAGACCCTGCATCTCAGAGAAGAAAAAATAGGTCCAAATCTTCAACATGTCGGCTTAGGATCAGACTTCCTCAACAGGACTCCCATAGCACAAGAAATAAAACCAAGAATCAACAACTGGGATAGATTCAAACTAAAAAGCTTTCTCTCAGCAAAGGAAACTATCAGTAATGTGAAGAGAGAGCCTACAGAGTGGGAGAAAATCTTTGCCACTCATACTTCAGATAGAGCACTAATTTCCAGAATATATAAAGAAATCAAAACATCTATGCCAAGAATGCAAATAACTCAGTGAACAAATGTTCTAAGGAAATGAACAGACACTTCACAGAAGATCTACAAGCAATGAACAGATATATGAAAAAATGTTCACCATCTCTACTAGTAAGAGAAATGCAAATCAATACTATCCTAAGATTCCATCTCACCCCAATTAGAATGGCAATTATCAAGAACACAAGCAACAATAGGTGTTGGCGAGGATGTGGGGAAAAAGGTACACTCATACATTGCTGGTGGGGTTGCAAATTAGTGCACCCACTCTGGAAAGCAGTATGGAGATTCCTCAGAAGACTTGGAATGGAACCCCCTTATGACCCAGCTCTCCAACTCCTTGGCCTTTGCCCAAAGGACTTAAAATCAGCATACTACAGAGATACAGCCACATCAATGTTTATAGCTGCTCAATTCACAATAGCTAGATTGTGGAACCAACCTAGATGTCCTTCAATTGATGAATGGATAAAGAAACTGTGATATATATATACAATGGAATATTACTGAGCCATAAAGAATGATAAAATTATGGCATTTGCATGCAAATGGATGATACTGGAGAATACCATGCTAAGTGAGATAAGCCAATCTTATAAAACCAAAGGACAAATGATGTTGCTGATAAGCGGATGATGACACATAATGGGGGGTGGGAGGGGTTAGTGTTAGTGTTAGGGTTAGGGTTAGGGAGGGGGACAAGAATGGAGGAAGGAAGGACTGTTTAGAGGGAAATGAGGGGTGGGAGGTGACGGGGAAGGGAAAAAATAACAGAATGAATCAAACAACATTTTCCTATGTTAATTTATGACTACACAAATGGTATGCCTTTACTCCATGTACAGAGAAACAGCATGTATCCCCTTTGTTTACAATAAAAAAATAAATAAAATAAAAATGTCAACTAACTACAAAAAAACAAGATTAAAACTTAATACACAATGTTAAGAGTAATTAATGTATTTAAGAAATTCTTGTTAGTTCAACATATGAATTAAGCCTTGTTTCATATCAGTACATTAAATACTTGACCTTAGGGAAGAAACTTAAATAGCTTTCACTGTTGTCTCACATACATATAATGAACTTAGTTACACACAAACTTGTTGGAAAATGCCCTTTACATACACACAGGCATTCTTAGCATTCATTTAGACCCTCATGTCACCAATTTATGAAAACACAAACAACGTTCAAGTGCACCACCCATGGAATTCAGGAATTTAAGAGTATTTTGCTATATCTAACAGCATTTTAACTTTGCAAATTAATCAGATGTTTTTCTAAACACATTTATGAAGATTAGTTCCATATATGTCAAATCCAATTTACTTATTAACTATAAGAATTAAGGAATCAGACAAGTGTATCAGACAGCATTTACTTCTTCCATGTTGAAGAAAATTAAATAGCATGAAAGAGCGAGAAAGAGAGAGAAGGCAGAGAGAGGGAGAGAGAGGGAGGGAGAGAGACACAGAGAGAGAGATTCTGAAAACCATTTTCCTGTATTGCAGCCCACAAGAACTTTAAAATGGATACATTTTTCTTCAGTCATAGGTTGGTCACTCCCTGGACCTGCTGTTTATTACAGTTTACATTCCAAAGCAGGCGTCACCAAGGCTAGGCAAGGGAAATTGCTGCCCAGGGCTTTTAACCCTTATTTTCCTGGTTGGCAATCAGATCAATTTTGCATGCAGAAAATTATGAGACATTACTTCCCACTGTTTTGAGAAATGGGTCTGCTATATCATACTCCTTACTAAGACATGCCATTGTGTGTAGGGCTGGAGATAGAGTTATTTTTCTCTCCGTCAGTGACATGCAGGTTAAATTTTTGCTCCATAGGTTAAGATGAGGGTAAGTGCTTGAAATAAGGATTTTTACATGATTTTGGGCTGGGAACTCACCTCATTTGCCATTTTGCAATAAATGACTTTTTAACTTTTTGCACAATTTCTTGATCAAAGGTTCCATATTTGGGCCATTGGTGCAGCTTATCTCATTTGCACTGTGGCCATATTTGAGTGCTGACCTTAAAGAAGCATTCCATTTAGATAAATGACTGAATAATTCTCATATTGTGGAGGGGTGAAGGACTGGACCAGACCTGGAAGATTTGCCCCTACTTAGTGAAGGTGTGTCTGAGTGAGGGGATAAAAGTGTGGTTGAGCAAGAAAAGAAGCACTGGTGGAGGTAGAGAAGGTGAAGAGTGATCTTTTAGGTCAAAAGAGGTAGTCATTAGGATTGGGAGGTGAAAGTGTTAAGGGAGAGTGAGCAGGGAGGACCTGGGTGGGGAAGGAGGACTGACTTAAAGAGGGGTGAGAGTGAAGAAAAGAGAAGGCTTGAACATAGGGAATCCTGGCCTGCTTTCTGCTGTGACAGAAGTTGTATAAATCCTGTATAATGGTGGGATTGAATGTCCCATTCTTTGGACTGAGGAGTCATTATCTAATTTATATTGGGGCCAAACTGTGTAGCAACAGAATATGAGCTTTTGAGGTTTGAGATCTGGAGTCAAATGGAGAGGCTGATGGTTTTTGAGGAGACAAACAAGGGGGTGGGGCCACAGAGAATTTTAGATTGGGCAGAGTCCTTGGCTAAGAGTTCTCAGGAGCCCAGAGAAGGGAAACAGAAGAGAAAGGGATGTCCCCACAACCTCTGTGATTTCCCACATAGAAGCAGACCACCAGTGAGGGTTGTCACCATCCCTGACACGTCTGCAGCCAAAGCCAAGGGTGAATCTGTCCCAGTGCTTGGATTTTTGTAGAGAGAGAGAGAGCACTCAGGGCCT
Source organism: Sciurus niger (assembly GCA_020740815.1). Taxonomy (NCBI): domain Eukaryota; kingdom Metazoa; phylum Chordata; class Mammalia; order Rodentia; family Sciuridae; genus Sciurus; species Sciurus niger. The sequence goes on from JAHUXG010021866.1 coordinate 55,135, forward strand.
CCATAGAAGAGTTCTGAGGACACACTGCCAATAGAGGAAAGACTGACTAGAGTCAAATTCCATGGTGGGCGAGAAGGTTGGCAACATCAAGTCATGAACCCACTATTGTGGACATTGGCCAGGGAGGAGGGGGCACTGTCAAGTTGGCTCAGATCCCGGTGAAGGAAGAAGCACCAGGCAATGATCATGGATTCCATCCTAGGTTTCAGTACCAGAATATTAGTGTAGCTTGCACAAAAATCCATTGCAGACACAGCTCATAGTTCAAGCAATGGTTTATTGACACAGACAGTCTGCCAGGCTGTCCCTCTGTGAGGAGATGTAGCCTGCAGGAAAAATCCTCTAAACTATATAGTCATGTACAATGGAGTAGTTAAAAATAACCAGTCTGGCCCTGTAACTATTACTTGATGTTTTTGGGGTGGTTCTGGTTATTGGGACTCCTTGTGAGTGGGCCTACCAGGAAGGTAATTCCTGGGTGGGCAGGTACTGACTTTCAAAAGGGAGTCATTTTGGCCTGAAGTCTAAACACAGGCTGCAGGTCATGTGCAGAAGCACCCTTGTTAGACTGCTAATGGGAGCTACAGTCTGCACATCTTCCCTGATACAACTGTCATTCCAGTGAGGGGCTGAACTCCAGAAGTAGCTTTGCTATACCTTGGCAGGTGGGCCTTTGTGAACCTGGGTTCCTCATATTTTGAGGTACTTTGAAGATACAGCTCACCAATAGCTTGAAACCCTCTAAGGCCTGGACCTGACTTGGCGACACCTTCCTAGAGTAGAAGGAAGCAAAACTGCTAAGAGAAAAGGCTGGTTCTTCCCAGGGCTAGGAAGTTACAAATGAAGTCTGGAATGTGTTGTCTCACTAGAAGGATGAGTGGCCTAGGAATAATGATGCCATGATCAAAGGACAAGGAAATCCATTTGGAGAAACTGTCACAGACCAGTCTGTGAAAACTAGAGCATCAGAGAAAATAAAGACCACTCCACATTATGGCCCAGTGAAAGCCACGTAATCTTGCATACATGAAAAATGGTGTAGAAAATGATTGAATAAGGAGAAATGGGAATGCCCCCAGGTGGGAGGTCAAAGGGAAAGAGCCTGAGAGCTAGGTCAACAGTGGTGGCCAAAACACACGTGGAAGACGGATGTGCATCAGGATACATGGGTCAAACATGTCCAGAATGCTTACTGAAGGAGAAAATGGTAAGATTACAGTGAAGAACTGTGAAAGAATTAGTGTGAATTGTCGCTGTGATGACATCTACCATGTGCCTCTTGGTACACTATAAGGGCATAATAGTCCACATCTGTGGTTTCCCGGCAATAGATTTAGAACTTCAATCTTCTGGAAACATTAGCACTACAGAGGTAGATTTTTAAAATAACTGGCTTCTCATCTTAAAAAAGTAAGAAGACAAGACCAAGGTACTGAATGAAAGGCTGAGGAACTGTTTATCAGAGAAATCCACAGAGACATGGAAACTAAATGCAAGGTTGTCTTTGGTCCTGCACAGTGACAATGCCAAGGATAAATTGGGAGCAGTGGTTTGCAGGCATCACACATGGTTTACATAAAGATTCCCACCTTTATAAAAATTTCTGATTTTATGATAATACTATCATTATATAAGAATCTACATCCTTTGGAATTGTGCACTGAGGTACTTATGGGTATACTCCCATGTTATACTCAAATTATTCAGCAAAATATTATATGCACATACAAACTGTAGATTTGTGCACACAGATGCTCACACATACATGTATATAGTACCTGTGTAGAGATGGAAGGGAAAGGGAAAGAATAAATAAGTGAATGAAGCAAAAGGTAAATAATTGCTAAATTTGAGGGTTTGCAAGTATATCCTTTTCTATTTTGCAAATTTTCTGTAAGATTAAAATGACATCAAGAAACTAAAATACAAGTATTAGTTGATACATTTCACTGCTTATTAGAAAATTGAGATATATAACATGGTCATTTAAATTAGTAAAACAAATAGGGGATAGTAGGAACATTCCTCAAGAGTGTAGAGGCTATCTATGCTATGCCTACAGTCAAAAAACTGAAAACATTCCCCCAAAACTCTGGAACAAGGCAGGGATGCCCTCTTTCACCACTTCTATTCAACATTGTCCTTGAAATTCTGGCCACAGCAATTAGACAGACCAAAAAAATTAAAGGGATATGAATACAAAAAGGTGAACTCAAACTACCCCTATTTGCTGATGACTTCATTCTATAGTTAGAGGAGCCAAAAAATTCCAACAGAAAACTTCTAGAACTCATAAATCAATTCAATAAAGTAGCAGGATAAAAAATCAATGCTCATAAATATAAAGCATTTCTACTCATAAGTGATTAATCCTCTGAAAGAGAATTTAGGAAAACTACTCCATTCATAATAGCCTCAAAAAACATAAAATACTTGGGAATCAATCTAACAAAAGAGGTGAAAGAACTCTACATTGAGAACTATAGAACACTAAAGAAAGAAATTAAAGATAAACTTAGAAGATGGAAAAACCTCCCATGTTCTTGGATAGGCAGAATTAATGTTGTCAAAATGGCCATACTACCCAAAGTGCTATACAAATTCAATGCAATTCCAATCCAAACCCCAATGACCTACCACATAAAAATAGAGCAATCTATCATAAAATTCATTTGGAAAAATAATAGAGCCAGTATAGTTAAAGCAATCCTTAGCAGGAAGAATGAAGCAGGGGGTATTGCAATACCAGAATTCCAACTATACTACAGAGCAATAGTAACAAAAACAGCATGGTATTGGCACCAAAATAGACAGGTAGATCAATGGCAGAGAACAAAGGACACAGAGACGAAGCCAAATAAATACAGTTTTCGCATACTAGACAAAGGTTCCAAAACATACAATGGAGAAAATATGACCTGTTCAACAAATGGTGCTGGGAAAATTGGAAATCCATATGCAGCACAATGAAACTAAACCCCTATCTCTCACCCTCTACAAAACTCAACTCACAATGGATCAAGAACCTTGGATTCAGACCACAGACTCTGCACCTTTATTGAAGAAAAATTAGGTCCAAATCTTCATCATGTCGGTTTAGGATCAGACTTCCTCAACATGACCCCCAAAGCACAAGAATTAAAAGCAGGAATCATAATTTGGATAGAATCAAACTAAAAAGCTTTCTCTCAGCAAAGGAAACTATCAGTAATGTGAAGAGAGAGCCTACAGAGTGGGAGAAAATCTTTGCCACTCATACTTCAGATAGAGCACTTATCTCCAGAATATATAAAGAACTCAAAAAACTCTACACCAAGAATACAAATAACCCAATCAACAAATGGGCTAAGTAAATGAGCACACATGTCACAGAAGAATATCTTCAAGGAATCAACAGATACATGAAAAAATGTTCAACATCTCTAGTAATAAAAGAAATGAAAATCAATACTACCCTAACATTTCATCTCACCCAAATTAGAATGGCGATTATCAAGAACACAAGCAATAAGAGGTGTTGACGAGATTGTGGGGAAAAAGGCAAACTCATATATTGCTGGTGGGGTTGCAAATTAGGGCAGTCACTCTGGAAAGCAATGGGGAGATTCTTTAGAAAACTTGGAATAGATCCACAATTTGACACAGCTATCCCACTTCTTCATTTATATCCAAAACACTTAAAATCAGCATACTACAGTGATGAAGCCACATCAGTGTTCATAGTTGCTCAATTCACAATAGCTCGATTGTGGAACAAATCATGAATGGATTAATAAACTGTGGTATATATACACAATGGAATATTACTCAGCCATAAAGATAATAAAATTATGGCATTTGCAGGCAAAAGGATGAAGTTGGAGAATATCATGCTACGTGAGATATGCCAATCCCAAAAGTCCAACGGCCAAATGATCTCTCTGATAAGTGGATGATGACACATAATGGGTTGTGGGAGGGAGAAAAGAATGGTGGAAGGATGGATTGTATAAAGAAAAGAGGAGTGGGAGGGTGGTGGAATGGGAAAAATAACAGGTTGAGACAAACATCTTTACTCTATATACATGTATCATTACACAAATATTATGACTCTACTTCATGTACAATCCGAGGAATAAGTTTTACCTCATTTGTTTACAGTGAATCAAAATAATTTTTTTAAAAAGAAGAAAACAGAAAAATGATCCCAGTAATTTGAACCTGGAGATTTGGTTTCAAGTCCTCAATAAATCACATGATCTGTAAAAAAAATTGATATATTATCACCCATTCTACATAGTTTAAAAAGAAACCAGAAGTATAGGTGATCTTCCTTAAACTTCTAAAATGCATCGAGCAAAATGTGAAAAGGAACACAAACATACTTAAGCACCATTTGCCTCACCTCCATTCAGGGGTGAAAGATGGGTCATGGTTGTGTGCCCTTCCACACCATCTCCAGGTACGAATGCTAAGTATATAGAAAAACATCCTGTGTGTGCGTGGGAAGGGTCAGACCCCGTCCTCAGATCACTGAAGCACTTAGTTGCAGCAGCACCAGAATCCACTGCCCTGAACATAGCAAACATGAGGGACACTTCCATGTTCCCACACCTGGCAGAATGCTCCTCCCTATGCTGCACCTGACAGAATACTTCTGCCTAGGCAGCAACTGGCTGCATACTCCCCCCTGTGCTCCCACCTGGCTGAATACTCATCCCTATACACACATATGGCCGAATGCTCTTCCCTGTGCTTCACATGGTGTAGACACATGCTTACAGCTCTTCGAGGAAGAGACCATGCACACACGCGTGTGTGAGGACGTGCCCATCTGCTGGCATGTGATTCCTCCTCCCCCACCCTTACACCCGCATGGTCCCTAGGCTGTGCTTGCGCCGTGGCCCCAGCAACCTCGCACGTGAGGCGTCGGATGAGGGAGCACACGGGAACGACAGGCACCTGGGGGCGCCACTCTACACGTGCCACACTCGCCTCACTTCCACTCCTAGCGGTGGTGCCTTGCTGTTTTCTCTCTTCTCATGGTGTCAGGCGGAGCTGGTGTTGGCACCAAGGCATCTCCTTGGGGAGAGAGGAAAGCAAGGAAGCAAGCAAGGAAGCACCCCTAAGAAAAATAAAGAAGTTGTTCATTCCCAGTCCACCTCCTATTCTTTCCCGTGGTCTCGTTGCTGCAGGTGGCAACAGGTGGTGGCCCATATGGGGCATTTGGCATGGTGGGTAAGTACTGAGGAACCTCGTGGGAGTCTCTGGCCAGAGCGGTTTAGGGCAAGGGAAAGTAAGAAGAAATGGGGTCAGAAATTTTAAACACCCAAATGACTAAGGTCATAAAAAGATGTATTAAAATTAATGGCATGGCAGTGAAGGAAACAGGATCTAATAGCGAAGGAAAAACAGGGGGTTCCTCTTCCTAAAGGAACGTTTCCTAGGAAGTCTTAGGAGAAGTACAAGGGTGAGAATCTGGTAAACAAGGAGAACAAGTGAAAAAGAGTTGAGTGGTAATGACTTAGAAATTACTCAGATAATTTAAGAAAAACAAGGAGAAAAGGTAGGGGAAAGCTAAATCCTATGCAGCCTTCTGCATCTCCATGGGAAGATCCTCTGACCAAGACCATTCAGGACCTTTCTAAGTGTTTAGATGCCCTTGAATAAAAAGAACCCAAAAATTCATGGGGCCTGCCCATATTTGAGGACCAAAATAGACAGAGACACCATCAACTATTAGACTTTAAAACCATTAAAATCTTTAAAAGGCAGTTATGACATATGGACCTTAGGAACCATTTACTATAAGTATGTTTGAGTCTATGAGTAATTTAAATTTAACTCCTACTGATTGGAAACAGTTGTACAGAGCAGTGTTATCTGGAGGACAATATCTGATTTGGAGAGCTCAGTGGCAAGAAATATCTGTTGAAATTGCTCACAGAAACACAGCACCAGGGTGTCCGGGTAGAAATGTTGATATGCTAACAGGAGGCCAATACGCTCCAATAGATACCCCAAATCAATATGATCCTGGAGTGTATGCCCAGATATATACAGCAGCAATCAAGGCATGGCAAACAGTCCAAGTATGTGTCAGATTTTTGTAGACCAAGTTTTATAACCCATAAGAAAAAAGTATCCAAAATTCTTCTGTCTCCATTATATGGATGACATTCTATTAGATCATCCTGATTATCAGAACCTCCTTGAGATATTTGGGGATATGGCTATCAGCCTAAAACAACATGGATTGATCATAGCAGAATAAAATGTACAAACTACATTTGTATCTAGGATTTCAAGTTATGGACACATTCATCAAACCTCAAAAAATCCAGCTCAGTAAAGATCAGTTAACCACTTTAAATGATTTCCAAAAACTACTGGAGGATATTAATTGGCTTTGACCAACTTTGGGCTTCTCCACAGGAGAATTAAATTAATTTATTTGACACACTCCATGGGGATCCTGATCCATCTTCTCCAAGATCTTTAACTAATGAAGCTAGAGAAGCTTTAAGTAGAGTAGAAAGGGCTATTGAGTGTGCCCACTGTGATAGAATTAATTTCTTAAAACCACTTCTGTTTGTAGTAATTCCTTCTCAATATACACCCACGGGTGTTTTCGGGCAACATGGACCATTAATGTGGATACATTTATCCACATGTCCTAAAAATATAATTGAACCTTTTACCTCTATGGTGGCACAGCTCATTCTTCAAGGGATAAAAAGTGCAGTTAGAGTGTTTGGTATACATCCTACTACCATTATAACTCCTTATTCTGCCCAAGTTGAAATTTTATGTGCTAATGATAATAACTGGGCTATTGCTAAATTCTCTACTTCTGCAAAATTTGATAACCACCCTCCAAATTTCCCTTTATTGTCTTTTTGTCTTAATCATCCTGTTACATTCCCCAAGTAGTTAAAAAACAACCTATTCCCAGAGCATTAAATGTTTTTACTGATGGATCCTCTAATGGTACTGCTGCAATGGTCACTTACCAAAATACTATCATTCATATTACTTCTCATAAGTCTGCGCAATTGGTAGAAATGGAAGCTGTGGTCATAGCCCTTATAGAATTCAAGGAACAACCCAGAAATCTTTTTACAGACAGTAATTATATTGCTCAAGAAATTCCTAAATTAGAATTGGCTTGACCTATAGCTCTTCATACTCCAGGTTTTAGGTTATTTCTTCAAATACAGAAGCTCTTATGGGAATGTAAAGAACCTATGTTTGTTGGACATATAAGAGCTCATACCAAAATGGCTGGTCCTCTACATGAGGGTAATCATAAAGCTGATCTTCCAACTCAAACTATTTTCATATTTTCTTCAGTAGAACAGGCCGCTCAATTTCATACTCAATTTCATGTTAACAGTACGACATTACAACGTAGATTTAAAATAACTAAAGAACAAACTAGAACTATTGTTAAGAGATGCCAACCTTGTGCTATTCATTCTCCAGTTCCACATGTAGGCATCAATCCCAGAGGGATTTTACCCAACCATTTGTGGCAAATGGATGTTACTCATGATCCCAGCTTTGGTAAATTAAAATTTATTCAAGTGTCTATTGACACATGTTCTGGATTGATTTTTGTTTCTCTCCATTCTGGGGAAAATGTTAAAGATGTTATCTCTCACTGCTTACAAGTTTTTTCAGCTATGGGAATTCCTAAAATGCTTAAGACAGACAATGGCCCTGCTTATACTTCTTCATCTTTTACTCAGTTTTGTCTTATGTTTCAAATTATTCATAAAACTGGAATTCCTTATAATCCTCAAGGCCAAGGCATAGTGGAGCATGCGAATCAAATGCTCAAGCTCGGCTTTTAAAACAAAAAGGGGGAGATTGGGTTACCCCCAGACATAGACTGGCCATAGCTCTTTTTACTTTAAATTTTTTAACTATGGATTCAGAGGGTTATTCTTCTGGAGACAGACATTGGAATCCTCATCAGCAACACAAACCGCTAGCCTGATGGAAAGATGTCCTTACAGGCTCATGGAACGATCCGGACCCAGTGTTAATATGGGGGCAAGGATCTGTTTGTATCTTTCCACAGGATGCAAACTCTCCATTGTGGGTGCCGGCAAAACTCATCAGACAAGTTACCAATTGTTCAGCAGTTGATAAACATCATGAAAACAGTGAACATGAACATGATAATTCTCCTCCTGATGATTCCATTGATTGATGGAAACACTTTACAACTCTGGTCTCTAGTTACAAGATGGCCTTGGCCTCTCCCTTAACTAACACCTCCTCTGTTTATTCCCCATGTTTTTACTACTAATAGTACACTGGGTTTACCTGCTATACCTGTGGATTCAGATATTATGCCTTTTCTTAATTACTTTTTTTCAACTCTCTGGTAGTTTATGTTTCTCCATTTCTTATAATAATGATTCTACCCATCCCTGTGTCATACTTGGTAACCAAACTCTTGGTACCTACATGGAGGCCACATTGCTGGGAGTCTTCCCCTACGTGGCCTTCTTTCTGGTCTGGATGTCAAGGTTTCTCTAGAGCTGTCTTTGTAGGTGGAACCGGATCATTTACCTTTGTTCCTAGATTTAGTACCTACTCTAATAGTTTCTTTTCTGGATATATATTTTTCTTTTCAAAATCCTTTAATGGTAGATACAGCCAATTCTTTTCATTCCTGGTCATTTTGCAGAGAAAGAGCCTGCACAGATATTAGTACTCTGTGTATGCTTCAAGGAGGTCAATTTATTAATGGGTTATATGATTATAACACCTCTACAGTGTTTGAAACAGGTATTAATATTTCTAGATCCTCCTCCCTGATTACATTTAAGCCTACCCCTATATATGTCACATCACCGTTCATCCTTATAGTCTCTAATGCCTCCTCCGTTAATCATACTTTAGAGTGCACTCCCTCTTCATGGTTTTTTTAACTCGATGTTGGAATAGTGCTAGTTTTCCTTTAATGATTGTTGCTTGAGTTCCTAGGTACCTCCCAATGCCAGTTTTAGCCAATGTGGAAGACCTGCCTGTGGTGTTGTCTCGACATAAGTGGGATTTTGGAATATCTCTTGCTGTGGCTGTGGCTGTCGCTGTGTTGGCAGCTGCAGTTACTGCTGCTGGGGGTGCCCTAGCTACAAGTATTCCCACTGCACAGGCATTGAACAACCTCACTGGTAGTGTGGCCATGGTTCTTCAAACACAGGAAACCATAAATCAACATCTTCGTTCTGATATAGTCACACTCAGCCAACGTGTTGATCTTCTGCAAGGACAGGTGGATATTTTGATGGACCTTGCTGCATCAGGATGTCTTGGACATTATTCAGGACTATGTCTTACAGGGTTCAATACCATAATTATAGCAGGGCTGCCAATTTATCAAGACAACTTAGTGCTATGCTTAATGGATCTTGTAACTATCAGTTTGATAATCTCAGCAGATCACTATGAGCCAAACAATCTTAGTAAATTCTACTAAAGTCAAGGTGCCCTCTGTTGCTGATATAATTATGTTTTTTAAAGATATTGTACAATTGGGTGAAAAATGGGCAGGCATTATGGGGTTCTGTTTAATACTTCTGTTGTTCATTGTGTTAGCATTTTTTTTATTGTAAACAAATGGGATACATGTTGTTTCTCTGTTTGTACATGGCGTAAAGGCATACCATTTGTGTAATCATAAATTTACATAGGGTAATGTTGTTTGATTCATTCTGTTGTTTTTTCCCTTCCCCCACCCCTCTTTTCCCTCTATACAGTCCTTCCTTCCTCCATTCTTGCTCCCCTCCCTCACCCTAACTCTAACCCTAACACTAACCCCTCTCACCCCCCATTATGTGTCATCATCCACTTATTAGCGATATCATTCGTCCTTTGGTTTTTGGAGATTGGCTTATCTCACTTAGCATGATATTCTCCAATTTCATCCATTTGCTTGCAAATGCCATAATTTTATCATTCTTTATGGCTGAGTGATATTCCATTGTATATATATACCACATTTTCTTTATCCATTCATCAATTGAAGGACAACTAGGTTGGTTCCACAATCTGGCTATTGTGAACTGAGCAGCTATGAACATTGAAGTGGCTGTATCAATGTCATATGCTGAATTTAAGTCCTTTGAGTATAGGCCAAGGAGTGGGATAGCTGGGTCAAATGGTGGTTCCATTCCAAGTTTTCTAAGGAGTCTCCACAGTGCTTTCCAGAGTGACTGCACTAATTTGCAGCCCCACCACCAATGTATGAGTGTACCTTTCTCCCCACATCCTCGCCAACACCTGTTGTTGCTTGTATTCTTGATAATCACCATTCTAATTGGGGTGAGATGGAATCTTAGGGTGGTTTTGATTTGCATTTCTCTTATTACTAGAGATATTGAACATTTTTCCATATGTTTGTTGATTGCTTGTAGATCTTCTTCTGTGAAGTGTCTATTCATTTCCTTAGCCCATTTGTCGATTGGATTATTTGCATTCTTGGTGTAGAGTTTTTTGAGTTCTTCATAGATTCTGGAGATTAGTGCTCTATCTGAAGTATGATTGGCAAAGATTTTCTCCCACTCTGTAGGCTCTTTCTTCGCATTGCTGATAGTTTCCTTTGCTGAGAGAAAGCTTTTTAGTTTGAATCTATCCCAGTTATTAATTCTTGCTTTTATTTCTTGTGCTATGGGAGTCCTGTTGAGGAAGTCTGGTCCTAAGCCGACATGTTGAAGCTCTGGACCTACTTTTTCTTCTATAAGATGCAAGGTCTCTGGTCTGATTCCGAGATCCTTAATCCATTTTGAGTTTAGTTTCCTGCATGGTGAGAGATATGGGTTTAGTTTCATTCTGTTGCATATGGATTTCCAATTCTCCCAGCACCATTTGTTGAAGAGGCTATCTTTTCTCCATTGTATATTTTTGGCCCCTTTGTCTAGTATGAGAAAATTGTATTTATTTGGGTTTGTATCCGTGTCCTCTATTCTGTACCATTGATCCACCTTTCTATTTTGGTACCAATACCATGCCGTTTTTGTTACTATTGCTTTGTAGTAGAGTTGAAGATCTGGTATTGCGATACCCCCTGCTTCACTCTTTCTGCCAAGGATTGCTTTAGCTATTCTGGTTTTTTTATTCTTCCAGATGAATTTCATAATTGCTTGCTCTATTTCTGTAAGGTACATCATTGGGATTTTAATTGGAATTGCATTGAATCTGTATAGAACTTTTGGTAGTATGGCCATTTTGACAATATTAATTCTTCCTATCCAAGAACATGTGAGAACTTTCCATCTTCTGAGGTTTTCTTTAATTTCTTTCTTTAGTGTTCTGTAGTTCTCATTGTAGAGGTCTTTCACCTCTTTTGTGAGATTGATTCCCAAGTATTTCATTTTTTTTTGATGCTATTGTGAATGAGGTAGTTTTCCTAATTTCTCTTTCTGAAGATTCATCACTTATGCATAAAAATGCCTTAGATTTATGTGCATTGATCTTATATCCCGCTACTTTACTGAATTCACTAATGAGATCTAAAAGTTTTCTGGTGGAATTTCCTGGTTCCTCTAAGTATACAATCATATCATCAACAAATAGGGATAGTTTGAGTTCTTCTTTTCCTATTCGTATCCCTTTAATTTCTTTGGTCTGTCTAATTGCTCTGGCTAGAGTTTCAAGGATGATATTGAAAAGAAGTGATGAAAGAGGGCATCCCTGCCTTGTTCCAGTTTTAAGGGGGAATGCTTTCAGTTTTTCACCATTTAGAATGATATTAGCCATGGGCTTAGCATAGATGGTCTTTACAATGTTAAGGAATGTTCCCACTATCCCTATTTTTTCTAGTGTTTTGAGCATGAAGGGGTGCTGTATTTTATCAAATGCTTTCTCTGCATCTATTGAAATAATCATGTGATTCTTGACTTTAAGTCTATTGATATGGTGAATTACATTTATTGATTTCCTGATGTTGAACCAACCTTGCATTCCTGGGATGAAACCCACTTCATCATGGTGCACTATCTTTTTAATATGTTTTTGGATGCGATTTGCTAAAATTTTGTTGAGAATTTTTGCATCGATGTTCATTAAGAATATTGCTCAAAAATTTTCTTTCCTTGATGTGTCTGTCTGGTTTAGGTATCAGGGTAATATTGGCTTCATAGAATGAGTTTGGGAGGGTTCCCTCCTCTTCTATTTTATGGAATACTTTGAGAAGTATTGGAATGAGCTCTTCTTTAAAGGTTTTGTAGAACTCGGCTGAGAACCCATCTGGTCCTGGACTTTTCTTTTTTGGTAGGCTTTTGATGACTTCTTCTATTTCATTACTTGAAATTGGTCTATTTAAGTTGTGTATGTCCTCCTCGTTCAGTTTAGGCAATTCATATGTCTCTAGAAACCTGTTTATGTCTTCAAAATTTTCTCTTTTGTTGGAGTATAGATTTTCAAAATAGCTTCTAATTATGTTTTGTATTTCAGTTGTGTCTGTTGTGATATTTCCTTGTTCATTCCAAATTTTAGTGATTTGGGTTTTCTCTCGTCTTCTCTTTGTTAGTGTGGCTAAAGGTTTATCAATTTTGTTTATTTTTTCGAAGAACCAACTATTTATTTTGTCAGTTTTTTGTATTGTTTCTTTTGTTTCAATTTCGTTGATTTCAGCTCTGAGTTTAACTATTTCCTGTCTTCTACTACTTTTGGTGTTGGTCTGTTCTTCTTTTTCTAGGGCTTTGAGCTGTAGTGTTAGGTCATTTATTTTTTGAGTTTTACTTCTTTTATTAAATGCGCTCCATGAAATAAATCTTCCTCTAAGTACTGCTTTCATAGTGTCCCAGAGATTTTGATATGATGTTTCTTTGTTCTCATTTACCTCTAAGAATTTTTTATTTCCTTCCTAATATCTTCTGTTATCCATTCATCATATAATAGCATATTGTTTAATCTCCAGGTGTTGGAGTAGTTTCTGTTTTTTACTCTTTCATTTATTTCTAACTTCAATCCATTATGATCTGATAGAATACAAGGTAGTGTCTCTATCTTCTTGTATTTGCTGACATTAGCTTTGTGGCATAATATATGGTCTATTTTAGAGAAGGATCCATGTGCTGCTGAGAAGAAAGTGTATTCGCTCTTGGTTGGATGGTATATTCTATAAATGTCTGTTAAGTCTAAATTATTGATTGTGTTATTGAGATCTATGGTTTCTTTGTTCAATTTTTGTTTGGAAGATCTGTCCAGTGATGAGAGAGTCGTGTTAAAATCACCTAGTATTATTGTGTTATGGTCAATTTGGTTTCTAAAATTGAGAAGGATTTGTTTGACATACATGGATGAGCCACTGTTTGGGACATAGATGTTTATGAGTGTTATATCTTGCTGATTTATGCTTCCCTTAAGCAGTATGAAATGTCCTTCTTTATCCCTTCTGACTAACATTGGCTTGAAGTCCACATTATCTGAAATGAGGATGGATACTCCAGCTTTTTTGCTGAGTCCATGTGCATGGTATGTTTTTCCCCATCCTTTCACCTTTAGTCTATGGGTATCTCTTTCTATGAGGTGAGTCTCTTGCAGGCAACATATTGTTGGATCTTTCTTTTTAATCCAATCTGCCAGTCTATGTCTTTTGATTGATGAATTCAGGCCATTAACATTCAGGGTTATTATTGAGATATGATTTGTATTCCCGGTCATTTGGTTCATTTTAAAAATTTTATTTATTTATTTATTTATTTTTTGACACAACTTGGTTCCTCCTTTATTTGACAGTTCCTTTAGGATAATTGTTCCCTTTGCTGATTTGCTTCTTTGTTTTTTATCTCTTCCTCATGGAATATTTTGCTGAGAATGTTCTGTAATGCTGGCTTTCTTTTTGGAAATTCTTTTAGCTTTTGTTTATCATGGAAGGATTTTATTTCATCGTCAAATTTGAAGGTAAGTTCTGCTGGGTATAAGATTCTTGGTTGGCATTCATTTTCTTTCAGAGCTTGAAAAATGTTGTTCCAGGCCCTTCTAGCTTTTAGGGTCTGGATTGAAAAATCTGCTGATATCCATATTGGTTTCCCCCTGAATGTAATTTGGTTCTTTTCTCTCACAGCCTTTAAAATTCTGTCTTTATTTTGTATGTTCGGTATTTTCATTATAATGTGCCTTGTTGTGGTCTTTTGTAATTTTGTGTATTTGGAGTCCTATAAGCCTCTTGGACTTGATTTTCCATTTCATTCTTCAGATTTGGGAAGTTTTCTGATATTATTTCATTGAATAGATTGTTCATTCCTTTGATTTGTTTCTCTAAGCCTTCCTCAATCCCAATAATTCTCAAACTTGGCCTTTTCATGATATCCCATAGTTCTTGCAGATTCTGTTCATGATTTCTTACCATCTTCTCTGTTTGTTCAACTTTGTTTTCGAGGTTAAATATTTTGTCTTCAATATCTGAAGTTCTGTCTTCCAGGTGTTCTATCCTATTGGTTATGCTTTCTATGGAGTTCTTAATTTGGTTTATTGTTTCCTTCATTTCAAGGATTTCTGTTTGGTTTTTTTTCAATATCTCTAACTCTTTATTGAAATGATCTTTTGCTTCCTGAATTTGCTCTGTTAACTGTCGATTGGTGCGATCATTCAATGCCTGCATTTTCTCTTTCATCTCATCGTTTGCTTCCCTAATCATTTTAATTATGTACATTCTGAACTCCCTTTCTGTCATTTCTTCTGCCATGCTGTCGTTGGATTTTATTGATGTAACATCTAGATTTGTTTGGGGCATTTTCTTCCCTTGTTTTCTCATATTGTTCAGGAATCAGTGGGTCATTAAGATATTGCAGATTTCCTCTATCGACTTATAATGTCCCTGAAGATTGCTAGTATATCCCCTCTTATCCTTCAGTAGCCTGAAGTCTTGGAGGAAGTTGATAATGCGGAGCTCCACGAAGAAGCTGCCTCTCTAGGGGTGGTGACCCTCAGGTGGGGTATATTCCCTGCTAGTGGGCAGAGGGGCCTCCACTTGTTCACCAATGGTCATCCAACGGGGAACTAGGCTGCGGGCTGAGGCAAGTCCTGTTTGTGCCTGTGTCTCTGGTTTTACCATCCCTGTGGGGAAACCTCACCCGGCAGGGAAGACTCACCTGGTGGGGAGGTCTCACTGGTCAGTTCCCCTCCTAGAGGTTCCCCTCAATCTACAACTACTGCCTGGGCTGGGCTGTCTTCCTCTGCAACGTTCCCAGGGGTCCGGACCTACCTCCTGGGCCTGGGAGCCTCACCCTTCGCAGGCGAGTCTCCTTAGGCAGCCTCTCCTCAGAGAATATGCCCACAGTCCTAGAAACTTCGCTCCGCCCCTAGGTGTGTCTCTGTGCGGCTCTTCCAGCAAGAAGCCGCCTAGCTCCTGGGACCCGCTCTACACCTAATTACCTGGCTATGCGGCCCCTCCTCTGAGCCACCACCTGGAGCCCCATACAATAGCTCTGAGTCCCAGAGACCCACCACACACCTCTTCCTCCGTACAGCCTCCTGGTGTTCTGACGCAGTTACCAGGAGTCCAAGCAACTCATTCACGTCTCCTCCTCCCACCAACCACCCGTAGCCCTACGCAGTCACTCCGAGTCCAAGTGACCCGCCCTGTTCCTCCTCCTATTCCTCAGGGTAGCCCCCTGGGTGTTCAGGAGCGGTGGCTCCGAGACCAAGTGACCCACCGCGCTCCTCCTCCAGGCAGGCCACCGGTGTTCAGGAGTGGTCGCTTTCAGTCCAATCAACTCACCACTCACCTCCTTCTCTGGCAACCATCTGTGGCTCTGATGCAGTCACTCCTAAACCAAGAGACCCGCCGTGCTTCTCCTCTTCCTCTGAGCAAACCACCGGGTGTTCAGAAGTGGTTGTTCTGAGTCCAAACAGCTCACCATGCAGCTCCTCCTCTGGCAACCGCCTGTAGCTCTGATGCAGTCACTCCTTAGACCAAGTGACCCACCGGACTCTTCCTCCAGGCAGGCCACCGGTGTTCAGAAGAGGTCGTTCTGAGTCCAAACACCTTGCCACGCAGCTCCTCCTCAGGCAGCTGCCAGGAGCCCCAGTGGTCACTCCAAGTCCAAGCACTGTGCTGAGCCGCCTCCTCTACGATGATCCCAGTGGTCCGCATTTACCGCTCCAGCGGGGGTGAGGGGCATCTTGCCGAGCAACTCTACTTCACAAAGTTCCCTGCTTTCCGGGGCTACTGCCCCATCCGGGATGCCTCCCCAACGGGAGAGACTCACCCTGTGGCTTTGAGTTGGTCCCAAGTATCTCACTATCTCCTCTTTTGAATCTTGCATCCGGGAGCAACGTGAAATGCAGCCGCCCTCTAGTCTGCCATCTTGAAAACCCCCCTGTGTTAGCATTTTATTGCATGTGTAAGATATGCCTATGCCAACAAAGGGATAGGATCATTGTAAAAAATGCACTTGCCACCTTAGAAGCCAGAACTTCTTCTCAGGTTTCGCTGTCTCAAATGGATGGCTGGTAGTCAAAGACGGGAAAGTCTCATGTGACTAACATATCAACCTAAGACAGGAGCCAAGACAATAATATCAAGCTTCTTGGTTATCCGATGACGGGTATGAATGTCAGTAAGACATGTGGACGCCTAAGACAGTCACAGTCGATCCAGATGTAGTGATAGCTATCACACATCCATTAAAGTTTTCTTCACATTTTAAAACAAAATGGGGGAGATGTAGAGACATGCTTACAGCTGTTTGCAGAAGAGACTGTGGCGCGTGGGAGGACACGCCCACCTGCTGTCGCTGGATACCTCCTCCCCCACCCTTACGCACGTACAATCCTCTGGCTGCGCTTGCGCCAGCAATCTCACGCCGTGAGGCGTCTGATGGAGCACACCAGAATGACAGGCACCTGGGGGCACCACTCTACGTATGCCGCTCTCACCTTGCTTCCACTTCTAGCAGTGGTGGCTTGCTGTTTTCTCTCTTTTCACGGTGTCAGGCAGAACTGGTGTTGGCACCAAGGCATCTACTTGAAGAGAGAGGTAAGCAAGGAAGGAAGCAAGGAAGCACCCCTGAGAAAAATAAAGAAGTTGTTCATTCCCAGTCCACCTCTGATTCTTTCCTGCGGTCTCATTGCTGCAGGCAGCAACAACATGGCAGAATGCTTCTCCCTGTGATGCACCTGGCAGAATTCTCCTGCCTGTGATGCACCTGGCAGAATGCTTCTCCCTGATCCAGCACATGGCAGAATGCTCCTCCCTGTGTCCAAACTTGGCAGAATGCTCCTCCCTCTGCCCATTCCTGGGCAAATGTTCCTTTATATGCCCACCCCTGGCAGAAGGCATTCCTGTGCCCACACCTGGGAGAATGCTCCTCCCTATGCCTACACCTGGCAAAATGCTCCTTTCTGGGCCTGCATGTGGCAGAAGCCTCCCCCCTCTTCTACAACAGTCAGAATGCTCCTCCCTTTGCTCCACCTGGCCAATGCTCCTCCCTGTACCCGCACAGGGCAGAGGTCTCCTCCCTGTGCTGCACCTGGTGAATGCTCCTAACTGTGCTGCACTTGGAAGCATGCTCCTCCCTCTGCCCACTTCAGTCAGAATGCTCCTCCCTATGCCCACACCTTGCAGAATGCACCTCCCTGTGCCGGAACACGGCAGAATGCTCTTCCCTGTGCCTGAACATGGCTGAGTGCTCTTCCTTGTGCTACATCTCGCAGAATGATTCTCCCTCATCTGAAACTGCCACAATGTTCCTTCATGTGCCCACATATGGCATAACACTACTCCCCGTGCTGCATCTGGCAAAATTCTCCATGTACTTACACCTGGCAGAAAGCTCTTCCCTGTGCGGGACCTGGCAGAATGCTCCTCCATGTTCCTGAACTTGGCAGAATGCTTCTGCCTGTGCCCACACCTGGCAGAATGCTCCCGTCTGTGCTGCACCTGGCAGAATGCTCCTCTGTCCCCACACCTGGGAGACCACTATTCCCTGTGCCCACACCTGGCAGAATGCTCTTCCCTGTGCCCACACTTGGCAGAATGCTTCTCCCTGTGCCCAAACATGGCAGAATGCTCTTTTTTGTGCTACATTTCACAGAATAATTCTCCTTCATTTGAAACTGCCACAAGGTTCCGCCATGTGCCCACGTATGGCAGAACACTACTCCCCGTGCTGCATCTGGCAAAATTCTCCGTGTACTTACACCTGGCAGAAAGCTCTTCCATGTGTGGACCTGGCAGAATGCTCCTCTTTGTTCCTGAACCTGGTAGAATGCTCCTGCCAGTGCCCACACTTGGCAGAATGCTTCCGTCTGTGCTGCAACAGGCAGAATGCTCCTCTGTCCCCACTCCTGGCAGAATACTCTTCCCTGTGCTACACCTGGTAGAATGATCCTCCCAGTCTAGCACATTGCAAAATCCTCTTCCCTGTGCCCACACCTGGCAGAATGTTCCTGCCTCTGCCCACATCTTGCAGAATGCTCTTCCATGTGCTGCACCTGGCAGAATGCTCCTCCCTATGCTGCACCTAGATGAATGCTCCACCCTGTGCCCCCACATTGCAGAATGGTCCTCCCTGGGACCACACCTGTCAGAATGCTTCTCCCTTTCCTGAACAAGGCAGAATTCTCCTCCCTGTGCTGTACCTAATAGAAGGCTCCTCCCTGTGCTTCACCTGGCAGAATGATCCTCCCTTTGCCCGAACCTGGAGAATGCTCCTCCTTGTGCTGCACAAGGGAGGATTCTCCTTTCTTTGCTGCACGTGTATGCACATTCCTCCCTGTGCTGCCCCTGGCAGAATGCTCCTGCCTGTGTTGCACCCGTATGCATGCTCCTCTCTCTCCTGACACCTGGAGAACGGTGCTCCCTGTGATGCACCTGGTAGAATGTTCTCCCCTATACCCGCTCCTGGCAGAATGTTCCTCCCTGTGCCCCAAGCTGGCAGAATGCTCCTCCTTGTGACCACTCCTGGCAGAATGTTGCTCCCCCTCCTGCACTGGACAAGGCAAATTGCTCCTTTCTATGCTGCACATGTCACTAAGCTTTTCCCTGTGCCCACACCTGACTGAAAGCTCTTCCCTAAGCTCCGCACCTGGCAGAATGCTTCTCACTGTGCTGCAAATGGCAGAATGCTCCCTGTTCTGCACCTGACAGAATACTCCCCTGGGAGTCCGCACCTGGAAGGATGTTCCTCCCTGTGCTGCACCTGGCAGACTGCTCCTCCCTCTGCTGCACATGGCCAAATTATCCTCTGTGTACCCTCACACGGCACAATGCTCCTCCATGTGCCAGGACCTCGCAGAATGCTCTTCCCTGTGCAGCACATGTATGCATGCTCCTCTCTGTCCCCACACCTGGCACAATGATCCTCCCTGAGCTGCACCTGGCAGAAAGCTCTTGTGCCCAAAACTGGCAGGATGCTCCTCCCTGTGTCTGAAACTGGCAAAATGCTCGTTCCTGTGCTGCAAATGCCAAAATGCTTCTCCCTGAGATGACACCTGGCAGAATGCTCCTCCCTGTGCTGCACCTGGCAAAGCGCTCCTCCCTGTCCTAAACATGACAGAATACTCCTCCCTATGGAGCTACTGCCTTCAGGCTCCTCCTTCTCCTGCACCTGGCATAATGCTTCTCCCAGTGACCACAACTGGCAGACAGCTCCTCCCTGTGACTGCACATGGCCAATTGTTCCTCCATGTGCCCATATGTGGGAGAATTCTCCTCCCTGTGCCGCACCTGGAAGAATGCTGCTCCCTGAGTCCTAAACTGGCAGAATGCTCCTCCCTGTGCCTCACTTAGCATAAGGCTCCTCCCTGTGAACACACCTGGCAGAATGCTACTTTCTGTGCTGAACATGGCAGAAATCTTCTCCCTGTGCTCCACATGGCAGAATACTACTCCATGTGCCCTCACATTGCCGAATGCTCCTCCCTTTGCCACAACAGGCAGCATGCTCCATTCTTTGCCCACATCTGGCAGAATGCTGCTGCTTGTGCCTGCACCTAGCTCCACTCAGTGCCCAGACCTGGCAGAAATGCTCTGCTTGTGCTTCCATTGGGAGAATTCTCATCCCTGTACCTACACCTGGCACAATGTTCCTCCCTGTACCCACACCTTGCAGAATTCTCCTCCCTGTGCTGCACCTGCAGGAATGCTCATCCCTTTGCCCACACCTGGAAGAATTCTTCCCCTGTGTTGCACCTGGCAGAATGTTCCTCCTTTTGCCCGCACCTGGTAGAATGATCTTCCCTTTCCTTGCACCTGACAGAATTCCCCTCTCTGTGCTGCACCTAGCTGCATGCTCCTCAATGTGCTGCAACTTGCAGAATTCTCCTCTCTGTAATCAAACTGGCAAAAGCTCCACACTGTGCTGCACCTGGATGCATGCTCCTCCCTATGCTGCACGTGGCAGAATTCTTCTCCCTGTGCCCTCACGTGCAAGAAGGCTCCTCCCTGTCCTGCAAATGAGAATGCTCCTCCCTGGCCCACACCTGGGAGAATGCTCATTCTTAAAACCGCACCTTGCAGAATGCCCCTTCTTCTGTCTTCACCTGACTGCGTGAATGTCCTGCTTGAACAAGATGTGTACCATTTGGTACCTTGCTTTTATATATTTGGTCTGTTTTCCTCAACAGGAATCACTTTCCATGGGAAACATTCTTGTTATGTCTCCTGAATCCCAGCTGCACAGAAGAGTGCCTCACCTGCTGGGAGAGGGAGGGGACCTTGAAGCACTCCTGGAGCAGTAAAAGGATATGTCCTTGTGTCACTCTGCCCACTTGAACCACTCTGGTTTCTCTTTCCACTAAATTCACATGCTGTCCACTGTTCATTTGGGCATCCTAGAAGTCCCCAGGGATTTGAGCAATCATACTTTGAAGCCCAAGTTTTCCACGAGGCTGAAATCCAGCCAGAGCATTGTGCTCCATGTCCCCTCTCCGTAGGCAGGTCCCTGTGTGCTCTGATCAGCCTCCCCTGGGACCTCTGCTCATGCCATTGTGAAGCCTGTCCCACCTGCTTCTGCCCCTGAGGGGCTTCTCATGGGGAAGGGCTTGCAGAGACATGCACAGTCCTCACCTCGTGTTCCCCAGATGACCTCCAGTCCCCATGCAGGTGCTGCCACTGCACCTGCAGGTGAAAGGACAGACACTTCCCAGCAAAGTGGTGAGGTCATGGCGTCCCTGACCTATATCACCTTCCCTGCCCACACCTGCACAATGCTCCCTGGGAACACTGACAGACAGCATCATTCAGCTAAGTGTCCATGACTTCATATCACTCCCAGATTCTGAGAAGGAGTCTTCCCCAAATGCAGTATCAGACACAGAAGCATGGATCCAGAGGGGATTGGACATGAAACTATGACACTGCTCTCTCCCTCTCCCTCTCCCTCTCCCACTTCCTTCTACCGTCCCTCTTGCCCTTCCACTCCCTCTCTCTCTCCTCTCCCAATCTCACTCTCCACCTCACACACACATTCACAGCACTCTTTCAGGAAACACTTCATCTCTCCTTCTTGCTCTGACCTCCCTCTGAGATGTCCTCACTGGTCCCTGACTAACACTCTCTGCTCATTCTGCAGGCTTTACTCTGCAGACCCAGGTGAGCTTAAGGAAGGTGAGTCCCCAGTGGATACTGGTGTCCAGGTGAAGTTGTGGGTATGGGCATGGGCTCTTGCTTTCCTTCCTTCTGATCCCAAGGAGAGGAGGCAGAGCCCAGGGAGATCATAATGCTAAATCTAAAACTACTCTCCTTGGTAGAGGAACAACAAACAGTTGGTTAGAGAAAAGTTAAAACAGTTGTTTCCTGTGTCGAGGATGAAAAGGTGATTGGGGAAATGTGTGTGATCTGTGATGGGGACAGAGGAAGGGAGAGGCCAGCCAGGGACCCTGAGTGCCTCAGTCTGACTGTAATGCCACAGGGCATCCCAGCCTGTAGACAGATTGTGAAGTGTTGTGCTACTTTTTCATCCCAGAATGAATCTGACATTCTGAATAACCCCACACACATTTTTTTTATGAAACAGGAAAGAACACCCATTCTCACCAGGGAAGCTGTGGATGGGCAGGTGGGTGCCCTTCCCTGAGGACTTAGAGCATCTATTTTGATCCCGTGTATCCACACATTCCTCACATTCTTGGAAACTTTGAACTTTCCTTGCCCAGTGCATTTCAGCACCTATTTTTCAGTCAGAATTTGAAAACACACCACAGCCTCACGGGCCCAGGCTCCTGTTAGGGACCTGACTTCATGTCAGCCTGAAGACTCCTGCTGCAGCCTGACCCCCTGCTCCCTCAGATACACTGCAGGCCTGGTCTCTCAGCCATCTCTATGTTCTCCCTTCTGCTGTGCTTACTCTGCCTCACAGTTTCAGCCCTATCATGGGGCTGTAGTTCACTGATGAGTTTAAACTGCCTTCTGTCTTGCAGATGCTGGAAAGAGATCAGTTGTAACACCCTGCACAAACTCCCAAGCCCACGGTTGACGTGGGTGTGTGCTCCGACTGCACCTCCCACCCCAGCGCTCCCAAGGCCAGCATCTCTAGTGAGGCTCCTTCCAGAGACCTTTTCCTCCATCTGGAAACTGCAGAAAGGTGTCTCCTGACTAACCCTTGCCTGACCAAGTAAGCAACATAATTTATTCCCCACTGCCTTTTGAAAGCAACTAGATGCCCTTTGGGGAATAGGGCCAGACACAAGGTGGGTCTCCTCTGCCCACCTCCATCTTCCATTCGACACTGAGCAGCCCTTACCCAAGACTCCAATGCATTTGTTCAGTGTTCACACGTGAGTGTGAAGAGAAAAATGTTTTCTCAAATATCGTAAATTGAATATTCAATAAAGCATACCATTATGCTTAAAGGACTACCAAGATAAAATGGATAAAGCAAGCATGTCGGATTAGTGGGTTACAATGTCTAGATGTCTCACTGAAGAGAAATAGGAAATACAGATGTGTTCAAAACTTATGCACTGCCTGCTTTAACTCCTCCAATGTTATGTGGTTTTGAGTTACTTAAATTTTTATTCACATATTCTTGAATTATACTGAAAGGATTGGTTGTCAGTTATGTAAATAGAGTTTTATTTATTTCAAATGAATAATGATAACTCATTTGCTAACATCATTGTGGACCACAGCCTAACCTTCCTCTTCCAGGGCTGTAATTTTCATATATGTTTCTGTGTTTCATTTATCTGAAGCCTGGATTGGTGGTACCAGCCCATAATCCTGGCTACTTGAGAAACTGAGGCAGGAGGATCACAAATTTGAGGCCAACCTGGGAAACTTACCCAGACACTGTCTCGAGTAAAATATTAAATTGATGATGGATGGATTCCTGCTGTCCCCATAGACACTAGTGTCCCCAGATAGAGGAAAAAAATTACTATTTGCACTATTTCAGGTAAGTACAAATAGAACAACATAGTGATAATGAAGTGATTTCTTCATTTAACTTTGAAAATTTTTGATTTTGATATGGTTGTGTATACTATTTTTAAAGAATCATGGGAAAATACATACGTTTGTACTATTAAATACAGATCAGAACACTTTACAAAGCCAACCCTTCCACGGTGGCCAGTCTCTGCCCCAATATTTCTGTCCTTATATTTAAAAAAATATATGCAGCACATGTCTGGGTCTTATCTCTACCTATAGAATATATGCTTGAGAACAACCCACTAAAGCCCACAAGGCTCTGCCTACTCTCCCTGTACACACACGAGCTGGGCACCCTCCACCCTGAATGCACCCATGTCCCTGCACAGGGCTCTCGCTCCTCTCTCTGTAGAGACACCTACAGGGCACCCTTGACCTTGAAGGCACCCATGTCCCTACACGGGGCTCTCCTTCCTCTCCCTGTAGAGACACCTGCTGGGCACCCTCCACCCTGAAGGCACCCATGTCCCTGCACAGGTCTCCCCCTCCTCTCCCTGCAGAGACATCTGCTGGACATCCTCCACCATGAAGGCACCCATGTCCCTGCACAGGGCTCCCGCTCCACTACCTGCAGAGACACCTGCTGGGCACCCTCCACCCTGAAGGTATTCATGTCCCTGCACAGGTCTCCCCCTCTTCTCCCTGCAGAGACACCTGCTGGACACCCTCCACCATGAAGGTATCCATGTCCCTGCACAGGCCTCCCCCTCCTCCTGCAGAGACACCTGCTGGGCACCCTCCACCCTGAAGGCACCCATGTCTCTACACAGGTCTCCCCTTCCTCTCCCTGCAGAGACACCTGGTGGGCACCCTCCACACTGAGGAGGGACCCATGTCAATGCACAGAGCTCTCCATCACTCTCACCTTCACCTGGGAGTTGGAGACTGAGGTTTGTGAAGCTCAGGTTTTTATTATGTTTTGTTTGAGCAGGTGGGCAGAAAGTCATTGTCTCTTTCATGTGAGAGTATTTAGTTTAGGTAAGTATTACGTTGTGACTTGTCCTGATGGCGACACATTTACTCTCATTTGTTTATCTCCTGACTTTAGGTTCTACCCACACTCCAGTTGCTGATGTGATACATTCAGCATGGATATGGGGTTTATTTATCTCACTCAGACAGGAGCAGGATTCCTTGGAAATTTCTCCCTCCTTTGCCTCTATAACTTCACCTTGTTCACCAGACGTCACTTCAGACCCACAGATTTGATTCTCAATCTGCTGGTGCTGGCCAATTCCATTATTCTTCTCTCTAAAGGAGTACCTCAGACTCTGGCAAGTTTGGGATGGAAACATTTCCTGGATGATAGGACATGTAAGTTTGTCTTCTATTGTTACAGAGTGAGCACTGGTGTGTCCTTCAGCACCTTGTGCCTGCTCAATGGCTTCCAGGCCATTAAGCTCAACCCCGGAATCTGTAGGTGGATCTCGCTCAAGATCAGATCCCTACAGTGCATCGGCTCCTGCTGTCTCCTCTGTTGGACCCTGCATCTCCTCATAAATTCATTTCTGCCTTTATTAGTGAATGGCCCACGGAATAAGGAAAATCTCAGTGCAGTTGGGAGTCATGGCTACTGTTCCTGGTCAATAGAAGGAAGTCACAGCACCTTATACTCAATCTTATACTTTTCCCCTGACTTGATGAGTCTGGTCCTCATGGCTTGGGCCAGTGGCTCCATGGTCTTCCTCCTGCACAGGCACAAGCAGCGAGTCCAGCACATTCACAGCCATGTCCACAGTCCCAGACCTTCCCATGAGGTCAGGGCCACACGCACCATCCTGATCCTGACGAGCTCCTTTGTTTCCTTTTACTCAATCTACACAGTACTGACCATGTGGATGACCCTAGCTGCAAACAGAGGCCAGTGGGTCGTGAGCAGCTCCGTGCTGGTGGCCTCATGTTTCCCAGCACTCAGCCCCTTTGTGCTCCTCATCAATGACACCCGGGTCTCTCAGTTCCTCTCTCACTGCCGAGTGAGGACAAATTGTGTCTCCTAATCCACTCGCCTGGCAAGGGGTCTGTTCTCCTTGAGGTACTTGAATGTTCATGTCAGAATCTGCTCATATTGAAGAGCCCTCAGTTCAGACTGACTGACCCTATGGCACAGGAGGTGGCAATATCTCCTCTAGCCTCAGCCCTAGGCCAGACTAAGCACAGACATCATGCACAAAATAAACAGGGATCTGACCCTGTTTCCAATTGGGGAAGTTTAGGATATTTTAAAATGTGTATTAGAAGAAATTGTTGAGATTACAGATAAGGAAATTCTTTCTTTAAAGTCTTATGAAAAATCACTGAAGACTTTTTGCCATTTTGTTCCTAGTGATTCAGTATCATTTCCTTTTAAATTAATTAATTTCTTTGACAAATAATTATGTATATTTCAGAGATACAATGTGCTGTTCTGATCTCTGTACACTTTATATAAAGAGTCAAAAACCTACATGCCCAACATCTCAATAGCATCATTCATTTCTTGTGAGGATGTTAAAAATATTTTGTTTCAAAAATCTTGAAATACACATTCCATTTTTATTAACTATGGTGATAAATAGTTTTCCAAAGAAGTTTTGAGCCAACATTTTTGGCAGAGGGAAATGAAGTGCATGATTGGTGTGAGGAAGTCAAGTGCACCTCACTGTGTGGGCTGATTCTCATGGGATTGGAATGCAGACAGATGTAGTGAGCAGGGGAGTAGGGCCAGTGAAGGTTCTGGGCCTTCACCTAGGATAGCCGAGAAAATCTGAGTGGCTGTTTAAGGTGACAGACAGTGCAGGAATCCAATCAGGGTGATGGAAATCCCAGATCTCCTCACTGAGCAGTGCTCACTATGCTGTGTGTGTTGGGAGGTCTGTAATCCTGGCATCCTGACCAGTCGCCTGAGTGCCAGGTTCAAGCCAGGCTGGGCAACTCAGCCACACCCTGTATCCAAATGAAAATTTAAAGAGCTGGGGGAGCAGCTCAGTGGTAGAGCACTCTGGTCATATATATATAATTAAAGTAGTTTCACTAGTTTCACTTGTTTCTGCTAATAACACTGAAAATCTTGAAGGCTGGTTTTTTTCAAGTGCGTCATGTGTTACTTAGTCCTTAAAAGCATGTTCAGTTTCTAATGGATAACATCGAGTCTCTAAACTCTTACAAAATGTCTCTTGCCTATTTTCACCCACATGAGAATTCTCATGCACAAAATTACGTAGAATAAAAGCTGATGTTTAAATGTCTATCTGAAGAAGAGCAATCTCCTCTGTTAAAAAAAAATAAAGAAAACAAAAGAAAACAAATCCCAATATTTAATATTTTACATCTTAAATATATGAACAAGCATCTGTAAATATACTTATTGAAGTGCCAAGAGTTTTTATTTAGTTAATATCAGAATTATGAACTTTTGTATCTTAAAACATCATTAAACCCATTTTTATGCATCGCTTGTTTTTTATATAAAAACACATATTCTATGACTATTTCTTGTTTACTCTAATGTAACAGTGTATGAGGGAAATTGTCATTTTTGTTACCCTATTTCACCAGATTTGAACTTGGTATACAGTTTATTGCTTTACATTTCATGTTTCTGAAGTGCAGACAAGGATCTGCATTGAACAAGGACACACCAGCAAACTTCGCCTGAGAACCTCCAATCGAGGGCCCAGGAACTCCCTTCCATGCTGTCCCCTTGCTGGTATCACTTCCCAGTGTAAACAGAAAGCACCTCTGAAACAGTGCCGACACCCCAGGTCTGACCAGGGAAACTAAGGGAAAAACCCTGCCTAAGACACGACACCTATCACGGGTATCTAAAACCCTGGAAGGAGCTTTGGCCATGCACAATCAGTACTATGGGCAAGTCCAGGGACTCCCATCACCCCTCGCTCTGTCTAAGCCCCTCTGCACCAAGCTCACCCAGGTGGGGCTCAGGAGTGTCTTGGGGACACCCTGGTCTGTCCACTGCACCCTGCAGCACGTATGCCCAGTACCATGCCTTCCCTGCTTCTCCTCACCTGGTGTCCCTCTCCTGGCACAATGGGACATTGCCCTGTCACCCAGGTCCCACGGCAATGAGTGTTCATCTGAGGGGAGACTCCTATTGCCTGGTCTGTTTGTGTTGGTCATTTCCTTTCTAATCCAGCATTCCTGAACACTGTGTTGATCCTTCAGAAGGGATTCTATCTGCACTTACAACTAAACCCTTTTCCACCTTCAGTTCCATGCATACTTCTTGAAAAGCATTTATAAACTGCTTCAGGAATCCCACAACACCCAGGACACTGTTCCTTCCTCTGGGTGCGTTTATGTCCTCCCGGGAAAGCTTCAGGCTTCATGCCCTTCCTTACACAGGTGCCACTACCAACAGGGGGCCAGTGAGCCTGGTAGCCCCATTCGCTCCTCAGCACTTGGTTTTTCCTGTTCCTGCAATATTTTGTTGGCACTCCAAGGGAAGCATTGCAGCCTCACTGTAGTCCCTGACCTCCTGCACCTTCCACACCCTCCACATCTGATGCACCAGGCGGTCAGAGTGGGAAGGGGAAGCCCAGGCCACAACCTATAGTGGGGATTCCTCAGGAGAGGCAGAGTAAGGGTTGGGATCCAATGGTGTGGATTCGTGGGCTCTGGCGTTAGAGGCTGTCTCTGGTTATCTGACAGCGTGCTCATTCAGAGCAGAACCATATTGGATGTACAGAGTCATGACATGGATCTCCAGTTGGCATCTGAAAGGCAGCTCCTTGGGAGCTCACCTGCAGGAGATGAGAAAATCATCAACTGTGATTATTCCCCAGGGTTAATGGGCACTGACAGCAAAATCTAAAAACAGCACACAGGAAACTACTGGTGTCATGGTTATTTGGCATCATTTGGGGGAATTTTTGAGGTGATGACTGTGGAGATTTTAAACAACAGGATGTAATTTCCCATGTAGCAGAGAGAATAGTTTGCTTCTCAGGGGAAGGTAGAAGCACAAAAGAAATAGAAGGAGTCTGTGGTATCCATCCTTCAAATAACTTTTGAAATTGTAGAGCATTAGCCAGGAAAATAGAGATGAAAAGCGGGGACCTGCAACAGTGGAGCTTGGCAGAACTACAAAGGTCTAAAGTATGGGTTGAGGTGGCCACGCTGTGATCCCAGCCACTCAGGAGGCTGAGTAGGAGGACCCTTTTCAAGATGTTCATGACACCTTACCATTTAGATTCTGGCTCAAAACTAAAAAATAAAAGCACTGGGGATGCTGGGAATGTAGCTCATTGGTAGAGCATCCCTAAGTTCTATCCCCAGTACCAAAAAAAAAAAGAAGAAGAAGAAAGAAAGAGTCTGTAGACAGTTAATATCTACAGATCGAAAAAGAAGGGTTGATGAGTTTACCAATGATGGAGACAGAAGTCGATTTTGCAGTGATTGCTGGTTTCTTGGGTCAAGGCACAGGTCCACACATGTGTTTTGGAGGTGCACAACCTGCTGATTGGGTCAAGGCTCTACACTGATTTGTGCTATTTGTGTATAACCAAGAGGATGCAGAGGTCCTGGTTAGAGATGCAAGTGAACAGTTTGTGATGGACACCTGAAAACCAACATGGAGTGAGTGGTCACTCCCTGGGGACTGCAAGGCTGACACCATGAGCAGGCATCTCTGGAAGCACCGAGTTGTACCACTAATGCACTTGCCTTTTGTCCTTGGAGAGTGGGAGTAAGCCTCGGGCAGGGAACCCATCAGGATCCTGGGATAAGCAGATGAGACCTAAAACCAATATCTCCTCAGTCTCAAAGGAAGAAAGTCAGAGCCTCATTCAGTACATCAGGGACACAGAGGGGTGGGGTGGGTTTTACCTGGAGTAGGGTCATCTGCTGTGGGAAAATCCTGCACTGGGGAGCTCTCCTCTGGGTACTGGACTGGGAGCATATCTCCAACATGGACGTACATCCACGTGGTGGACCTGGGGCACTGGGTATGTGGGTCTCAGGACTCATCTGGAAGATGGCTTACCCAGAGGTTTGGACCTCTATTAGAAGTCAATAAAAACTCCCCAGTCAACATGGCAGGACTACTGGAGCCAGAATGTGTGCAGCTGAATTTGACCTGTGTGGTGTTTTTAACTTTCTTCTGGAAGTTTAGGCTCAAACCAGTCGTGTGTCAGATGAGTAGCTATTTGGTCCATAGGATGTCCACATTAGTTGATCCCAGAACTCCAGAATTCCTCCTTCTCCAGTCCTTCGGAGGTAGGGGCATGATAGAAAATGTATTAAGTTGAAACCTGTGGAAAGAAGAGACTCATTTAGAGAGGCATTGTCAGGATAGATATTTAAGGACGAGGTATTTGGGATCGAAACCAGGAGCATCTTACCACTGTGCCACATTCCCTGTCCCGTTTTATTTTTTACTTTAGACAGCATTTTGCTGAGTTGCTGTGGCTGAATTTGAATACTGCAATCCTCCTGCCTCAGGCTCCCAAGTCAATGGAACTACATGTGTTGACACCCACACCTGGGTCAGATTGGAATTTTGAAAGGACTTGTTCGAGGAGACCATGATATACGTTGGATGCGCAGGCTGTTTGGGACCCTTTGGAAAGTTGAGATGTGTGCTCAAATATCAGAATTGTTGTCCACACTGTCAAGGATGAAAATCCTGGGGTGTTCTGGTCGTGTAGTCTCTGCAGATGTACACACTTGTGTTTCCATGTGTATTTTTGTGTCTGTGAAGAAGAGACTCCCACAGTCCTTTTTCTTTTGGGGGTATTTCAGATGTTGTCCCATCAGTTTATAATAAAGAATATAGGTCAACTTTTTGACTGGATGCATCCAAACCTAGAATCCCTGCCTGGAATTTGGCAAGTCTGTTGTTGCTTGGGTCCCTTTTGACTAGTGACCTGCTGGCTGGGGGTGGGAAGTAGCACTCCTCTACCAAGCTCTGTCACGTATGAGGTTAGCAACCCCAAGTTCTCATTGCTGTTCACCCAGATAATCTCAGGGGACTTCGTAGCTAGACAAGGTGTCTTGGGACAGGTTTCACCTCCCACAAACCATGGCAATGGGCAAGAAACTGAGACCGGGCAGGCCAGCCACTCCAGAGGTGTGGGTCTAAAGGTGCTGCCGGTGATGCTGCACTTGTGGGCATCTTGACATGAATTACAGCCCTGCAGGGAGCTTGGATTCAGGGTCACAGGCTCAGGTTTCATGGGACACTCTGTTCTCCAGAGGCCTGTGTTGTGGCCAGGGATGGCTATTTCCATGGTGTGTAACATGAGGCCAACTGATAAAGAAGAGCACTTCATATTGGTTAAAGGAATCA
Source organism: Sciurus niger (assembly GCA_020740815.1). Lineage (NCBI taxonomy): Eukaryota > Metazoa > Chordata > Mammalia > Rodentia > Sciuridae > Sciurus > Sciurus niger. The sequence goes on from JAHUXG010021866.1 coordinate 85,797, forward strand.
TCCAAAAACAAGACATAATGATTTTAAATATTTATGCCTCAAACTTTGGTGTAACTATCTACATAAATGAAGATGTTTCCCTCAACAGTGGCCATCACCAGTGGCCAGAGCCTTCAGAAGCAGGGAGGGGATGTTGTCAGTGTCTACAGAGAAGAAGGCTCAGGGGTAACTGACAGGTGCCTGTTGAATTTAGTTAAGGCAGATTTTAGAGTCACATTAGAGGGAGCCCTGTGAAGCTAGGTTGCTTTGTAGGTAGTGACATCATTGAAATCATATCTAAAAACTTAATGAGGAATATGTTGCCACCAGAACCCAAAAGGAATGGAAAGATGCTGTACCTGTGTGTGTTGAGGAGCATGTGGACACACCTCCTTGGAGGATGGCATGTGGCACTCTTGATGTTCCTCGGTGGAGTCCTAAGGGAGTTGGGCTGCAGGACAGAAACTGTCCAAACAAACCCTGGACAGAGCCCGGGGATCACAGAGCTGGAACATACCTACTGGTGTCAATTGGGTATATCAGTGACCAGGATCACTCCCGAGCTCAGGAAAGCAGTCATCACTGTTCTCTTTTGGAATAAGCAGGGCTACATGGCACACCTGCACCTCTCCTGCCTTTTTCTCCCTATTTTTCTGACCTTGAAACCACTTGAAGTAACAGTCTTTCTCTGTTCTTTGGACTTGGTCACCTGCAGTCATGGTTTCCAGTGTCTGCCTATGAGAGGGAGGAAGCCGGGTGCATCTGGCCAGTAGTTTGTCCCTGGGATGCTCCTAGGGAGAAGCTCCATGGGACGGCACATTTTCTGTTCTGGATATTTTTAGAAGAGATGTATCTCTACGGAGACAGGATTCTGAGACTTTCCCCACCCTGGTCTTTTCAGATAAGCTCCTGGTTGCTCAGTTAACCTCTGCCCCTGGCAGGACTTCCCTTCCTAGGGCTTCTCAACCTTCCCCTGCTGTGGTTAATTGGCTTACAAGTAAAAACTTTTACTATCTTGAATTAGGAGGTAGTTTACGAATACACAAGTGGAGGTGCTGGAGCTGTAGCTCAGTGGCAGAGTGCTTACCTAGCATGTGTGAGGCACTGGGTTTAATCCTCAGCACCACATAAAAATGAACAATTAGAAAAAGATATTTTAAAAAAAGAATAGAGATATGGAAAGCTTCATCCAGAATCTTTTCCCAGCCATGGCTCTACATCCTCTTCTGAACAGGTTATGTCTTGACCAGAATGTAGAGAACCCGATGGCCTCACTCTTCATCGCCAATGCAGGCCTGCATTCTCTCTTACTCCCTTCTTCCCATTTCTGCTATATTTTATGGGCCTGTGCTCAGCTGAGCTCTGGGATCTCAACATTGCCCTGGGACACACACCTAGCACACAACTCCCTATTTGCCTTTGTGGCTTTGTACCTATAGGTTCAGTTGCTAAGCAGGGTCCTCTGAGTCTGCCCTGCTTCTGTAATGCTGCTTCTTAGAGAGTCCCTGCTTGACCAAGCAAGCCAAGCTCCCCACCCTCCTCTATATTGCATTTTTCCTTGTAAAATCTAATTTTAGTGGAGAAAGAAAGCCTGTGAAGTTCATAAGATGACGTTCTGAAATATGTGATCATTCTTGATATCTGAAGGGATCCCTTATCCCCCAACACATCCAGGAATTGTCTGATCACCCTGCGGCATTGTCCATAAAGAGAAGGGTGCAACAGCTCTGCTTCCTGGTGCCATGTCCTGAGCTGCTTCCTTCTGCCACACCCTTCCACCATGATGCCCTGCCTAACTCAGGCCCAGAACTATGGAGTCAGCTGACCATGGACTGAACCTCTGACTCATAAGAGAGTCTTCCAGGAGCCCCGCAGTGGAGTAAACATGGGCAAATACAGACCAGTGAGTGCCTGACAGAGCACACAGGAGACCCAAACACGTCTGTGCATGAACAGAAGCAGAAATGCCCTCAGGAAGTCAGATGGAAACTATTTCTGTAGGGAGGCAGAAGGGAGGAGCTGGGGCACAGACTTCATGGATCAAAGGCAGATGACCAGAAGAGCAAGGACTGGAAAAATGAGTCAAAATGGAAGTAACACAGCTCAAGGCTTCTGGGGCCCATGGTCCTGGCAGTTCATTAGCAGGTGGTTTCCTCTGAAGTTCAGGGAAGAGCAGATGCAGGAGGTTCTCTCCAGGCACTGAGTTGGGGTTGAAAAGCCAGTGCTGCACCTGCCCTGGACCCACAAATTCTCCCGTTTACCAATGAAGAGTTTAACTGGTAGTGGTAGCCAAAGTATTTTAACTGTGGTTGTGGTTTGATTTCATCTGTTTGATGACTTGATGGAGTTGGCCACCATTGCCTCGGAGTACTGAGGATCTCATATGCAGGATCCACCTTAGGAGGCATATCTCACTTCCAGCATGGCCACGCACTGCACAGTGATGATCTGGCTAACCACAGACCACAGAGGACAGTGGTCTACAAGCTATGTCACCTACTGACACCACAGCACTTATGACCAAGTTGTCTGAGGACACTTGTGTTGGACCGAGTTGGTTGTCACGTGAGGCGTGACAGCACATTAATGAAATCCTGATCATGCCATTGAGGGTCTCTAAGGTCGGCCTTGGGATAAGTTTGCTTATTTTTTTTCTATATCTGTGAAGGCATGGGGACAGTCCAGGTTGACAGTAGAGAACATGCTTGCTCATTCTAGTACAAGTTTGTTTCAAACTCATCAAATTGGATCAGAGGCATGAGGTCAAATGGGCAGTGTGTCAAACACTGTCAGAGTGAGCCAGGAGCTCTTCAAACCTGCCACCTCCTCACCTGAATCATGCAGTAGGGGCACCGAAGTTGGTGGCATGTGGTGGCACATACTGACCCGCACCTCAATCCAGCACCTCGTGAGCCTGTCAGGCCAGCTCCAGGCTCCTGACCCTGTCCCAGGATCAACTTCACAGGAGCTCGCTGCCTGCTCTGTGCTGGAGAGGAGCAGAGCACCTGCCGTGCAGCTGGAGGTCACAGGCTCAATCCCACACCACACACAGTCACCTAACTGCTGTCCCAGTGGTGGACAAGTCCGCTCACCTCATCTGACCCCTTCAGTGCTGCTCATGCCTCTGAACCAACTCCTGTCTTTGCTTACAGCTCTGGATTTTGAAACCCTGCAGCCTGGTGGACCCATCCCAGGCCTCCGGTAACCCCTACGTCCATGTGTGCACATGCGTGTTCATAGTCCTCTGCTCGCCTTCTGTGAGAGCCTTTCTAAACGTGCCCCACATCCCTGGGCCTTGGCTTCCCCACCTGTCTTCTTACATCTGCTGGCAGCCTTTGCTCTTTGATTTTGATGGAGCTCAGGACTGCACTCCATTCTTCTGCTTTCCAGAAGAGCTCTGTCCTCATGCAGAGTGCCACTGCAGTTACAGGTGAAGTGACAGTCACTTCCAGCAAGGGGGAGAGGACACAGATCCCATGCTTTATCCTGAGGCTCGCTTGCTGGGCAGACACTGCTGGCCAGCCTCTGCCCACTGTCCTGCCAGCAAGTGCCCACTGGGTGAGCCGCTCTGCTTTCAAGTTAGTGACCTTCTCACCAGTGATTTGCACCCAGAAAATCCAGAAGGAACTCTTCTCTGCAAACCATTTCTGTTTTGGGGGCTGGAGCAGCACATACTGTTCATTGGCTGGAGAACCCCTGTCCCCTCCTGCCACTCAGCATCTCCCTCTGTCCTCCAGGTTGCCCTCTGTGTAATCTACCCCTCCTCCCTGACTCCTGCTGAACCAAACACCAGTCACCTCAGCAGATTAAAACCACAGCTCATGAATGCACCAGTGAAAGTCCACATCATGTACAAACCATGAATGTGGTCCTGATTAGAGCAAGTCATACTCCATGTATGAATTTGTCCAAGTACACACTACTATCATGTATGTCTGAAAGAACAAAGGCATCAGTATTCAGTTAAGATATTGATAAAATATTCACAATGTTTAATTTTAATTTTCTTACAATGGCAGAATTGATCCTAAAGGAGAAATTATTTTCTATTTCATTGGTACTAGGGACTGAACTGTGGGGTGCTCTCCCCCTGAGCTCCCTCCCTAGACATTTTTATTTTTACTTTGAGACAGGGTCTCACTAAGTTGCAGAGGCTGGACTCTAACTGGTAATCCTCCTTCCCCAGCCTGCAGAGTGAGGATCTCAGATGGGCACCACTACTCCCAGCTCCCAGTCTGTTTCTAGGACACTAGTGTGAGTTTTTTTCCGTGGATCTGTATTGTGACATCGGGTATTGCGGTTCTTCCATCATTCCCCTTTTAGTTGAAGAGTGTTTTAGCTATTTAAGTCTTTATGCTTTGTGTGACTGTTAGGATTTTCTTTTCAGTTCTCTGAAGAATTTCCTTGGTATTTTGATGGAGATTGCATTGAATTTGTGTATTGTTTTGCCGGCACGATCATTTTAACAATATTGATTCTGCCTATGACCACGGATGGTCTTTCTGTCCTTTACTAAAGAATGGCAGAAACTTTTATTCAGCTCTTCCTCCAACACAGGATAATATACTGAACATATAAAGAACTAAAAACACATCACCAATAAAATTTAAATCAACCAATGGGCAAACAACCTGAAAGCATTTCTCAAAAGACGTGTCAAAGGCAATAATCACATGAGAAATATTCAATATATTTAGCCAACAGGAAAATGGAAATTAAAACTACATTGAGATTCCATCCCACCCCTGTCGGAATGGCAGCTATCAAGAATACAGAGAAAAATAATTGCTGGTGAGATGAGGAGTTTGTGGAAATGTAAATGAATGCACCCATACTGAAATCAGTGTGGAGGTTCCTCAAATACTAAGCAGAACTACCATATGATCAGCTAAGCACTGCTGGGCGTGTACCCGAAGGACTAGAGTCAGCATGCCATGGAGACACGGGCACACCTGTGTCCAGTGTGTCACAATTCACAGTAGCTGAGTCATGGACTCAGTCCAAGGTCCCATCAGCACATGAGTGGATTAAGAAATTTTGGAACAAATACACAATGGAGTATTATTCTGTCATAAATAATAAGAAAATCATGTTATTTTCAGCATGATGGTGGAATTGAAGATCATCACATTAAGTAAAACAAGTGAGACTCACAAGGACATACTTCCCACATTTTCCTTCATGGGTAGTATACAGAAGGGGAAAGTTAACATGAACGTAACAGGGAGAATATTAGAGAAGAGGAAGGGCTTCCGAGTCTGGGAAGGGAAAAGTCATGGAGGGTAACAGGGGTGGATATGGTCCACATATGCACCAGTGTGTGGCATGAAACCCATTATTCTCTGTGATTAAAGTGTATTGATAAGAAACAAACGTGTGCTTTTCATCACAGACATTTAAAAACTGCCACTAGACAGCAAAAGGCACAGTAAGTTCCAAACTCTCATCCTGGGGTCATTTTCTAACTCAATATTTTTGTAGATAGCTGAGGACCAGGAGGGCAGCAGACCCAGGTGCAAAGTCCTGACCATGGGAAAGGAGGGGACATGAGACTGACTCAGCAAGGAAGGAGAGCAGGGATCTTGCACAGATCCAGGTGCTCCACCTGGCTCATGTCTCTCGGAAACCAGTGCCTGGGCACCATGGACTGGCACAGCATGGTGGCCAACTACCTGAACACCTTTGTTCATCCAAGGGAGTCTGGGATGTGCCAGGTCACTTGGTAGGCAGGCTAGGTGGCAGTGCTGACCAGGTGGTCAGTAGGGCAACAGGGCCCCAGCGCTAGGGCAGTTAGTGCTGCTTCTCATAAGTGGTGACCACATGACTCCTCGGCTGGGTGGCCTTGAGAAGAGCTGGTACTGGTCTCTCTGTGTGTCTGGTGGAACCCATGGTGGCAGTGCCAATCCTAGGCTCGCATTCTTCTTCTCTGCAGAGCCAATCCCTTTCCTGGCACAGATATCCAGATTCACTACATTTGCTCAAGTCAATCTCCAAGGTACTGGTGCTTCAGGCCTTTGAGTCTCTCACCTGGGCTACCTGATCTCTATCCTGTGACCGTCAAGATTGTGTTTGCATTTCTGTGCATCCTTAGTGACCTTCCTGCTCCCATCTGATCTTAGTAACTCGAATCTTGTTTTTCATTTGATGAGTTTAGAATTTTGTCCATTTTCTGGATCCTTCCAAACATCTGACATTCCCTCCTGCTGACGATCTATGTTGATTTTCCTTCCACATTTCCTGTGACTTTTCTCTTTACTTCTAAGTCAGCCTCGGGTTCAGCTAGCTCTTCTTTTTCTAGCTCCCTAAGGTGGACTGACAGCAGGTTAACTTGACTTCTGTATTAATTTCTACTTGGGCTGCTGCAGATTCAAACTTCCTTCTGATCACTACCTTCAAGTTTCCCCCACACTTGAATGTGTTGCATTTCTGTCTTTGTCTCAAAAGACAATCATCTCACACTACTGCCAACTATCGCATCCTAATTGGAAAAACACTCATGAGAGTAGCTGACAGGGTCACAGCTCCAAGCCTGCCAAGGCCATCAGATGCTGTGTGGGTCTATGACACCAGAGTACCGTGTCCTTTCCAGGGATATGACTGCAGGGTAACTGGTAACTGCAGGGCTACCGTCTGCATGTGAAATTGAGGGCATCACAAAGGCACATTGTGCAGAGGGCTGAGATATGCCAATCAAGGATTTATTATAAATCAGGAACTGAGGTGGGGACGCCTTTACTCAGGTTGTACAGTGTAAATGTGCAGGTTTTAGGGAAGTTTGAGAGAGATGCAGAGGTTTGAATGTGAGGATGAATCCCTGGACATGCCTGTGCTGGAAACTCAGCCATTTTGGAAGTCATTTGTCTTTAATATCTGCTTCCTTTTCCTTCTTAGAGAACTGAAGCAGGCCCTACTTACAGAAACAGAGATTTAGATAGATGTCATGGTGTGTCTACATGCACAGTAGGTCACTGGAAGTCTTCCAGGCCAGGGAGGGTGTGGAGCAAGGTGGGTAGGAATCGCCACACTCTCTCTAGCTCTGGTTCACCAGTGACTCACCAGGTCCCTTCTCATCTGCCAAGCTGTCAGGCTGAGGCTTAGACCCTGGGAAACAGATTTGGGTTCCTGGCAGCTGGAGGAAGATGTGAGGACCAGTCAGGAGAGAAGACATGTTTTATTTGGAGGCAACAACTGCCCCAGCTCCAACCCAGCCTAGCCCCAGAACCACCACCAATCCCAACCCCAACTCTATCCACAGCCCAGCCCTGGTCCCAGCCCAACCCCAGCCCAACCCATCCCCAGCCCCAACAGAGCCCCAGATCAAGTCCAGCACCATCCCAGTCCAGACCCATCCCAGCCCCATTCCCAACTTCAACCTCAGCCCAGCCCCAGCCAAAAGGTCTGACCACCAGATACACCCTTCACTTGAGGCCAAAATTTGATTCATATCTGACCTCATGCTGGATCCTGTCCAGGACCCACAACTCTCTGCGGCTGATCCAATCCACAGCCAGCCTTGCCTGAACCCCTCTTCCCCAGGACTGGTTCTGAGGACTCCCAGCACTTCCTGTCTGACTACTTTCTCCCCTTCAACTCTGACCATTGTTAGCTCACAGTTGTCCTAAGGATGACTCAGCAAGGTAACTCCATCCTCACACAGTGTCCTTCTGACTGAGGTCTGCCTGACCTCTGGGATGGAGGAATGCAGTCTCTCATCTGACAGTAAATCCCCTGCAGTATCCAATGCTGGCATGGCTTCAGGCTTCCTAGGCCACTCTGTTCCTTCCACATCATCTCCAGTCCCACTTCTTCCTGTTTCCTGTGGGGCCTGGCAGTCTGTCCCACCTCTAGGACATTGATCTAGTTGCAGGCCCATTCTGGTTAACCTGTGTCTAAAGAGGAGACCTTTGTGGACACCCCAGCCCATGGAAGCTCACCACAACTGCTATCATTCATGTAACCCCAGAGCTTGGATCTCTAGCACTGTGATGTTCATTCTCCAAGGAGACAATGGAGAGCAATTACATCAGCGTCTGCATTATGACTCAGGCACTGCCAGGATCCCAGACTCCTTCACAACCAGTGATGGATGGGAACTTCTGCAATGGGCACATGTCCTGAGGAGCTCTTGCTGGGAATATGACACCATTCAGCAACCAGAAGAAACAGGAAATTGAAGGAGGTCAGGAAGCATAACCCTTAGAGCTCTCTGACTGTGCCTGGACAGCTTGTCAGCAGACAGCAGGAACCAGAACAGAGCCTGGAAACAGAGGTGTAGTGACTAAGGAGCAAAAAGGGACAGAAGGCTGGAAAACATGCGGCCATTGCCACATTGGTGTGGACCAACCACCTCCTGGCTCCATCCAGGAGAGCCATGTATGTGCTCAAGATAGCAGAGATCGAGTACGAGAGCACAAAGCTGCTCACAAGGACGAGGATGCTGTGGGTGGCCCTGCTCTCATGGACAGACCTGGAAGGCAAGGACCTGTGGATGTGCTGGACCCTCTTCTTGTGCCTGGACAGGACAAACACCATGGAGCCACTTGCCCACATCATGAGTCCCAAACACAGGACATCAATAGAGGCCAACAGGGCTGAATATAATGTAGCAAATTGTCTCCTGGGACTGCTGACAGCACAATAACCAAAATCCCTCATCCCAGTGAGATTTCTTCCACCCCTTATGTCCATCACGTTGATGGGAATGAGGACGTTCACCAGCATGTGCAGGACCCAGCACAGGCACAGGGAGGGCCGGATGACCTTGGGAGCTCTGACCTTGTACTGTGCCCACTTGGAGTTACTGGGGCTGATGGTGATGGCTTGAAAGATACTCAAGAGGCATATGGAGCCAAGCAATACCCCCTGGCCACTCTGTGGAAATAGAAGACAAGTTTACAAGAGACGTCATCTAGGAATGATCCAGGCCAAAGGCGGCCATTGTCTGAGGGACTCCTTTACAGAGGAGAGCCATGAAGTTGGCCCAGGCCAGGTTCCTGAGAATCAGATCTGTGGGCTTCACCCTGTTCCCAGCGAGGTCACTGAGCACAGCACAGCAGAGGAAGGTAGAGTTGCCCAGGATGCCCACTACAGTCTGGAACATGAAGACGAGTCCAACGGTCAAGTCTCTAGAAGCCATGTGTCATGTTCCTGGGGAGCACCCCTCACTGCCAGGGTCAGAGGTCCCCTGACACACTCACAGGGTGGTTTTCTTGGCAGTGTGTGCACCACTGTTCTCCCCAACATCCACAGCATCTCAGTCACCATGAGGCCTGTCTTTCACAGGAGCTGCCTGGTCCGGTGTGCCTGCTGTGTGGATACAGCTGGCTTAGTGGGCACCGTGGCAAAAGCCCCATCTGCCGCTCTTATCAGGGGCTGGCACTTCCCCCACTGCTGCTCGGACAGCCCCTGATTTGAATCTCATGGCAGCCCTGAATGAGAGTCCCATCTGGTGAGACCTCCTTCAGGTGAACGTCCCTGTGTCCCCAGATGCTGATTTCTCAGTCCTAGCACTGCACTGTCCAAGGCCAGGACTTGGTGGAGCCCAGGCTGTCCAACTCAAGGAGCACAGTTACTGCTGCGCACATGAGGGCAGGTGACAGTCCCCTCTGCACACCCTTGTCATAGCCGGCATGTGGCAAACATGTCCCTCTTCCATTTTCCTCTGCAGTCTATCTTCTGTTCTGCTCTCGTGCTGATTAATTTCCCATTAATCCAACTTAAAGTTCTATAGGCCTATATTATGAGTGCACAAAATGTGAATAAAATCTAAAAATGAAAGAAAAGAGCAAATTAATATTAATATTGAAATACTGGATGATGTAGATGCTCTGTGTTAGGATGGCATTAGAAGACCCTTAACCAATTCGTCATGAAATAAAGTATAATTATTAATATCTAGAAAATAGTCAACAATATTGCATCTGTCTGAAAATGCCAGGCACGGAGTGGAGCTCACGTGAATCCTTGTAAGTAGCATGCTTCATATGCAGGTAATGTAATCTCTGCTGTACTACTGTTTGCTAACTGACAGGCCAACAATAGAAGGGACAATTCTGTCAGATACCCAGTCTCCAGGTGAGCCCAGAGGGACCTGGGAGAAATGGGCTTTCTCTTCTGTGCAAATGCAAAATCAGGGTTGTGGGTATTAATTCTGGGCGACATTAGAGAGACCTCATTAGGGCCTCCTTAATTGGAACTACAGGTATCTGATCCTTCTGTGTTTGATGCACATAATTATGAGAAACACCTCCTATTGCTCCTGCTCTCTAAGAAAGAAAAACAGCCTCTCACTAGCCACTGGTGCATCAAGTAGGGGCAGAAACTATCACCTCTCTCTGAACCCAGAGTCACAGATGTGAATATGCACATCATGAGAATGTCCCTCAGCTCTGTAGATATTGCCCTCGAGATTCCCTACATTCTGGGATAAGTGACAGCTTCCCACTGAGCAGCCTGAGTTTGCCGTGGGAGGGGGGAATGGAGAGCTGGCAAATTCTGAGAAGGTCAGGGGCTTGCTGGGCAGGAACCACAGTCAGCTGTGGGCAAGAGCCCAGGAAAAGTACTCAGGGAGCCTCTCACCACAGGCACCCTCCGGCCTGCCCCAACCTCAGCAAGGGTCCTCCCCCTGTGTGCACTCAGCCCCTGCTGCTCCTGGGCCCTGGAAGGGAGGAAACCCCTGCAGATAGCAGTCTGCCCCAGACTGCAGGACACAATCCTGCCCTCTGCATTCTGTGGACGTGCAAGAAAACAACTCACCTCTGCACACAGCTTGCCTTTGTGGTGCTGGTTCCCAGGCAGTGCTTGGCCAGAGGGACAGAGGAGGGGCCCACAGGTCAGAGGAGGCACAACCTGAGGGGAAGTCTTGATATCCTCCCACCTCACACCCCAAGAGGGCAGACGGAGCCTGCTCAGGATCTGGGCTGTCAGGGTCTGCTCAGGGATTTGAGGTCATCCCTGAAAAGCACTTGCTCCTGTCAGCAAGCAGGACAGACTTGTAGCTGAGTCTGAGGGTCCCCAGTGGGCCAGGCTGGAAGTGTGGAGTGCTCCCCTCTCCTGGGAAGTGTGGCCAAGTGGAGCCCAGGGACAGGCATGGGAGCCCTGGGGTTCTGAGGAGAGGGGCTGAGAGCAGAAGGCAGCTGCTGCACTGCCTTCCTGAGAATCCCCAAGGTTCAGTTGAGGATCTTTCCACACTTCCTGATAGATGCACATGCTGGGAAGGAAGGGGAGGGGAGGGAGACAGCCATTCTGTGGTATCCTGCAGAACCCACCCCTGCCTTGAGCAGAGGGTCTGAAAGTGACCATGGCTGCCTTGTCCAGGGCACGTGGGATGAGGTGAAATGGCACTACCGAGTGGGAAAAGCAGTGATGGAGCCATTCAGTCAGATCTACAGCAGGGCTGGGGTGGTCAACTTGCTCACTCAGGGTCCTCCCTCCCGCTGCATTTGAGCAATGCTGAGTGGTGGGTCTGTGCACAGGCTGACTCCCTCTGAGGACCCTAGGGAACACAGGCAGTCTGGCCTCAGGCCCCCTGAGTCCTAACAGACCTGCCTTTAGTGCCTCAAGTGACTTCACCTTTGTGTGCCTCAGTCTCCCCTGCAGCAGTACTGGGGAGTGACCCAGGTGTTGGAGCCCAGGGTCCACTCCTGGTACAGACCAACTTCTCTGTACATGCAGCAGGTTTCAGCTGGGAGGAGTGTGCATGTCCAGAGCTTGCTGAGATGGACTGTGTGAACGAGTCCCCCACCTTCCATGGTGCAGTGAGCTGGAGCTCATTACTTACCCTTGTGTGTCCCAGGCATCCTCTGCAAAACAGGAAACAGTACGAGTGGCATAGAGAGACACTCAGACACAGTACCCACAGCACTTACGTCCAACCTGCCCATAGTAGGTGCCTGACCCAGAGGGACCACCATCTCTGAGGACAGACAACAAGTACATTCCTGAGAAAGAGCCACCCCCATGCACACTGGCACCACCCTCCATTCCTGCCTGGATGTGTCCCGCCATCACGATACAGTAACATCAGTGTGGGAAGGAGCTATTATTTCATTGAAGATCAGCTTTTGGAAGGAGTGGCCTCCTCCTGGGATTTCAAGAGGATTCTGTGGATGAACAGTCTTGCACGAAGGGTGGAACGTGGAAGCCAGCAGCAGGAGCATCGTGGTCTGGGCTGAGAAGTGCCCTGGCACGTGTCACACTGTCTGGGGCCTGGCCTTCCTCCCAGCCAGCCCTCTGCACAGGAGCCTCATCTGCAAACTTCTCACAGCTGTGGGAGGGCGGGGAGGTGACACTGGCCTGCTCCCAATACCAAGGCCTTGGTCAGCTGGAATCTCCATCTCAGGGAGCTGGCTGTGTGCAATCACCCTGCAGTAGAAAGCCTTACGATTCCACTGAAGGACCCCAGTCTCCGTGGCAGCAGGAATAAGGGTGGGACGGGCACAAGCTCCCCTGGGTGGCTCCAGACTCACAGCTCAGCTAGTGAGCACTCACCTGCTCCCAGATCTGGGCCTCCCTCTGCTACCTTGCCTGACAGCCATCCTGGAGGGAGAGCACCATGCTTCCCTCTCTCCCCGAGGATTCACTGCACCAAGGAGGAAAGTCCTTTCTAACCCTGTGAGCAGGCTCGGCTGCCCCTTCACTCTCTCCAAGTAACTCAGTGCTTGAAGGAAAGAGGGCACAGCACTCAGCGTAACCAGGACTCTGGGTCCCATTGAGGCTGAGACTGTGGCCTCTTAGGTTCACTCCACGTGGGTCGAGCGACCTGCCCATCCTCTCAAATCATTTCATGATTCATCTGTGAAACAACTGGACTCCTTCTTCACTCAGTTGGCCTCACAGATCCGTTTGTCATCTGATATCCTCCTGTGACTCCCTTCCTTCCTTTTATTTCAAGTGCTGCTGTGTACACTGGAAAATATGCAGGTCTACAATTCTCTGCTTCTCACCTCTTCTCTGGCAGAGGCCACTGCACCAGGAGTGGACCCCCAGGTCATACTGTAGCAGGCAGTATCCACTGGCCATCTGGCTGGGCCCTCACCCCGTCCCTTGGTGAGACTCACTGCCCCAGGGTCCTCAGAGCCAAGGAGTTACTGCCTGGAGGCCTGCTCACACCCTCTCCCTCACCCACCACAGCCAGTGTATTATTTTTCCAAGTCAGTTGATTTTTCCCCAAATTCTTGATTCCAGCTTCACTTTTCAGTTTTAACTACATAATTTATTTACTGCATTGCAAAAGCTTGAAATCTGATTGCAAAATAATAGTTATTTAGAAGCACCCTCATTTCAAAGTTGTGGAAAACAAAAAGTAAGTTTCTTACAATCGACTTCACATTATTTAAATGAGAATGTCAAATGATAAGACTATAGTATACATCTACAATGCTCGCTACACAGAGTTCTAATATATTGACGTACTTGGGTGCATAAAGAACTCTAAGACATTCATTGCATTTAGTGTTTTTATAGAGAAGAAGGAAGAATATAAAATACTTATTATGTGACCAATAATAAAATATTTGAAAACATGATAATTATGGAAAATTTTGTATTTTATGTTAGAAAAATGCCATTTAATATTTGGTTCATATTTTTATACAGATAGTGAAAGGAAGTGGAGAGGATAGAGCCAAGCAGATGTTGTCTCACACAGAGACGAGCCTTGTGCATGTGCATGTGTGTGTTTTCTTCCTAGAATGTTTGCTGACACACCAGGCTGGGACGTCTGTCTTTTCCCAAACTGGTACTTAAATGAGACAGCTCCTCTGTTGACATATTTTATACATGAAATAGTTCAATTCAGTTTGTAAGCTCATGACCACAAATGATGGAGGCAGGAGATGGGAAGCAAACCTAGGATCAGGAAACTTCCTTTATTCTGCAGCGAAGTCCAAAGATGAGGCAGGGGAGGGCTCATTTTCTGGGAATGGAGATGCCACCCCCAGGTTACAGAAGGAGTCTGGGTTTCTATAGTTTCAGTGCAGATTGAGGATGTCTAGTTTGGACCCTTGGGGGCTGGTTGTACAGGTTAGAACTGTAGCTTAGGAAGGTCGTTGTAAAAAGGTTGAGACAGTCCAGATCCTGAAGGACGAGTACTCGAATCTTGCCCACTGATTTTCTTTCTCTGGGATCCACTGTTTCTCAGAGTTTCAATATTTTCTGTGCCTCCATTTAATTTGCAATGGGGGAAGGTCAACGTTCAGAAACCAGCATTCAGTATTTGCCTCCTTCTTTCTAGATGCACTGGGGTTGAGAAGGGGTAAATGCTTGCTTTTGGTGGAGATGCTGGGGATCAGCCTGGGAAAGGATGAAAGTTTGCTTTATCCCTGCAGGACCCATTGTTATTTGGAAAGGATTCACTGGGAGAGGTTTAGTGTTTGGTCAACTTCCCCTTCCTCCTCCTGAGCCAAACCATCCGTCTGTTTTTCTTTGGGGGCTGTCTTGCAAGAATATTATCTTCCATAGTCATTCAGGGTTGTATTAGATTTTTTTGGTATCCTTCATTTTACAATATATTTTTTATGGACTCAGATCTGTCAAAATTATCTTCTAGGCAAATGGGCTCAGAAGACATGATCTGAAATTTTCTCATGTATGGGAACAGTCCTCATCAGCTCACCAGTTGGCCAGAAAGAGAGTCTGTGCTGGAAAGTGGGACCAGTGTTTATACCTTCACCTATGTAATGACTCCTTAGAATTATTTTTTCTGAAACACTCTAAGGTTATCCAATGCCACATTATTCTTTTTATACTTTCATGAGGGACATGAGTTTTTTACTAAGTTATGTGTTTCAGTCTTGTATGAAACTGTCTCATCTGTGGTGCCAAGAACCCATTCTGACTGGCCCCAGCATCCTTCACCAGCCCCCAGGCTACCTGTGCCCCTCGGCCGAGTCCTGCAGTGTTTTTCTACAAGATGGGTCAGTTCACTCTGCACAATGTCCTCAAGGTCCATCCATGTTGCAGTGTACTGCAGAATAGCACTCCTTGTTAAGCTGAAATGACGTTCCTCTGTGTGAGATTCTATCCACTCACCACTCGGCCGACACCCGGGTGCTCCCTACTCTTGGCTGTGGTTCTGCTCTGAACAGGTGTGTGGTGCCTCTTGGAGGTCCTACCTTTGGTGGTCCCAGTGGTGTCGAGACATGTGATGTCATGTGTTGGTTCCTTCTTGGTTTTGGAGGAGCTTCCACACTGCTTTCCACAGAGGCCACACCAGCAACTTTCCTTGCATTTTTGTTTTGTTTGGTTGTTTGTTTTCTCCAATAGTGGCCATCCCTATGTGCACAGGGTGGTCTCCATTAGTTCTTTTGTGAGAACATATATATCAGATTAAGAATTGAGGAAATTTTCTAAGAAGAAGATTTCACATTTTCCCTTTCTTTTCCGATCTTTCTGACTCCAGTTACAATCCATCCCTCAGGCATTGCTGTGATGTGATGGTTTCAACCAACTCAGGCTGGCTGATGGGGTGATCAACTTTTCACTCTGAAAGGAGTTGGTTCCTTGTCAGGAGTTAGCCTCCATCTTTCCTTCGGGACACATTTTTTCATCTGGCTCTCTTTTCTCCTCCCTGTTTATTCTCAGGGTTCAAGCTCCTGTTATTTTCCATAAGTTATTTGATTATTCATTTTCCCTAAAAGTAACTGGAGGACACCCGTGACCCTGCATGCTGTTGGTTTGCATTCCACTGCTCAGTACTAACTGCTACCTCACACTATTTTGCTGTTAATTTGGAAGTTTTCACAGTAAAATATAAAACAGTCAATTGTAGTGATTTTCATTCTTCAGTGGGAAAGACTCTGGATAGACATACTTCATATAAACACAAAAACTCTTTCCATTTCTCATTAAGAGTGTAAAGGTGTCCTGACACCAAGAGTTTTGAGAATCTCTCTGGCCTAGAAAAATATTTTCCTTTGTGACTAAGAACACATGTGCAAAAATGTTGAAGGAAAATCAACAATGCTTTGACAGTAGCATTGTTTTAACTCCCTCAGACCAGAAGCAACCAGAAACTCCACAGCAGGAGAATGGTCTACAATGTATCACAGAATTCTCAGCAACTGTAGAAACAAGGAAGACAGGGACAGGAAATAACTGGGTGATTCTCAAAGTCATAGAATATGTCTTTTCTTTACAGTCCTCTCTAACCCTGTGAGCAGGCTCGGCTGCCCCTTCACTCTCTCCCAGTAACTCAGTGCTTGAGGGAAAGAGGGCACAGCACTCAGTGTAACCAGGACTCTGGGTCCCATTGAGGCTGAGACTGTGGCCTTCTTAGGTTCACTCCACGTGGTTTGAGCGACCTGCCCATCCTCTCAAATCATTTCATGATTCATCTGTGAAACAACTGGACTCCTTCTTCACTCAGTTGGCCTCACAGATCCGTCTGTCATCTGATATCCTCCTGTGACTCCCTTCTTTCCTTTTATTTCAAGTGCTGCTGTGTACACTGGGAAATATGCAGGTCTACATGCTCTGCTTCTCACCTCATCTCTGCAGAGGCCACTGCACCAGGAGTGGACCCCCAGGTCGTCCTGCAGCAGGCAGTATCCACTGGACATCTGGCTGGGCCCTCACCCCTTCCCTTGTCCAGACTCACTGCTCCAGGATCCTCAGAGCCAAGGAATAACTGCCTAGAGTCCTGCTCACACCCTCTCCCTTGCCCACCAGAGCCAGGGTTTTATGTTTCCAAGTCAGTTGATTTTTCCCCAAATTCTTGATTCCAGGTTCACTTTTCAGTTTTAAGTACAAGGAACTCTCTAATTTGAGCTGAGAACATGACAACCACACACTGAATTGCTGAGGACCTGATCTTGGACCTCCTGGTCTGCACACCTGAGAGCAATGTCCGTGGTTTATAAATTACTCAGGCTAAGGTATCGTGTTATAGCACCCGAATGGACTCAGATGGGGGTCTACAGTCACATCATTTCCCGTGATGTTCTTACTGACCTAGAAGAGTACTTTGAAAATTCGGCCCCACCCTCTGTCTCTGAAGGACCCATTTTGTCACATCAGGTGTCCCAACTGGTGTGATCTCCTGACCTCCAACACTGGGTCTCCTGAGTCTGGGCTGATGCCCTGTCATCTGCAGGTTATAGGGTGCGTCTAATTGCTTACAGAACAATACCTCCTATTTTTCTTCATTTACAAGTGTCTTATTCTCTCTCTGGTATTTCTTAATGAATTCTAGAAAGCAAGTTGTCAACTTGGAATTGACAATATTAAAAGAAAACTTAAGACAAGGTAAACTAATGTAATTTCATTGAGTAAAGAAAACATTCAAATTGCACAGTGCTGAGGTCCAGAGCAGATTCAGGAAGATGCCTGCTAGCCAGGTCATCTTGAAAGCATTAGTGGACAGAAAAGGGGAAACCATGCACCAAAATCAAAGTGAGGCAGAGGAAACCAGGAGGCTGCAGTTTGCTGAGGCCTCATTCCAACTCCATGACCTACTGGGACTCTGTTATGTTACGAGGAAAAATTCTTAAGCTGGCTTTCAGTTTGCTGAGCATAATTTAGGGGACAATTCTTTATGCAAAAACCCCACTATGTGAGAATGGAGGGACTCTTTGGCAACTTCAGTTTTGCTTAATAATTTGTATATAAACCAACAATGAAACATGCTTTTGACTTCTTCTCTGAATCACTTTGTGTTCCCAAATTCCCAATCATGCTAGAGTATCTAGTTTTATCCTACGTGGTCAGTGATGGGAGGGTAGGAGCTTCTATGTAGGAACCTCCAGACTGTGCCCTCTAGGGGAGGGGCCTCTGAGGAAGGGACCTCATAGTAAGGACCTCTAGGGGAGGTGCCTCATGGGCAGGGGAATCTAGGTAGGGACCTCTGGGTTCTGCCCCAAAGGGGAGGAGATACTAGGGGAGCGGGTTCTAGGGAAGGGACGTTAAGATGAGGACCTCTAAGGGAGGGTCC
Organism: Sciurus niger; assembly: GCA_020740815.1. Taxonomy (NCBI): domain Eukaryota; kingdom Metazoa; phylum Chordata; class Mammalia; order Rodentia; family Sciuridae; genus Sciurus; species Sciurus niger. The sequence continues at coordinate 103,705 of JAHUXG010021866.1, forward strand.
TCCCTAGCAATTTTGGGTGACCATATGAGTGTGGCCTGTATGTGAGGGGACTCACGGAGCTGAGCCCTGAATGGAGCACATTTTGCACCTTGCCCTCCTGATGATCCTGGGAAATACTTGCGACCTGGAATCACTCAGGAGGCCTATTTTGGAAGATACCATGAGCCAGAAGGCAAGTGACTGCTGCCACGTCCTATGAAGACCTCCATCCACAAGCTGTAGTGAGATGCTGTCCAGCAAGGAGCCAGCTATGATCCAAGACTGGTGTTAGTAAGACTGTGGGTCTGTGCACCCCTGCATGGATCTTTAGTGGTTTCATCCTCAATGAGCAATGGGGCCACACCCTGACTAAAGTTGGGAAGATCCACCTCCTAGGGCACGGACCTGTCGGGTGCCCCAAGGTCTGGTGATGACCACTCTATCCCCAGGGTATCATGTTCAGAGGTGGGGCTTGGGGAAATGCTGGCTCATGAGGACTCTGACTGCAACCTGGGTGAACCATCTGCCAGCTGCAAGGACACCTAGTGGGGATAAAACTAGGTGGCAGGCATGACTGGAAGAGGTAGGTCACAATGGGGGGGCATTCCCTGGAAAGGCACACCTTGTCCCCAACCCCCTTCTTCTCCCCTCTGGTTTCACAGCTGCCATGAGCTGAGAAGAGTTCCTCCACCGCACCCTGTGCCATGGTCTTCTGCCTCACCTTTAAAGCAATGGAGCCCACTGACCATGCACTTAGACCGCTGCAGACAAGGGGCAAAATAAGAATTCTCTCCTTTCAGTTGTTTTTCTCACATATTTGTCACAGCAAAAAAGAAATCACATCAATCTATCCATTTAGATTGTGGGAAAACAGACTACCCAAAGGAAAACAAGCAGAGGCTATTTCTACAGAGCTTGTCAGGTGTTATGGTTTGGATGTGAGTTGTCCCCAAAAGCTCACGTGAGAGACAGTGCAAGAAGGTTTAGGGGAGAAATGATTGGGTTTGAGAGCCTTAACCTAATCAGTGAGCTAATGGTTAGGGCAGTGTGAGGAGGCTGGATGGGGGTGGGGCATCAGGCAGCCCACGTGCCAAAGAATGACCAATCAGACACTGACAGATAAACCCTAGTGGCATCTCGCAACCATCCATCAATCAAAAGAGTCCCAAGGTAACCCCAGGGGGACACTAAACCCTCAAGCCTTCCCCACATATCCTAAATGACAAAATGCTGCGCCATCAGTGCTGGGTCCAAACTTCCCCAGCCCTTCTCTCTGGCAGGCTGGTGAATCTCACCTGAGAATCGATCTGAGTAAAGCTTTGTTCAACTGCTTTTGGATTTTTTTTTGGGGGGGGGGAACTGGGGATCGAACCCAGGGCCTTGTGCTTACAAGGCAAGCACTCTACCGACTGAGCTATCTCCCCAGCCTCCTCAACTGCTTTTGGTCTGACTCCTTTTGTGGCTAACCACATCCAATCTTATATTTGGTGCTGAAATCTGGGAAGGGTCTATTGACCTTCCTCTTTGGGAGATCCACCCTCTCCCTCAGGTGGACCCGGAAACTCCTGTATCATCCTTTTCTCTTCATTGGGGTGGACATATGTGGGGTAAGCTCCTTCCCTATGTTTCCCTTGGCCTTCTGGTTGACCCCCACAGAACTTCACTGGTTCTGTTTGGGCACTGTTAGCTTGTGAAGATGTTCCAGTCTCTGGCAAGTCCCTCATTTCTTTACCAGCCCCCAAAGGTTAAGAATAAGTTACTACCTTTGGCCTGCCCTCTCTGTTTCTTGGGTGATCACGACCAGAACTTGGGACACCATTTCCTGCTCCTGTTCACTCCCAGGTAATACTGAAAGGACACGGGATATTCCAGGTCCTCCCTAGACTGCAAGACTCCTTTGGACTGTCTGTACCTTAATTTCACTAAATTAGCACTCGCCCATGACTTACACAGTAAGCAGCTGGTCTTTTTCTTGACTGTGGCCTGGTTGCAGTACATTTTGGATAATGGCTCAAGATGGCTTCTGAAGGGAACCTTTCATTTTCAAATCCTCACTGATTTGGGCAATTACTGTCACCAGATAGAGAAATGGACACAAGTGCTTTATTGTCAAACTTTTTGGAAATTGTGTGCTCATCCCTCCCTTTGTTCTACCTGTTCTACTGCCCAAGTTTTCCTCCCCAGAGATGGTCCTGAACCTCTCCCCCACTGTTCTCTCACTTCTTCTTCCACCTTTTCAGATTCACTGGAGCTGCTTTCAGCTCCACCCTCTCAACCTCCCCCTCCTTACTCAGACCATAGGTTGTCCTCCTCATCCTTTTCTCCTCTTACAGTTGTAAGTCTGCCCCTTCCTCTACACCTCCAGCTCCTCCTCCTCCTCAGAGTCCTCCACTCTCACCTCCTTCTCCTCCCCCAGGATGTCCCTACACTCACTCAACTCTATCCTCCCCTGTTAGCACCCATACCCAATCTCATCAGGATTCCACTGTCTAACCCAGAACTCCTCTGTCCTCTCCAAAAGGTAGCCAGTGCAGAGGGCATTGTGTGACTCCATGTCCTGTTCTCACTTCAGAATCTTTCCCAGATCAAAAAGTGCCTAGGGTCTTTCTCTGCTGACTCCTGAACTTATAATAAGGAATTTACATATCTTTATCAGGCTTATGATCTCACATGATATGACCTTTATATCATTCTTTCTCCCACTCTCACTCCAGATGAATGAGCCCACACCCAGCATGCAGCACAAGATCATGGTGACCAGGTCTGCCTAATGGACATAACTCTCCCCACAGGTGAAAAAAGAGCCTTTTATTGAACTGTAGCAAAAGTACATTGTATGGTGCTTTACTAAAATAGTTAACAGTCATTTCATTTTCCCAGGACTCTTGCTTTATCCTTAAATTCTTTAATTTTTGAGCTCATAAAATTATGTTTTTGGATCAGTTCTATTTTTATTCAACTCAACTTTTTGAATATCTGTTACATTGCAAAGGAGAATCACCTGTAAAAAGACCTTTGCTTTTGTGTCATGAGTATCCTGTTGTCTGTCTACTGTGTGTCCAAAAGTTATGTACATGATATCATAATGGACATAAATAGGGAGCACTCAAGAAATTAAAATTGAAAAATGTATCAGATACCTTTAATTCACAAGATTGAAAAAGGTTCAATTTAAATTCCGTAAAGAAATGAAAGTAAAATGTCTTTAAAATTACCTCACAGTCTCCAGTAGGTCAAATTAAGAAAATGTTAATTGATATTAATCAATTGTTTCTAGGACTTTTCTTCGACAGAAAAGAGATGGCACATACTGTTAAATAGACTTATCTGTTATGTTGGATTTCCAATAAAATAAGTAAGTTGGAATTGACCTGTGTGGGATTACTCAAGTGTGTTTCTTGGAGACATCTGATTAATTTGCAGAGTTAAAATGCAGGCTGTTGGAGAATATCGAGTACCCTTGGCTTCCATGGGGTAACATACATAAACATCTTTGGTGTTTTCATACATTGGTAAATGAAAAGTGTTTAAAATTGCTTTGTTGCATCACTAAAGACAAGGTTGCTAAAAATTGGGTCCTACTAAGTGCAATTCTATATACAGAGGGATCCAAAAATTTCAGCTGTTTCATTTGGAGTACTGCAAAAAACATAAGATATTTCATCTTATTAAAAAGGAGTAATTTATCTAAATAAGAAAATTTCATAAGAGTTGTTTCAGAATGTAAACAAAAAGTATCATCACATAGGAAAGAGAAAATAAAATGTTCTAGGTATGGAAATATATTCAGTAGAAAGATGTGTTTCTGGCTAAGAAAGTGCTTAAATACATGAGGGTCTAAGTAAGTGTTAAGAAAGTCTGTGTGTGAGTAAAGAGCAAATATCCATGGGTTGTATGTAATTAGGTTGACTATATATGTATGTGAGACCAGCGATTAAAATCTCTTTAAAATTTTTCCTTAAGGTCAAATATTAATGTGCTGATATAAACCAGAGTTTAATCTATATGTTAAAATGACAAGGATTTTGAAAATTTGGGTGTATACAGTTATGGTGAACAACTTTTAAAGTATTATACTACATTATGGAATCTAAATTTTGCTTTGAAAGCTAAACTTGGTTAAGACAGAAACATCAAGATAATTATGCTTTTACTTTTCTTTGTATATTAAATGTGTTCATATTTTCAGAGTATATTTGAAAAATTGTTTTTTTTGTTGTAAAATTACTGTGTTCTCAAACAGGGGATATAATGAATAGTTCAGGGAAAATTCAAGATAGCTATTAAACAATCTAAATGTTTTACTGTTGTTGATTCCATTATTTCTTTGTAAACTCTAAATGTTGCCTATTATTTTGCATAAGTACTACTTAAGAACAAACAACCTAAATTAGACATAGTAAGTCAACATGTACAGTACATATAACATTCACCCCAATAAATAAAAGGGGATCAATAACTGCACAGTCATAAACATTAAAATTAAAGCCCTGTCCTCTTACTTTATAAGTGGTGAGACTGGCTTGCTGGATGTTTAAGATCAAACGTAGAAATTGAGATTAAAACAAATGGTCCATGAAAAAAAGAGTATTTGTCTCTTACCCTCAGAGTCAGCCTGAATCCAGGGAACAAGAGAGCTTCTCTAAGGAGCTTTACAACTCTGGGCCACACGACCTCCTGATCAGGGAGATTGTTGAGACCATTAGAGGATGAGAAGCCAATCAGTGCACCTGGTGCAGAGAAGGGTCATTGAAAAAGGGAGACATCCCTGATGCTTCCAAGGGAAGCCACCTCATCAAGGAGACCCTACGTAGCGAATGGCACTAGAGAAGCTAGGAAGCTGCTCTCAAGTTTCCCACAAGTGACCACTGTGGGAACTCAACTGACTCTCAGAGACAGGAACAGGTCAGCTTGACCAGCTAGATCTTAAACACCTAGCCAAACAATTAAAACCAAAACATAGCCATTCTTGGGTATTTAAAAAAAGAAACAATAGTGAAATGTAACTTAAGATGTACCCTTGTGTTTACATTCCTGATAACTCTGACAATGTTAAAGTTCCCAAATAAAGGCCTTGTCCTCTCCAGCCTTTGTTAGGCCTTGTTATGGGAACAACTTCTCAGTTCTTCCACCTCCTGATGAGACATTGACTTCTGTCATCTTCATGATATTCATTGCCATGTTCAAGATGCTTCAACATTTATTCTGTATTAATCTCATATCAGTTCTCATGTCTTTTTGTTTCTCTATCATAAGAAGCACCCACCCCCAGATGACTTTACAATGGGCTATTTTCCTACGATGATGGTCGGACACTCCCTAATCTCCTCACTCATGGCCTCCAGGTTGGGGGCAGGAGGACTTGGTTATGCAGTCACTGCCACCCAAAGGCTAGAACAGCAACTCCAAGAGGCAGTGGAGGTATCTGATGTCTCCTAGCATCCCTAGAAAGACAAATAACATTTAATGCCAAAGTCTCCTGACAGAATTGCCAAACACTAGATCTCCTGACAGCAGACAGAGGGGGAACATATCTGTTCCTAAAAGAAGAATGCTTCTACTACATCAGTGAAACTGGGCTTGTCAAGAAAAATGTCAAAACTCTCAGACATCTGAGTGAAAGACTGAAGCAGCAACAATCAAATGACCCTTGGCCAGGATGGTTAAACTGCACCCTTGTCACCTGACTGACCCATATCCTTACTTCCATATTAGTGATAGCATTCCTACTAAGGAATGCTCCCTGTCTTTTCAGGTTCATCTGGCACCACATGAGTGAGGTTGCCAGAGAAAATACAACCAAATGCTCTTGCACCCTTACAGCTGCTTCCCAACCAAACTCACATTGGAGCCATCTCCACATGATGATCCCTAATAAGCAGGAAGCAGCCAGTTGGATTTCAGCTCACTATATCATCAAAATGTGCAGAATATTAGAGTGGTCTGAGGTAGCTGAATGGGGGCAGGGTATAAGGCAGCCCATGGGCAAAGAACAACCAATCAGAAGCTGATAGATAAACCCTAGTGGCATCTTACAACCACCCATCAATCAACAGAGTCCCCAGCCAACCCAAGGGGGACACAGAATCCTCAAGTCATCCCCCACCTATCCCAGACTACAAAATGCTGCTCCATTGTAGGCTACAATGTGACTTCTGCAGCCCTTCTTTCTGGTGGCCTGGCAAATCTCACCCGAGAGCAGATCCCAATAAAGTTTTGTTCAGCCACTTTTGCTCTGACTCCTTTTGTGGCTACCAGCTCCCGACCTCACACTGATCCCTGATAGGGATTAACTGAGTGGTAACCGAGGTGGGGAAGGTGTGGCTGGACGAGGTGAGCATCAGGGTTGTGCCTTTGGGGTAGATACTCACATCTCGCAAGTGAAGTCTCTCCTTGCTGTTTGATCACCATGTGAGTTGTTTCCTTCTGTCACATTCTTCCTCCATGATGCTCAGCCTCACCTCAAGCCCCAAGGAATGGAGCTGCCCTTGGGTGGACTAAGGCCCCTGAATCCATGAATCCTCCTCTGCAATTGTGCTGGTTGTGTCCTTTATTCATATATGTAGAACTGTCTGTTTCATGCTATTTTTCTATTCTGACCCCCTCCCATCCCTTTTTCCTCTACATCATCCAAAGTTCCTTCATTCTTCTCTTCCTCCCACCACCCCCCATATTTATATATTTTCATGCACTTATTAGAGAAAACATTTGGTCTTTGGTTTTTTTGGGCTTGGCCTATTTCACGTAGCATAATATTTTCCAACTTCATGCACTTACCAGCAAACGCCATAATTTTACTCTTCTTTTTGACTGAGTAATATTCCATTGTGTATATATATAACGGTTTCTTTATCCTTTCTACAATTGAAGGGCATCTAGGTTGGTTCCACAATCTACCTATTATGAATTGAGCTGCTATGAACATTCATGTGGCTGCATCACTGTAGTATGCTGATTTTAAGTCCTTTGTGTATAAACCAAGGAGTGGGATAGCTCGGTCAAATGGTGGGTCCATTCCTAGCTTTCAGAGAAAACTCCATATTGCTTTTCAGAGTGGCTGTACCAATTTGTAACTCCACCATCAATGTATGAGTGTGCCTTTTTCCCCACATCTTGTGAACACTTATTATTGCTTGTGTTCCTGTTAACAGCCATTCTACCTGGAGTTAGATGAAATCTTAGGGTAGTTTTAATTTACATTTATCTAATTACCAGGGATGCTGAGCACTTTTTCTATATTTGTTGATTGCCTGTATATCTTCTTCTGTGATGTGTCTACCCAGTTCCTTAGCCATTTATTGAATGGGTTCTTTCTATTTGGGGTGTAAAGTTTTTCAAGTTCTTTATAAACTTTGGAGATGAGTACTCTCTCTGAAGTGTGTGTGGAAAAGATATTCTCCCACTCTGTAGGCTCTCTTTTCACATTACTGTTTCTTGTGCTGAGAAAAACCTTTTTCATTTGAATCTATCCCATTTATTGATTCTTGCTTTTACTCCTTGTGATATGGGAGTCTTGTTAAGGAAGTCTGGTCCTAAGCCAACATGATGGAGATTCCGGCCTACTTCTTATATTTGGTGAAGGATCTCTGATCTAATTCCCAGATCCTTGATTCATTTTGAGATGAGTTTTGTACAGGGTGAGAGATAGGGGTTTAATTTCACTTTACTGCATATGTATTTCCAGTTTTCCTAGTACCATTTGTTAAACATGTTATCTTTTCTCCATTGTAAGTTTGTGCCACCTTTGTCTAGTATGAGGTTACTGTACTTGTGTGAGTATGTCTCTTTGTCTTCTATCCTGTACCAGTGGAATATCTGTCTATTTTGTTGTCAATACCATGCCATTTTTGTTACTATTGCCCTAGAGTAGAGTTTAAGGTCTGTTATTGTGATACCTCCTGCATCACTCTTCCTGCCCAGGATTGCTTTGGCTATTCTGGGTCTTTTGTTCATCGAGATGAATTTCATGATTGTTTTTTCTGTTTCTATGAGAAATGTCAAAGGGATTTTAATTAGAATTGTGTAAACTCTGTATAGCACATTTGGAAGTATGGCCATTTTGATAATATTAATTCTGCCTACCCAAGACATGTGAGATCTGTCCATTTTCTACGGTTTTTATCAATTTATTTCTTCAGTGTTTTGAAGTTTTCATTGTAGAGATGTTTTACCTTTTTGGTTAGACTGATTCCCAAGTATTTTTTTTTGAGGCTATTGCAAATGGAGTTGTTTTCCTCATTTCCCTTCCAGATGTTTCATCGCTTATATATAATAATGCTTTAGATTTATGCATGTTGATTTTATAACCTGCTATTTTGCTGAATTCATTGATGAGGTCTAGAAGTTTTCTGGAGAAGTTTTTTGGATCCTCTAAAGAGAGAAACATGTCATCAGCAAATAGTGACTGTTTAAGTTCCTGTTTTCTTATTTGTATCCCTTTAATTTCTTTAGTCTGTCTAATTGCTCTGGCTAGTACTTCAAGTACGAGGTTGAATAGAAATGGTGAAAGAGGGCATCAGCCTTGTTCCCATTTTTAAAGCAAATGGTTTCAGTTTTTCTCCAGTAAGAATGATGTTGGCCATGGGCTTAGCATAAATAGCCTTTACTATATTCAGGTATGTTCCTACTATTCCTATTTTTTCTGGGGTTTTGAGCATGAAGGAGTATTGTATTTTGTCAAATGCTTTTTCTGCATCAATTGAAATAACCATAAGATTCTTATCCTTAAGTCTATTGACATGATGGATTATGTTTATTGATTTATGGGATTTGGAACCAACCTTGCACTCCTGGGATGAACCCCACTTGACCATGTTGTACAATTTTCTTAATATGTTTTTTGGATACAGTTTGCCAGTATTTTGTTTTGAATCATTGCATCTATATTCATCAAGGATATTGGTCTAAAATTTTCTTTCCCTGAAGTGTCTTTGCCTAGTTTGGGTATGAGGGTGATATTAACTTCACAGAATGAGTTTGGTAGGGTACCCTCCTTTTCTATTTCCTGGAATACTTTGAGAAGTATTGGAATGAGTTCTTCCTTGAAGGTCTTGTAGAACTCGGCTGAGAATCCATGTGGTCCTGGGCTTTTCTTGGATGGTACGTTTTTAATGGCTTCTTCTATTTCATTGCTTCATATTGATCTGTTTAAATTGTTTAGGTCCTCCTGGTTCAGTTCAGGAGGAACATATGTGTCTAGAAATTTGTCAATGCCTTGGTATTTTCTATTTTGTTGGCATATACATATTCAAAGTAGCTTCTCATCATGTTATGTATTTCAGTGGTGTCTGTTATGATGATTCCTTTATCATCACGAATTTTAGTAATTTGGGTTTTCTTTCTCCTTCTCTTTGTTAGTGCATAAGAGTTTGTCTAATTTGTTTACTGAGAAATCTGCCAATATCCATATTGTTTTCCCTCTATATGTAATCTGATGCTTTACTCTTGCAGCCTTCAAAATCCTATATTTATTTTGTATGTTATTCCTTTTCATTTAAAATATGTCTTGGTGTGAATCTGTTGTGATTTTGTGCATTTGGTGTTCTGTAAGAATCTTGTATTTGATTTTCCATTTCATTCTACAGGCTTGGGAAATTTTCTGATATTATTTCATTGAATACATTGTTCATTCCTTTGATTTATATCTCTGTGCCTTCCTCAATCCCAATAATTCTTAAATTTGGTCTTCTCATGATCTCCCATAGTTCTTGGAGATTCTGTTCATGATTTCTTACCATCTACTCTGTTTAGGCAACTTTATTTTCAAGATTAAATATTTTGTCTTCATTGTCTGAGGTTCTGTCTTCCAAGTGGTCTAGTCTTTTGGTGATGCTTTCCATTGAGTTTTTTATTTAGTTTATTCTTTTCTTCATTTCAAGGATTTCCATTTTTTTTTTGAGAATCTCTATCTCTTTGTTGAAATGATGTTTTGCTTCCTTCAGTTGCTCTTTCAACTGCTTATTAGTATTATCATTCATTACCTACATTTTAACTCTTATCTCATCTTTTGCTTCACAAATCATCTTAATCATGTATAATCTGAAGTCCTTTTCTGACATTTCTTCTACCATACTGTCATTGGATTCCATTAATACAGAATCTAGATTTTTTTGGATCATTTTCTTCCCTTGTTTTTTTCATGTTATTCATGTATCTTCCCCTCCAGCAATGCAGATCTGGGGTTTTGCAGTTTCCCCCATATAGGCTTATACTGACCCTATAGGTTTCCAAAATATTTTCTTTCAGGGGGAGACCAATAATAGCAGTGCCCAGATCAGAAAGTATGCAACCCTAAACCAAATAACCCCTATGAGGACATTAACAATATTGTCATAATAGACAGAATGAGTTCAATTACTATCTTCATTATAACAAATAGTTTGCAATACGGTCTGCAGATTCTAATGGAGGACAAATAGGATGCGGAAGAGTGTAGGAAGTAGCTGTTAATAGGATAAGAAAAGAATATATAGAAGTTCTAGATCATAGATAGAGTGAGAGTGTAATCAAAAGAAGTTGGTTGTTAGCATGGGAAAAGGGAGAAAGAGACTCTGAGGGAACAGGTTAACAAAAGGAAAAGAGAGTGAGAAAAGCAAAGAAATAAAACTAAAAATTTTCAATAAGGAGAAAAAAGAAAATCTACACTATAACAGTCATATAGTACTCAAAACTCCCAGTCTTAAGTAGCCTTATGTATGAGAGGTACCTGACAATGAGCTTCAAGTCTCCAGCAGGCATCTCAGGATGGGATTTGCCCCACCTAAAGGTAGGAGCTACAGCATCCAGGATTATCCAATATGACCACTCTGGCTTCCAAATGTGTTGACAAATGGGGAGCTACAGCTTGGGGTACGGACATGGCTGGCTGGAGGTCCTGGATGTGGGGTGTGGTTGGTCAGTCAGGGGTCCTGGAGATGGGGTGTGTTTGGTGTGTTTGTGGGATCCTGGAGGTAGGGTGTAATCAGTCGGTCTGGGGGTTCTGGTGATAGGGTGCATTCAGTTGGTTTGGGGGTCCAGGTGGCAGGGAGGAGTCAGTCAATGTGAGGGCACTGGAGGCTGGGAGTGATTGGTCAGGCAAGGTATCCTGGAGACGGGGCTCAGTCATTCCAGCCGGGGGTCCGATGGGGCCTGGATGTTGTCTCAAAATGGTGGCAGCCACATGTAACCAAACATGTGGGTACTGTGACAGTGAACTTCCAGGTAACAGTAGGCAGCTCATGCTCCACTGGCAGTCTCTGCTTAGTTTGCTGACTGTTGTACAATGATCAGGAGGTGAACCTCGGGTGGTGCGTGATGGGTAGGTGAAAGGCAGGAGGTGGACAGGAAAGAGGCAGGCAAATGGTAGATGATAGGTGCCTGACAATGAGCAATTCACATTCAAAAATGTGTCATTATGCTGGAAGACTGCAGGAGATCACAGTAGACAAATCGAGTAAACAGCCCGAGATCGATAAACAGCAAGAACTGCCTTACCAAGAAACAGATACCCTCTGCTTGAAACCCGAGTTATGGAGTGACAAGGAATGCAGCCTCCCTGTAGTCCACCATCTTGTATATCCTGACTCAGATTCTTAACCACACACATGACTCCACTGGGCTATGTTGGCTTTGCCACTGATGTAGAAATGAAAGAAAAAGTCCCATCTGACTGCAGTCCCTCCCCACCACTGTGTGCCTGCCTGGGGTGAATACCCACTATTTGATGTGCACCTTTGGGTGGCAGGTGGTGTTACCACTTCCCGTTGACCCATGGTGACCCTGGCATGGATCTTCAATGAGGATCAAGAGCACCCAGAAGAAAGAGCCCCCAGCAGATCAACAGTCTGCTGCCATTTTATTGGCACCACCAAGATATCTGAGAACACATTTCTTCACCCTCAGAGAGGGTCTCCAGGACATTGCTTATGTGCTCAGCATGACGCTCGTAAGGATGGAGACATGGTCAAAAACCAAGGTACCTGCTCTATGGATCAAGTGGAGAAAGAGAAGCCACTGTTCCCAGGTCAAGCTGCAGGCCACCTAGACCCTGGTTTCAGGGAATCCACAGACAGGAAAAAGGCAATGTTCCTCTGGGGACATTTCTTACTGTTGGGTAAAGCGAAGGTTAAAACACTAAAAAATTGGGTGAGAAGCAGAGAAGATACCCATTCAAGAGCCCTGTCATTTTCTGTGACAGGAACTGGAGAGGCTAAAAACCTTGCCGCCAGCTGAGACTATGCCACCAAGACTGCCTGTCCCAGCCCTTTCAGCTCTACCTCTCTGTCTCCAGAGAAGAACACAAGGAGATTGAGGTCCCTTTCCTCAGAGGACACCAGGGTCACTGTGCAATATTTAACTTGTCAAGATGGAATTGACAGCAAACATGTTGTAAACTTTTAGGCCTTGTGGACAGAAAAGTCAATGTGATAATAGGAAGAGCCTATGAGTGTGGTGTAAAGATCAGGATTACTTTTCCTAAAATACACCTCCAGTTGTCAAATAGATGGATGTCACCTTGAGGGAGAACTTTGGGGGCCAACCCACACTCAAGAGGTCATAACTCATATTGCTTAATACCTGTGGAGATAGGTGTTCAGGATGCATCCCAGTCTTGCTGCCCATAAGGGATGCTCTGTGTGGGTGGATAAACAGCATATATTGTGCAAAATCTCTAGGAGTGTAGGTGCTAAATGTTCTCACCACAAACAAATAGGACAGTCATGTGAGGTGACGGGCATGCTCATTAGTTTGAATTGATTTACTTCACAATAGCTCTGTGTGGCAATTTTCTGTCACTGTAGCAAACACCTGACCTGATCACCTTCAGAGAGAAAAGGTTTAGTTTGGCTCATGGGTGTACAGGTTTAAGTCCCTGGCTACTTGGTCCCTTTGCTTTTGGGCCTGTGAAAAGATGAAGCTGCAAGTCCATGAGAGCTTCCTGCCCAAAAGAAATGAGAGAGGAAGAGTACTGGGGTCCCCATTCCCTTCAAAGGCAGACCCTGAACTCAACCTTTCTGCTTACAGATTCAAACCCCCTAAAAGCACCCTGCTGGACACCAGGTCTTACCACGTGTCCTGGGGGGACATTCCAGTTCCAAACTATAACTGCATACACATATCTAAATCTCATTGTGTACCACAGATATGTACAATCTGTTGATTAAAATAATAAATACTTCAGTCTATGTAGATTTCAAATAAGGGAACTTAGAAATGAGGGGAGAATAGTAGAAGAATGCTCTTTTCCTTATAAACGTAGTGTGGGTTGACTTTTTAGTCTTTGCATAACTATTCTTGAGTTAAAAATAAAGATGAAGAAGTTGAGACTCACTCAGCAATAAAAGGGATGAATTCTTGAAATTCACATTTTTGGGAAATAATCTCTAAGAATAAGAACAGCCAGGCACAAAACTTTCCTGAGTAATGTACAAGTCACTTTCTTGTCTATGACTTGACCTTTTAAAAAGTCTTCTGATCCAGCCCATGAGTTGGGTCACTGTGCCTGGAGCCCAGCTTTCACATGCAGGCAGGTGATCCATGGGACCTGCACACCTGACAGATTCCTCTCCTGTTCTCACTCATGGAAGAATTGAGGCCCCATCCCTACAGCATGAAACCTCAAGGAGTAGCCAAACTAGGCAGCCATCAATGGTTTATCTCCCTGTGCCACTTCCCATGGAAACTCTGATTAAAACCTTCCCCTGAGACCTTTTGCCTCTTCTTACTCTGACTCCTGAACAAATCTGATGTTTCCCCCATCACCCTTTGTATGTGGCTTGTCCCATTCAATCAGGGAACAATTAAAAACTCCCTTCAATAGTATAATTTACCTATTTCATCACTCAGTCACCTTTGTGAGTATAAATGAGACAAATCATTATTTTATATGAATTTCTAGAACTACCAAAATATAACCCGTGTTTTTTAAAAAAAAAATCAGAACGGCTGTTGTTTCTGAGGGGGAAACCTACTGCAGATGCACAAGAAGATTTCCATGATCTGTGGACTTCTCCTGTGCCCTACGCAGGCTATTAGGGTAACTGTTGCAAATATCCATGAAAGACAAATCTCTGAGTTCAAGAAAGGTTTATTGACAGAGAGAGTCTACCATGCTGCCCATCTGCAACTACCTTCTAAACTATATAGTCATGTATAATAGAGTAGTTAAAAAATAACAACTCTGGCCCTGTGACTGTTACTTGACATCTTTTCTGTGGTTCTGGTTATTGGGACTCTCTGTGGGTGGGCCTACAGGGAAGTTTATGCCTGGGTGGGCAGGTGGTGATTTTCAAAATGGAGTTATTTTGGCCTAAAGTTCTAACATTCTGACCTTTTGTCTTATAATACTAAGGGGTGTTCTTTGTTCTGACTTCTTGGAGCTGAACAGGGAGGAAGAGGATTCTAGGCCTAAACTTTGGGGAGTGGGCTGTATTAGCTCACAAAAAGATGGTTTACAGTCTCATTAGTGAGTGCCTGTACTCAATCTTGAAAAAATATTTTGAGTAATTTACCAGACAAGGTCATATTAAAATATGTATGCAGAGGGCCCATCAATGGGAGCAGCCAAGGTAGGGTCTGGCCCAAAAGGTTCCTGAGGGGTGACTGTTGTCATCCCAGTGGTGTTTCTCAATGTACTCCCAGAGTTCAGTTACTTTTCCTTGGACTATTCTGGATTAGTTGGTGAAGTAACAGCATTCCTCTACTAAAAAGACACAAGCACCTCTCTTCTCTGCTGTTGGTCAGCAGTGGTTCCCCTATTTTGGAGAACTACATTGGCTAAGGAGGTGACTTGAATATGAAGAGATTCTAGGGAATATGTCATAGGGGCAAAGGGAGTATGTGCAGTAGACCATCAGGGGCTAGTTGTACCGGTTAAAACTTTAACTTAGAAGATTGGTTGTCAAAAATATTGAAACTCATTGTTCTTATTATGGGATCCATTGTTTCCCAGAGTTTCAGTATTTACTGTGCCTCCATTTAGGGCTCATTTACGATGGGGGAAGTTCTATAATTAGGGCCCATTGCTATTAGGGAAGGGTGTGCTGGGAGAAGTTTAATGTTTGACTGATTTCCCCTCCCTCCTCCTGAGTCACACTGTCTCTCCTCTTTTCTTGGGGAGCTGTATTTTAGGAATATTGCTTTTTTATAATCCTTCATTCCACACTCTGAAAGGGGAGGGAGAATTGGGGTGCTGAGTCAGGCCTGGCTGCTTTGAGTTCATAACGGTTGAAGGAGAGGGACCCTCCCTTCAGAGTTCTAGAATAGGGCATGGAGTTCCCAGTGGGGAATGATGTATGGGGAAGAGCTTTGAGGTCATCATAATTGGAGCTCCCTTTTGTGATCTTGGTGGGTTAGGAGGTGAGCAGGATAATAGCATCTGACCGAGAAGGTGAGCTTATAAAGAAATTGTTCCTATACAGAATTGAAAATAGGCAGGGTAAAAGTTATAAGTACAGTTAAATCAGGTGATTATAAGAAAGGTGAAGATTAATTCATTTGCTAATACTAAGTGAAAAATTTCAGCAGGTAATGCAGTTGGGATCCTATTGTTCTCAGTTAGTCATGGGCCTCACTCAAATATAGGGATTACTCTCCATGATTTCAGGAGGGTGGGTCCTTTGGAGCATAGCAAGCATGATTAACCTTTGAATCATATTTTCCTGGTGTTTTAATCATTTCCATCCTGCTTGACAAGTTATGCAAAATAAGAACTGAAAAATTTAATTGGGGTCCAGCTATAAGAGTTAAGGGGAGAGTAATAAAGAGGCAAGCATGAAGGATGGCAAATAGCAAGAGTGGTTGCTCATAGGAAAGGCAGTTCAGTTTATCATCTATTCCAGGGTCATATCAAGTTACCTAGGTTACACAGTACAGTTACCTTTGAGCATGTACAGATCATGTAAGTTGATTGCTTCTCAAAGTTCAATAGTACCAAAGGTTCTTTTAATAAGACAATGTCTCCAAGCCTCAAGGACAGAGGAGTCACAGACCATCTCTATGCCATTCAAACAGAGCACCTATTGTCCTGAGGAGTTTGCTCGAGTCAAAGGAATTTTGTTTCTTTGTACATTGACTGACCCGAAATCCCTACTAAGAAAAGAAATAAAATTAACAGTAGAGTTATAACTAGTAACCCAGCTACATGTGTAGAAAAGTATTTGAAAGGGTTAAGAGAAGAAATTCCTTCAGCTAAACTGCCCCAAACTTCTTCATTATTAAGAGTAGGCTCTTTTTCATGGGCCATGGCCAGAACCTGAGATTGTAATTTTAATACATTATACATTTTTACTCAGACAATAAAACATAGATCCTTAATACACATGCTGTGAGATAAAATTCTTTATGAAATGAAATGTTATGATGGGTAACATTTTGAAGCTTATATTGAGAATCACTGTTTGAGATTTGAAGAGGCTTCCAAGTCAGATCTATTTTCATATTCCAGGTCTTCCTAGATATGTTTAACCTTGTGTCTCATCACACCTGATTAGTTCACAAAGAAACAACTTTCTACCCTGATTTGTGGTAGGAAAACAGATGGCAGGGAGTCTAATTGAGTTTGTAAGGTCAATACCAAATCAGTGACCTTTTGGATACCTGCAATAACCTGTGTTGACTAATTTTATAGTAAATAGAGGGTCCTAAACCTGCTGCTTCTGTGTTAATCCTGGTGGATGTTTTTAGCTCTATGAGTAAGGAAATAATTTTGGGGGGGGTCTTCCTACATCTGGTGTGTGTTGTTATTGGAATGGGTAGGCTTTGGTTATCGGGTAAAGTGTCAGTTTGAGGAGTAGTAATTTTGGTAGGCAGGGATAAATGTGAGTCTCCCAAAGAAAAAAATCCTCAGAATTTGGGGACCTTCTGGGCTGTAGGACTAACACAACTGTAGGTCTTAATTTCCAATAAAGGAACTGTTTTATTTCTTTTTAAATCCATTTATGACTGTTTTTCAGTTATAACTGTTTTTGCTAGGTGTTCAAGATCAAGCTGGTGTAGTTGACTTTGTTACTACCTGCTATTAAGAGCCAGGTGAGTTTCCACAGGGGTCACTCTTGGGGAACTTGAGACCAGCTTCTTACCTCTTGTAGTGCCATCTGCAAGGTAGGGTCTCCTTGATGATGTGGCTTCCCTCGGAAGCATCAGGGTTCTCTCCCATTTCCAATGGCCATTCTCTTTGCAGCAGGTGCACTGATTGTCTTTCTGTTCTCCAGCAGTCTTATAAATCTCCCTGAGAGGGAGGTCATGTGACCCAGAGTTGTAAAGCTCCTTAGAGAAGTTCTCACATTCCCTAGATCAGGCTGACTCAGAGGCAAAAGACAAATACTGACTTCCTTGGCCCTTTTGTGTTAATCTATATCTTAAACTTGATCTTAAACATCCAGCAAAGCAGTCTCACCAGTCTTAAAGGTACTGGGCTTCAACTTCGAGGTCTATAACCTTACAGTCATTTACCCTTTTATTTAACTGGAGTCTGTATTAGTACTTCAAGTTACAATTATGTACTACCTGTCCTGTAGGTAATGGTTTATTATCTCAAGTTAACCTAGGTTGTGTGTTCTTGAAGCAATGCCTCTGCAAAACCTTAAAGGTGACAGTTTTACAAAATGAAATTAGCAAGAATAAAATATATTCAGCTTGCATAATACCTACCTTGAATTTTGACTGATTTATACTTTATTCCCTATTTGAGATTACATCAAAAATAAATCTTTTGAATACTACTTTATGTGAGCTCAAATCTCATCTACTTTGGAGTCATTTTAACATATAGTGAGGTGAGAGGCAGAGCCTTATCTCAGGTAAGGTGGGACTCCACAAATCTTAGATAAATCATTCTAGTTTTCAAGCTAATTCTCACCTCTTTCTTAAATGTCATTTTACAAAGTTTACATATATTGTCTCCTGAGCCTATATGAGTATTAACACAATATAACATTACAATTAAAACATGAATCAAAGAAAGACTGAGAGAGCTTTTAGTTTTCCCTTTGTGTGTCAAGGTGGCAAACTGCTTTCCTGTTTCATGATATTAACCTTTAAGCAGATCAGGCTCACATTAACTTTTAGAAATACAATTACATTTTATTGCTGTGTAGAAGGTAACATATGGTTTATGTCCAGTTACAGAACATTAAATGATATAAATAAATCCCCAATAAAATTTACTATGCTTACACATTTAAAATTACCATTACACAAAAGTTCAGTTTGGAGAATAGCAGCTTGATAAAAACGTCCTTTTAAATTTTCTGCCTTAAGGACCTTTATACCTGGAAGATATGAACACATTTAGTATGCCATACTGATGTTTTTATATTGACCAAGCTCAATGTATTTGAAGAATATTTTTAATTTATTAAAATAAGCAAATTGGAAATAATCAAACATTTATTCATAATTTTAAATTGGATGATATGGTAATTTCATATTATTTTGGTGGAGAATAAAGTTTTTTGCTCACTTGATGTTATAATGCAAAGTGACTAATTTAAAGGAAAGAGACAAAATCAAATTAGGAATTAAGAACTGCAATACAAACTCAGAACAATGTGAAACAAAACAAAACACAATGATCTTATTTCATCGTCAAATTTGAAGGTAAGTTTTGCTGGGTATAAGATTCTTGGTTGGCATCCATTTTCTTTCAGAGCTTGAAAAATGTTGTTCCAGGCCCTTCTAGCTTTTAGGGTCTGGATTGAAAAATTTGGGAATCAATCTCACAAAAGAGGTTAAAGACCTCTATAATGAGAACTACAGAACACTAAAGAAAGAAATTCAAGAAAACCTTAAAAGATGGAAAGATCTCCCATGTTCTTGGATAGGAAGAATTAATATTGTCAAAATGGCCATACTACCAAAAGTGCTATACAGATTCAATGCAATTCCAATGAAAATCCCAATGATGTACCTTACAGAAATAGAGCAAGCAATTATGAAATTCATCTGGAAGAATAAAAAACCCAGAATAGCCAAAGCAATCCTTGGCAGAAAGAGCGAAGCAGTGGGTATCGCAATACCAGATCTTCAACTCTACTACAAAGCAATAGTAACAAAAAAAGCATGCTATTGGCACCAAAATAGAAAGGTGGATTGATGGTACAGAATAGAGGACACGGACACAAACCCAAATAAATACAATTTTCTCATACTAGACAAAGGGTCCAAAAATATGCAATGGAGAAAAGATAGCCTCTTCAACAAATGGTGCTGGGAGAATTGGAAATCCATATGCAACAGAATGAAACTAAACCCATATCTCTCACCATGCACGAAACTAAACTCAAAATGGATTAAGGATCTCGGAATCAGACCAGAGACCTTGCATCTTATAGAAGAAAAAGTAGGTCCAGAGCTTCAACATGTCGGCTTAGGACAAGACTTCCTCAACAGGACTCCCATAGCACAAGAAATAAAAGCAAGAATCAATAACTGGGATAGATTCAAACTAAAAAGCTTTCTCTCAGCAAAGGAAACTATCAGCAATGCGAAGAAAGAGCCTACAGAGTGGGAGAAAATCTTTGCCAATCATACTTCAGATAGAGCGCTAATCTCCAGAATCTATAAAGAACTCAAAAAACTCTACACCAAGAATGTAAATAATCCAATTGACAAATGGGCTAAGGAAATGAATAGACACTTCACAGAAGAAGATATACAAGCAATCAACAAACATATGGAAAAATGTTCAACATCTCTAGTAATAAGAGAAATGCAAATCAAAACCACCCTAAGATTCCATTTCACCCCAATTAGAATGGCGATTATCAAGAATACAAGCAACAACAGGTGTTGGCGAGGATGTGGGGAGAAAGGTACACTCATACATTGCTGGTGGGCTGCAAATTAGTGCAGCCACTCTGGAAAGCAGTGTGGAGACTCCTTAGAAAACTTGGAATGGAACCACCATTTGACCCAGCTATCCCACTCCTTGGCCTATACCCAAAGGACTTAAAAATCAGCATATTACAGAGATACAGCCACATCAATGTTCATAGCTGCTCAGTTCACAATAGCCAGATTGTGGAACCAACCTAGATGTCCTTCAATTGATGAATGGATAAAGAAACTGTGGTATATATGTATACAATGGAATATTACTCAGCCATAAAGAATGATAAAATTATGGCATTTGCAGGCAAATGGATGAAACTGGAGAATATCATGCTAAGTGAGATAAGCCAATCTCAAAAACCAAAGGAAGAATGATATCGCTAATAAGTGGATGATGACACATAATGGGGGGTGGGAAGGGTTAGTGTTGGGGTTGGAATTGGGTTTAGGGAGGGGGGCAGGAATGGAGGAAGGAAGGACTGTATAGATAGAGGGGAAGGGTGGGAGTGGAGGGGGGGAAGGGAAAAAATGGCAGAATGAATCAAACAACATTACCCTATGTAAATTTATGATTACACAAATGGTATGCCTTTACGCCATGTACAGACAGAGAAACAACATGTATCCCATTTGTTTACAATAATAAAAAAAAAAACACAACATAAAATGTCACGTAAACCCAGAACAATAACCAAGTCACCACCACCACGTGCCTGTGCTATAGAAACACTTGGAATAATAAGAAAATAAACCAAGGACTGACATTCTCGGTAAATACTTAATTGTGGTAATGCAAGTGTAAGCAATTGTGAAGAAACTCATAAAAAAATCATTGGTATTTCAATGTAAGTAAGAATTTAACGCTTACTGAATTTCTTTGCGTTACTGGTAGAGAAAACTAATTTTGAGATTGAAAATGATTCTATTGTTTGAAAATGAGTTTCTCTTCCATTGAATAAATAAGTACATGATACTGGACTATAGCAAACTGAGTCAAAAAGCTTAATTTTTAAAGGAAAATTTACCCTCTCTAATGTAGCATAATACTCTAACCATTGTTGTTTAATGATAATTGTACAAACCCTAATTTTTTAGACTAATTGCTCTAAAGAATTAAACTTCTAAATATATAATCATGTCATCAGCAAACAGGGATAGTTTGAGTTCTCTTTTCCTATTTGTATCCCTTTAATTTCTTTGGTCTGTCTAATTGCTCTGGCTAGAGTTTCAAGGACAATGTTGAGTAGAAGTGATGAAAGAGTGCATCCCTGCCTTTTTCCAGTTTTTAGGGGGACTGCTTTCAGTTTTTCACCATTTAGAATGATATTGGCTATGGGTTTAGCGTAGATGACCTTTACAATGTTAAGAAATGTTCCCACTATCCCTATTTTTTCTACTGTTTAGAGCATGAAGGGATGCTGTATTTTATTGGATGCTTTTTCTGCATCTATCGAAATAATCATGTGATTCTTAACTTTAAGTCTGTTGATACAGTGAATGACATTTACTGATTTCCAGATGTTGAACCAACCTTGCATCCCTGGGATAAAACCCACTTGATCGTGGTGCACTATCTTTTTAATATATTTTTGTATGCGATTTGCTAAAATTTGGTTGAGAATTTTTGTGTCGATGTTCATTAAGGATACTCGTCTGAAATTTTCTTTCCTTGATGTATCTCTGTCTGGTTTAGGTATCAGGGTGATACTGGCTTCATAGAATGAGTTTGGGAGGGTTCCCTCCTCTTCTATTTTGTGGAATACTTTGAGGAGTATTGGAATGAGCTCTTGTTTAAAGGTTTTGTAGAACTCAGCTGAGAACCCATCTGGTACCGGACTTTTCTTTGTTGGTAGGCTTTTGATGACCTCTTCTATTTCATTGCTTGAAATTGATTTATTTAAGTTGTGTTCAGTTAGGTAATTCATATGTCTCTAGAAACTAGTTGATGTCTTCGAGGTTTTCTGTTTTGTTGGAGTATAGTTTTTCAAAATAGCTTCTAATCATGTTTTGTATTTCACTCATGTCTGTAGTGATATTTCCTTGTTCATTCCGAATTTTAGTAATTTGAGTTTTCTCCCTCTTTCTCTTTGTTAGTGTGGCTAAGTGTTTATCAATTTTGTTTATTTTTTCAAAGAACCAACCCTTTATTTTGGTTTTTTTATTGTTTCTTTTGTATCAATTTTGTTGATTTTAGCTCTGATTTTAACTGTTTCCTGTCTTCTACTACTTTTGCTGTTGGTCTGCTTTTCTTTTTCTAGAGCTTTGAGCTGTAGTGTTAAGGCATTTATTTGTTGATTTTTTGTTCTTTTGTCGAATGTGCTCCATGAAATAAATCTTCCTCTAAGTACTGCTTTCATAGTGTCCCAGAGATTTTGATATGATGTGTCTTTGTTCTCATTTACTTCTACGAATTTTTTTATTTCCCTCCTGATGTCTTCTATTATCCATTCATCATATAATAGCATATTATTTAATCTCCAGGTATTGTAGAAGTTTCTGTTTCTTATTCTGTCATTTATTTCTAATTTCAATCAATTCTTATCTGATAGAATACAAGGGTGGTATCTTTATCTTCTTGTATTTGGTAACAGTAGTTTTGTGGCATAAAATATGGTCTATCTTAAAGAAGGATTCATGTGCTGCTGAGAAGAACGTGTATTCATTCTTTGTTGGATGATATATTCTATATATATTCATTAAGTCTAGATTGGTGATTGTGTTATTGAGATCTATGGTTTCTTTATTCAATTTTTTGATAGGAAGATCTATCCAGTGGTGAGAGAGGTGTGTTAAAATCACCTAGTATTATTGTGTTGTGGTCTATTTGATTTCTGGAATTGAGAAAGATTTCTCTGATGTACATGGATGAGCCAATGTTTGGGGTATAGATATTTATGATTGTTACGTCTGGCTGATTTATGCTTCCCTTAAGCAGTATGTAATGTCCTTCTTTATCCCTTCTGACTAGTTTTGGCTTGAAGTCCACTTTATCTGAAATAAGGATGGATACTCCAGCATTTTTGCTGTGTCTGTGTGTATGGTATGTTTTTTCCCATCCTTTTACTTGTAGTCTGTGTGTATCGCTTTCTATGAGATGAGTCCCTTGCAGGCAGCATATTGTTGGATTTTTCTTTTTAATCCAACCCGCCAGTCTATGTCTTTTTATTCATGAGTTCATGCCATTAATATTCAGGGTTCATGATTATATATTTAGAGTTCTAAACTTTTAGGACTCATAAATGAATTCAGTAAAGTAGCAGATTACAAGATCAATACTCCTAAATCCAATGCATTTTTATACATGAGGGATGAATCTTCAGAAAGACAAGTTAGGAAAACTACCCCATTCACAATAACCTCAAAAAAAAAAAAATACTTGGGAATCACTCTAAAAAAAGAGGTGAAAGACCTCTACAATGAGAACTGAAGAACACTAAAGAAAGAAATTAAAGAAAATCTTAGAAGATGGAAAGATCTCCCATATTATTGGATAGGCAGAATTAATATTTTCAAAATGGTCATACTCCCAAACGTGCTATACAGATTCAATGCAATTCCAATTAGTATCCCAATGATGTACCTTACAGAAATAGAGCAAGCAATTATGAAATTCATCTGGATGAATAAGAAACCCAGAATAGCTAAAGGAATCCTTAGCAGAAAGAGCAAAGCAGGGGGTATCGCAATACCAGATCTTCCACTCTACTACAAAGCAATAGTAACAAAAACGGCTTGGAATTTGTACCAAAATAGACAGGTAGATAAATGGTATAAAATAAAGGACACAGACACAAAACCTAATAAATACAATTTCCTCATACTCGACAAAGGGGCCAAAAACATGCAATGGAGAAAAGATAGCCTCTTCAACAAATGGTGCTGGGAAAACTGGAAATATATATGCAACAGAATGAAACTAATCCCCTATCTCTCACTCTCTACAATACTCAACTCAAAATTGATCAAGGACCTCAGAATCAGACCAGAGACCCTGCATCTCAGAGAAGAAAAAATAGGTCCAAATCTTCAACATGTCGGCTTAGGATCAGACTTCCTCAACAGGACTCCCATAGCACAAGAAATAAAACCAAGAATCAACAACTGGGATAGATTCAAACTAAAAAGCTTTCTCTCAGCAAAGGAAACTATCAGTAATGTGAAGAGAGAGCCTACAGAGTGGGAGAATATCTTTGCTACTCATACTTCAGATAGAGCGCTAATTTCCAGAATATATAAAGAACTCAAAAAACTCTACACCAAGAATACAAATAACCCAATCAACAAATGGGCTAAGGATATGAACAGACACTTCACAGAAGAAGATCTACAAGCAATCAACAAATATATGAAAAATGTTCACCATCTCTAGTAATAAGAGAAATGCAAATCAAAACTATCCTAAGATTCCATCTCACCCCAATTAGAATGGCGATTATCAAGAATATAAGCAACAATAGATGTTGGAGAGGATGTGGGGAAAAAGGTACACTCATACATTGCTGGTGGGGTTGCAAATTAGTGCAGCCACTCTGGAAAGCAGTGTGGAGATTCCTCAGAAACCTTGGAATGGTACCACCATTTGACCCAGCTATCCCACTCCTTGGCCTATACCCAAGGGACTTAAAATCAGCATAGTACAGAGATACAGCCACATCAATGTTCATAGCTGCTCAATTCACAATAGCCAGATTGTGGAATGAACCTAGATGTCCGTCAATTGCTGAAAGGATAAAGAAACTGTAATATATATATATACACACACACAATGGAATATTACTGAGCCATAAAGAATGATAAAATTATGGCATTTGCAGGCAAATGGATGAAATTGGAAAATATCATGCTAAGTGAGATAAGCCAATCTCAAAAAACCAAAGTACGAATGATGTTGCTGTTAAGCAGATAATGACACATAATGGGGGGTGGGAGGGGTTAGTATTAGTGTTAATGTTAGGGTTAGGGTTAGGGAAAGGCAAGAATGGAGGAAGGAAGGACTGTATAGAGGGAAAAGAGGGGTGGGAGGAGTGGCGGGGGAATGGAAAAAATACCAGAATTAATCAAACAACATTACCCTATGTTAATTTATGACTACACAAGTGGTATGCCTTTACTCCATGTACAAACAGAGAAACAACATGTATCCCATTTGTATACAATAAAAATAAGTAAATAAAATAAAAATGTCACCTAACTACAAAAAAAGAATAAAACTTAATACACAATGTTAAGAGTAATTAGTGTACTTAAGAACTCCTTGTTAGTTTAACATATGAAGTAAGTCTTTCTTCTTATCAGTATATTAAGTATTTGACCTTAGGGAAGAAACTTAAATAGTTTTCACTGTTGTCTCACATACATATAATGAACTTAGTTACACACAAACTTGTTGAAAAATGTCCTTTACTTACACACAGGCATTCTTAGCATTCATTTAGACCCTCATGTCACCAATTTATGAAAACACAAACAACGTTCAAGTACACCACCCATGGAATTCAGGAATTTAAGAGTATTTTGATATATCTAGCAGCATTTTAACTTTGTACATTAATCAGATGCATTTACTAAACACATTTATGAAAATTAGTTCCATATATGTCAAATCCAATTTACTTATTAACTATAAGAATTAAGGAATCAGACAAGTGTATTGGACAGCATTACCTCTTCCATGTTGGAGAAAATTAAATAGCATGAGAGCGCGAGAAAGAGAGAGAAGGCACAGAGAGGGAGGGGAGAGGGAGGGAGAGAGACACAGAGAGAGATTCTGAAAAGCATTTTTCTGTATTGCAGCCCACAAGAACTTTAAAATGGGTACATTTTTCTTCAGTCATTGGTTGGTCACTCCCTGGGCCTGCTGTGTATTACAGTTTACATTCCAAAGCTGGTTAGGGTTATTTTTCTCTCTCTCAGTGACATGCAGGTTAAATTTTTGCTCCATAGGTTAAGATGACGGTAAGTGCTGGAAATAAGGATTTTTACATGAGTTTGGGCTGGGAACTCACCTCATTTGCCATTTTGCAATAAATGACTTTTTAACTTTTTGTACAATTTCTTGATCAAAGGTTCCCTATTTGGACCATTGGTGTAGATTATCTCATTTGTACTGTGGCCATATTTGAGTGCTGACCTTAATGAAGCATTCGATTTAGATATATGACTGAATCATTCTCATATTGTGGAGGGGTGAAGGACTGGACCAGACCTGGAAGGTTTGTCCCTAGTTAGTGAAGGTGTGTCTGAGTGAGGGGATACAGTTGTGACTGAGCAAGCAAAGAAGCAGAGGGTGGAGGTGGAGAAAGTGAAGAGTGATCTTTTAGGTAAAAAGAGGTAAAGTCATTAGGATTGGGAGGTGAAAGTGTTAAGGGAGAGTGAGCAGGGAGGACCTGGGTGGGGAAGGAGGACTGACTTAAAGAGGGGTGAGAGTGAAGAAAAGAGAAGGCTTGAACATAGGGAATCCTGGCCTGCTTGCTGCTGTGACAGAAGTTGTATAAATCCTGTATAATGGGATTGAAAGTCCCATTCTTTGGACTGAGGAGTCATTATCTAATTTATATTGGGGCCAAACTGTGTAGCAACAGAATATGAGGTTTTGAGGTTTGAGATCTGGAGTCAAATGGAGAGGCTGATGGTTTTTGAGGAGACACACAAGGGGGCGGGGCCACAGAGAATTTTAGATTGGGCAGAGTCCTTGGCTAAGAGTTCTCAGGAGCCCAGAGAAGGGAAACAGGAGAGAAAGGGGTGTCCCCACAACCTCTCTGACTTCCC